>CM014079.1:383036-553036 GCA_004119915.2 Collichthys lucidus
GTGTGTGTCATGTTGGTGTGTGTGTGTGGTGTGTGTCATGTTGGTGTGTGTGATGGATGATTGACAGCTGTTGTAGCTAGAGGACGGCGGGTCATAAAGGAGTAAACACAGTTTGGTTGGTGTTGGTGGAGGGGGGTGGGCATGCAGCAGCAGCAGCAGCAGCAGAGGGGGGTGTTTGAGTGACAGGAACAGCCTGGGCCTCCTGTTAGTCAGCACTTCTTTAATGACTCAGTGATTTCTGTCAGTTTAAACTCAAACTTTAAGTCCTCTAAGTCTTCGCCCGGTCTGATTCTCGCAGACCGCCCGGCACTTGGTCCAGATCGATCTGAGTCAGAGCCGGTCCACACTGAGGGGGGGGCAGGCTGGAGGTGGCATAAATGGCTCCCATGTCCCATCATGCCCCCCTGAGCCTCCCAGCAGCCAATAGGAGGTGTCGGTGTGGTGATGATGCATGTCGTCCCCCCCGGTATAAAGAGCTAGCCCACCGTGTGGGCCCTCCTGAGCAGTTGGAGCATTCCCAGCCTCGCCTCGGGTGGAGGGATTGCGAGGGAAACAAAACTACACGGCGTCTCTGTGTAGTTTTGTTTTTTTGGGGGGTACACGGAGGCTCGACCTGTTCTCTTCTTGGATTTGTTCAAGTCTTTGTGGATAAGGAGACCGCTCCGGGCCGGCCGGGCTCCGTCCCATCACTCCACGGCACCTTCGTGGAAACAAGTGAGTAACCTGCAGCCCGGCCCGACTCGGCCCAGGTCAGTGTTGGGTCCGGGTCAGGTCTCTGTGGGCGCTGCTTGGTGTGTTTTTTTGTGTTTTCTGGGTTCAGACGGGTCAGTGTGCCGCGTGCAGCGGGCCGAGCTGATCTGTGGACAGCCAAGAATAGCCGCTGATAGCATGAGAGAGGACTGTGACCGGCCGCAGATGACTTTTTAAGGGAATCAGCAGAGCAGCTATCACTTCACCTCCAGATATGTGCCACATGCTGCCTGTCAATCAACCACGGGGTCGGGGGGGGGGCAGGAGGGGCAGCTGAGGGGGGCAGGCGTGGGGGGGGGGGGCACAGGGGTATTTTTGGCAACTGCCATATGTGTCTCTGATCCAGGTCTGTAAATATCAGCTGAGTTTATCCAGAGAGGAACACGACGAGTCAATGCAGCACGACTCAATGATGACTGGCTGTGGATGGTTGTGGATTGGTTGTGGATTGGTTGTGGATTGGTTGTGGATTGGTTGTGGATTGGTTGTGGATTGGTTGTGGATTGGTTGTCAGGAGAATCTGAGAGATGTTCTCATCAAACCAGCTGACAATGCTGAAAGAACCTCCAGCTGTCCTGATGAGGCGTTCAAAGTGTTTTAATGGTCACATGATCACCCCGATGCATTCAGGGATATCAGTTTCATCAAATGTTTCTGAAACGTTCTTTGAACGTTGCCTGGTTGTTTCTAATGTGTTCTATGTTATAAAATAAAACTTTAATTAAAGATTTTGTTTTGAGTCATGACCTGATGGTTACCTGATGGTTATCTGATGGTTGTCTGATGGTTGTCTGATGGTTACCTGATGGTTGACTGATGGTTACCTGATGGTTGTCTGATGGTTGTCTGATGGTTACCTGATGGTTGACTGATGTTTATCTGATGGTTACCTGATGGTTACCTGATGGTTACTTGATGGTTGACTGATGGTTGTCTGATGGTTACCTGATGGTTACCTGATGGTTGACTGATGTTTATCTGATGGTTACCTGATGGTTACCTGATGGTTACCTGATGGTTGACTGATGTTTATCTGATGGTTACCTGATGGTTGTCTGATGGTTACCTGATGGTTGTCTGATGGTTACCTGATGGTTACCTGATGGTTACCTGATGGTTACTTGATGGTTACCTGATGGTTACCTGATGGTTACCTGATGGTTACTTGATGGTTACTTGATGGTTACCTGATGGTTACCTGATGGTTACTTGATGGTTACCTGATGGTTACCTGATGGTTACTTGATGGTTACCTGATGGTTGTCTGATGGTTGTCTGATGGTTACCTGATGGTTGTCTGATGTTTATCTGATGGTTACCTGATGGTTGTCTAATGGTTACTTGATGGTTACCTGATGGTTACCTGATGGTTACCTGATGGTTGTCTGATGGTTACCTGATGGTTACCTGATGGTTACCTGATGGTTGTCTGATGGTTACCTGATGGTTACCTGATGGTTGTCTGATGGTTACCTGATGGTTGTATGATGGTTACCTGATGGTTATCTGATGGTTACCTGATGGTTGTCTGATGGTTACCTGATGGTTGTCTGATGGTTACCTGATGGTTGTCTGATGGTTACCTGATGGTTACCTGATGGTTACCTGATGTTTATCTGATGGTTACTTGATGGTTGTCTGATGGTTACCTGATGGTTGATTGATGGTTGATTGATGGTTACCTGATGGTTGTTTGGTGGTTACCTGATGGTTACCTGATGGTTGATTGATGGTTGTCTGATGGTTACCTGATGGTTGAATAATGGTTGTCTGATGGTTACCTGATGGTTGACTGATGGTTGTCTGATGGTTGACTGATGGTTGTGTGATGGTTACCTGATGGTTGTATGATGGTTACCTGATGGTTACCTGATGGTTACCTGATGGTTACCTGATGGTTGTATGATGGTTACCTGATGGTTACCTGATGGTTGTCTGATGGTTACCTGATGGTTACCTGATGGTTACCTGATGGTTGTATGATGGTTACCTGATGGTTACCTGATGGTTGTATGATGGTTATCTGATGGTTACCTGATGGTTGTCTGATGGTTATCTGATGGTTACCTGATGGTTGTCTGATGGTTACCTGATGGTTGTATGATGGTTACCTGATGGTTGTCTGATAGTTACCTGATGGTTGTCTGATGGTTACCTGATGGTTACCTGAGGGTTACCTGATGGTTGTATGATGGTTACCTGATAGTTACCTGAGGGTTACCTGATGGTTGTATGATGGTTACCTGATGGTTATCTGATGGTTACCTGATGGTTGTCTGATGGTTACCTGATGGTTGTATGATGGTTACCTGATAGTTACCTGAGGGTTACCTGATGGTTGTATGATGGTTACCTGATGGTTACCTGATGGTTGACTGATGGTTACCTGATGGTTGTCTGATGGTTACCTGATGGTTGTCTGATGGTTGACTGATGGTTACCTGATGGTTACCTGAGGGTTACCTGATGGTTGTATGATGGTTACCTGATAGTTACCTGAGGGTTACCTGATGGTTGTATGATGGTTACCTGATGGTTACCTGATGGTTGTCTGATGGTTACCTGATGGTTGTATGATGGTTACCTGATAGTTACCTGAGGGTTACCTGATGGTTGTATGATGGTTACCTGATGGTTACCTGATGGTTGACTGATGGTTACCTGATGGTTGACTGATGGTTACCTGATGGTTGTCTGATGGTTACCTGATGGTTGTATGATGGTTACCTGATAGTTACCTGAGGGTTACCTGATGGTTGTATGATGGTTACCTGATGGTTACCTGATGGTTGACTGATGGTTACCTGATGGTTACCTGATGGTTACCTGATGGTTGTATGATGGTTACCTGATGGTTACCTGATGGTTACCTGATGGTTGTCTGATGGTTGTCTGATGTTGATTTTTATCACAGATTCAAGTCAGGCTGATCCAATCACGGCTCAGGGCTGTGATGACATCACTGCTGTCACTTTATTAAACTTTACACAATGACTGTCAGAGAGGAAACCTCATGTCTCCAGTCACATGATCACAACGATTAAACAAACAGCTGTGACACATGTATGAGCTGGATTTTCACAATAAAAGTTGACATTATGGAGATAAAAGCTTTTTACCTGACAGCTCCAAAAGTTCAAAAAGTAAAGTGTAAAACAAAATATAAAACAAAGTGTAAAATAAAATATAAAACATAAAGTGTAAAATATAAAGTAAAAAGTATCAGTATAGTAAAATATTCTTTCTTTCTGTTTATGTTTATGTCAGTTTAGTAATAAAAATATAAAAAGTTTTTAATCCAACAGAAACAAAAATTGGACAGTTTTATTGTTTAATATATTTATACATATTTATCAGAATCAATGAAAAAATCATGATCATCACGATTCGTTGTACGTTTAAATGAATATAAAATAAATATAAAATAAAGTTGGATTCATTTTGTCATGCCTGCATTCAGTCATTGACGTTTTACTGCGAGGACCCAAAAAACTGAATTTGTAGTTTTAGTTTTTTTGACGTCAGTCAGGTGAATGAACTTGTTAATGTTTACTTTGTATAAAATGAAGAAAACGTGTTGATGTGTTTCCTTTTAGACTTTTATTTTGAAGGGACTTCCTGTTTAATCCACTTCAGGACCTTCTAAATGTTAAATCTGGTCCAGATCACAAACAAGAAGAAAATCTGACCAACAGGAAAGAAGCAGTTATTCAAACACTCTCCTGATTGGCTGTTTGGATGTAGCAGCTGTGGTGAAGTCGTAAAAAGTCGTTATCTTAGCACGTTAGTGTGAACGATGAGATCTGCAGGACGTGAGCAGACCCTGAAGGTCTCAGGGTTTGTTTTAGATTATCGAGACTGAACATTTCAAATCCAGGTGATATTTAATGTTAAAGACTTTCTGATAATTCAACATCAACGTGTCAGCACGTTTTTAAATGAGGCGACAGAAAAATGTCGTAAAGTCGTCCAAAAGGGCCAATAAACAGATTTAACAGCAACATGCTGAAGCAACATGCTGACAGCAACATGCTGAAGCAACATGCTGAAGCAACATGCTGACAGCAACATGCTGACAGCAACATGCTGAAGCAACATGCTGACAGCAACATGCTGACAGCAACATGCTGAAGCAACATGCTGAAGCAACATGCTGACTGCAACATGCTGACAGCAACATGCTGACTGCAACATGCTGACTGCAACATGCTGAAGCAACATGCTGACTGCAACATGCTGACAGCAACATGCTAACAGCAACATGCTGAAGCAACATGCTGAAGCAACATGCTGACAGCAACATGCTGACTGCAACATGCTGACAGCAACATGCTGAAGCAACATGCTGAAGCAACATGCTGACAGCAACATGCTGAAGCAACATGCTGACTGCAACATGCTGACAGCAACATGCTGAAGCAACATGCTGACAGCAACATGCTGAAGCAACATGCTGACTGCAACATGCTGAAGCAACATGCTGACTGCAACATGCTGACTGCAACATGCTGACTGCAACATGCTGAAGCAACATGCTGAAGCAACATGCTGACTGCAACATGCTGACTGCAACATGCTGACAGCAACATGCTGACTGCAACATGCTGACAGCAACATGCTGAAGCAACATGCTGAAGCAACATGCTGACAGCAACATGCTGACAGCAACATGTTGACAGCAACATGCTGACAGCAACATGTTGACAGCAACATGCTGACAGCAACATGCTGACTGCAACATGCTGAAGCAACATGCTGACTGCAACATGCTGACAGACAGACAGACAGACAGACAGATAGATAGAGACAGACAGATAGATAGAGACAGACAGACAGACAGACAGACAGACAGACAGACAGACAGACAGACAAATTGATAGAGACAGACAGACAGACAGACAGACAGACAGACAGACAGACAGACAGACAAATTGATAGAGACAGACAGACAGACAGACAGACAGACAGACAGACAGACAGACAGACAGACAGACAGACAGATAGATACGGACGGACGGACGGACGGACGGACGGACGGACGGACGGACGGACAGATAGATAGATAGATACAGACAGACGTCAGAGTTTGTTTCTGTTCATCAGTGGATCAGTCATGGGACTCTGACCTCTGGCTCAGAGTTGGTCGGTGTAATAATAATGTGATGGAGGAATCAGTCTCTGGCTCAGAGCAGCTGTCCCTCTTAAAGTGCAGCTGAGGCTAAATGTGGATCCTGATCTGAGACTAAAACCAGAAGGCTTGGGGGGGCGCATGGAGAGCCGAGTCCACCATAACCCTGAGGTCACAGAGAGGTGTCAGTCGTCCTCTTTAGCTCAGACGTCTTTTCTGATTCAGAACGTTTGTTCTGATTTTCATTCTCAGTTGGTTTAGTTTGACTTCACCCGCTGCACTCTTTTCCTCTTCCTCTTCTGCTGATGACTCTGCCATGCGTTCGACCTGCAGCTGCTGCCGTCTGTCCATCCGTCCGTCCGTCAGCGTTCCTCTGCCCTCCAACAGGCTCCGCCTCCGGACATTTATAGCTGAAACTCAAGCCGTCAGGAGACACTCAGCACATTTTCATCCAGCTGCTTTTAAAGCTGAACCTCAATAAAAGCCTGAAACACACAGGAGGGAAAACATTCAGGAAACATTCAGGAAACATTCAGGAAACACAGGCATGTTCGCTGAGTTCTTCAGGCTCAGCTCAAAGCCAGGACCTGTGATCAGCTGATGTTTGTTTGTTGGTTATTTAGACGTGAAACATGATGAATAAACACAAAGTGAGCGTTGTGTTTCCCGTCACATCAAACTCGTTTCTGGACGTTTCACATCTGGTGATTTTTCTGTGTCGTGGCGCGTTGACGTGTTTGGATGAACAGCTCGTGTTACTGGAGCTCTGGCGGACACATTTACTCGTCTATTTCTGGAGAGGGAGCGTCTCCTTTCCTTCTCTGAGAACTGCCTGTGTGTTTCCCAGACTGAAGGAGGTAGGAAAGGAGCCGAGGATCAGAACCGGCTTCAGGTCCACATCAGTCCTGTACTGATGAAACCCTCCCTGCTGCCTGACTGAAATGTTTTCTGTCTGTTGGTTTCAAACCCATTTTAAACACTTCCTCTTCCTGTCTGTTCGTGTTCAGGGTGCCGACCATCATGTCAACACAAGCGCCAACGTTCACACAGCCGCTACAGAGCGTCGTGGCACTAGAGGGTAGTGCCGCAACGTTCGAGGCTCAAATCAGTGGTAAGAAACGTTTATCTAACATTCATCTAACGAACCGAAACAGAAACTAATGAATGAGTCGGAAAAGAGAGTGGGAACCACACATGTAGAGCAGAAACTATTTAAGATGGACTGAATTAGAAGACACGCAGAGACGATAGTGACTCCCAGGTGTCCACGCAGAGACGATAGTGACTCCCAGGTGTCCACGCAGAGACGATAGTGACTCCCAGGTGTCCACGCAGAGACGATAGTGACTCCCAGGTGTCCACGCAGAGACGATAGTGACTCCCAGGTGTCCACGCAGAGACGATAGTGACTCCCAGGTGTCCACGCAGAGACGATAGTGACTCCCAGGTGTCCACGCAGAGACGATATGACTCCCAGGTGTCCACGCAGAGACGATAGTGACTCCCAGGTGTCCACGCAGAGACGATAGTGACTCCCAGGTGTCCACGCAGAGACGATAGTGACTCCCAGGTGTCCACGCAGAGACGATATGACTCCCAGGTGTCCACGCAGAGACGATAGTGACTCCCAGGTGTCCACGCAGAGACGATAGTGACTCCCAGGTGTCCACGCAGAGACGATAGTGACTCCCAGGTGTCACGCAGAGACGATAGTGACTCCCAGGTGTCCACGCAGAGACGATAGTGACTCCCAGGTGTCCACGCAGAGACGATAGTGACTCCCAGGTGTCCACGCAGAGACGATAGTGACTCCCAGGTGTCCACGCAGAGACGATAGTGACTCCCAGGTGTCCACGCAGAGACGATATGACTCCCAGGTGTCCACGCAGAGACGATAGTGACTCCCAGGTGTCCACGCAGAGACGATAGTGACTCCCAGGTGTCCACGCAGAGACGATAGCGACTCCCAGGTGTCCACGTAGAGACGATAGTGACTCCCAGGTGTCCACGTAGAGACGATATGACTCCCAGGTGTCCACGTAGAGACGATAAGACTCCCAGGTGTCCACGCAGAGACGATAGTGACTCCCAGGTGTCCACGCAGAGACGATAGTGACTCCCAGGTGTCCACGTAGAGACGATAAGACTCCCAGGTGTCCACGTAGAGACGATAGCGACTCCCAGGTGTCCACGCAGAGACGATAAGACTCCCAGGTGTCCACGCAGAGACGATAGCGACTCCCAGGTGTCCACGCAGAGACGATAAGACTCCCAGGTGTCCACGCAGAGACGATAGTGACTCCCAGATGTCCACGCAGAGACGATAGCAACTCCCAGGTGTCCACGCAGAGACGATAGCATCTCCCAGGTGTCCACGTAGAGACGATAGTGACTCCCAGGTGTCCATGCAGAGACGATAGCATCTCCCAGGTGTCCACGTAGAGACGATATGACTCCCCGGTGTCCACGTAGACACAATAGTGACTCCCAGGTGTCCACGTAGAGACGATAGCATCTCCCAGGTGTCCACGTAGAGACGATATGACTCCCAGATGTCCACGCAGAGACGATAGCAACTCCCAGGTGTCCACGCAGAGACGATAGTGACTCCCAGGTGTCCACGCAGAGACGATAGCATCTCCCAGGTGTCCACGTAGAGACGATAGTGACTCCCAGGTGTCCATGCAGAGACGATAGCAACTCCCAGGTGTCCATGCAGAGACGATAGCAACTCCCAGGTGTCCACGCAGAGACGATAGCAACTCCCAGGTGTCCATGTAGAGACGATACGTCTCCCAGGTGTCCATGTAGAGACGATACGTCCCCCAGGTGTCCACATTAGTCGTTCATGTGTAGTTATTCGTCATTCTCTGGCAGTTGACGGTGGTCTGGTTCTTCTCTCCTCTGCAGGTTCTCCAGTTCCTGAGGTGAGCTGGTTCCGTGATGGCCAGGTTCTTTCCGCCGCCGCTTTGCCCGGCGTTCAGATCTCATTCAGCGACGGCCGCGCTGTTCTGAGGATCCCCGCTGTGACCGCCGCGCACAGTGGACGATTTTCTGTCCGAGCAACCAACGGCGCTGGACAAGCAACAAGCACCGCTGAACTCCTGGTTACAGGTGAGAGCACAGGTAGACTTCCACACTTATATGTACACACAGCACAGTGAAGGTGGCTTCAATCATACCTGTCAATCATACCCCCTCAGCGGAGACAGCGCCCCCCAGCTTCCTTCAGAGACTGCAGAGCTCAGCAGTGAGACAGGGCAGCCAGGTGAGGCTGGATGTCAGAGTCGCAGGTATCCCAACACCTGTGGTGAAGTTCTACAGAGAAGGAGCAGAGATCCAGAGCTCAGCCGACTTCAGGATCCTCCAGGAGGGAGACCTGTACAGTCTGCTGATCGCCGAGGCCTTCCCGGAGGATTCTGGGACGTATTCTGTGACCGCCACAAACAGCAGCGGACGAGCCACGTCCACCGCTGAGCTGCTGGTTCAGGGTGAGGAGTGTTTCTGTTAAACCTGAGGCTGGTGGAAGTTACAGTTTCATAGAATCTGTTTATTTTAGTTTGTTAGCTTAGCATACGGGAACACGATACTGATATTGAGACGATGCTGCGTCCTGAACTAAACGTCTGTGTTCAGGTGAAGAAGCCGTTCCAGCAAAGAAAACCAAGACAGTGATTTCAACCTCTCAGATTTCACGTCAGACCAGAGTGGAGAAGGTACGACACAAACTTTGAAACTCACGTTGCTCATTAATTAATCATCCCGTCTCACGTGTCGCCTCCTCCCTCCCCGTCGCCTCTCCTCAGAGAATGGAGGCCGGTTTCCAGGCCGGCGCCATGATGGAGATGCACATGGAGGGCGGCGAGCTGACACAGCAGCTGGCTCACAAGACTCCGCCCAGAGTTCCTCCTAAACCCGCGTCCAAGTCCCCGACCCAGCCCTCGCTGGTCGCCAAGGTGGCCGGAGGACGCCAACAGTCGCCGTCACCTGTCAGACACGTGAAGGCACCCACGCCCACACCAGTCAGGTGGGTGGAGTCCAGTATTTTAAGATCAGGTTCACGGTAAAGGTCTTCATGGACTTGGGGGGTTGTTGGGTCTGCACCTGTCCTGCGTGTCCTCAGGTAACTTCTTCATGATTTGTGGTTTTATAAGTGAAGTTGAACTGAACTGAAGGTGGATGTTTTGAAGGTTGTAGAGACTCAGATTTAGACCAGTGAGCGGGGGGGTTGGTGTTTTTGGAGGTTGGCCGTCCCCCCCCCCCCGTCTCCAGGCCTGCCTCTCCCACTTCAAGAATCTCAGTCTCCCCCATCAGGCCCGTCAAGTCCCCCATCACCGCACGCAAGCAGGTGGCCGTCGGCGCAGACGTCCTCCCGCCCTGGAAACAGGGAGACTACGTCGTCGCAGAGGGCGGTTACACCACCATGACCACCATGACCAGTATGACCAGCAGAACCATCACCCAGCTGGGCCAGGAGCAGCGCCAGGAGCAGCAGGTCCTCGGGATCAGAGAGGTGAGGGACAGTCCACGTGGGGCAGGGGTCCAGACCACCATGTGGGGTTCAACAGGTCCACAGGACAATTTGACAAATATGGCAGGGGACGAGGTTTGGTCCAATTTGAGACGATAACAACTCCCAGGTGTCCACACAGAGACAATTCGACTCCCAGGTGTCCACGTAGAGACAATACGACTCCCAGGTGTCCACACAGAGACAATACGACTCCCAGGTGTCCACGTAGAGACAATACGACTCCCAGGTGTCCACGTAGAGACAATACGACTCCCAGGTGTCCACGTAGAGACAATACGACTCCCAGGTGTCCACGTAGAGACGATACGACTCTAAAGTGTCCACTTGGAGACGATAGTGACTCCCAGGTGTCCACGTAGAGACGATAGCAACTCCCAGGTGTCCACACAGAGACAATACGACTCCCAGGTGTCCACGTAGAGACAATACGACTCCCAGGTGTCCACACAGAGACAATACGACTCCCAGGTGTCCACGTAGAGACAATACGACTCCCAGGTGTCCACACAGAGACAATACGACTCCCAGGTGTCCACGTAGAGACAATACGACTCCCAGGTGTCCACGTAGAGACAATACGACTCCCAGGTGTCCACGTAGAGACAATACGACTCCCAGGTGTCCACGTAGAGACAATACGACTCCCAGGTGTCCACGTAGAGACAATACGACTCCCAGGTGTCCACACAGAGACAATACGACTCCCAGGTGTCCACGTAGAGACAATACGAATCCCAGGTGTCCACGTAGAGACAATACGACTCCCAGGTGTCCACGTAGAGACGATACGACTCTAAAGTGTCCACTTGGAGACGATAGTGACTCCCAGGTGTCCACACAGAGACAATACGACTCCCAGGTGTCCACACAGAGACAATACGACTCCCAGGTGTCCACACAGAGACAATACGACTCCCAGGTGTCCACGTAGAGACGATACGACTCCCAGGTGTCCACGTAGGGACGATACAACTCCCAGGTGTCCACTTAGAGACGATACGACTCCCAGGTGTCCACGTAGAGACAATACGACTCCCAGGTGTCCACACAGAGACAATACGACTCCCAGGTGTCCACGTAGAGACGATAGCAACTCCCAAGTGTCCACACAGAGACAATACGACTCCCAGGTGTCCACACAGAGACAATACGACTCCCAGGTGTCCACGTAGAGACGATAGCAACTCCCAAGTGTCCACACAGAGACAATACGACTCCCAGGTGTCCACGCAGAGACGATACGACTCTAAAGTGTCCACGTAGAGACGATAGTGACTCCCAGGTGTCCACGTAGAGACGATAGCAACTCCCAGGTGTCCACACAGAGACAATACGACTCCCAGGTGTCCACACAGAGACAATACGACTCCCAGGTGTCCACGTAGAGACGATAGCAACTCCCAGGTGTCCACACAGAGACAATTCGACTCCCAGGTGTCCACACAGAGACAATACGACTCCCAGGTGTCCACGTAGAGACGATAGCAACTCCCAGGTGTCCACACAGAGACAATACGACTCCCAGGTGTCCACGCAGAGACGATACGACTCTAAAGTGTCCACGTAGAGACGATAGTGACTCCCAGGTGTTCACGTAGAGACGATAGTGACTCCCAGGTGTCCACGCAGAGACGATAGTGACTCCCAGGTGTCCACATAGAGACAATAGTGACTCCCAGGTGTCCACGCAGAGACGATAGTGACTCCCAGGTGTCCACGCAGAGACGATAGTGACTCCCAGGTGTCCACACAGAGACAATGTGATAAGTTTAAGTTTAAAAAGACTTGTCTGCTGTTTGTTGAACAAATTGCTCCTGATGTTGAACGTCTCTTTGTCTCTTCAAACATGGCGACGTGCTGTTTTCTGTTTTTATGTGTTTGATTCTTTCTTTTTAAATGTGACTAACGTGATGAAAACAAACCTCATCCTTCTTTATATCAGACTCTGTCTCCGGGTTTGAAGGTTCAGGATGCTTCCTCCTGAATCTGTTTGTTTCTGAATGTGTTGATGGTCTCAGTTTGCTCCTCATCAGCAGCATGAACGTCTGAGTTAACCTTTGATTTGGTTGTCAGCCTGAAACTGACAAAATGGAGTCAGAGAATACCCAGAATGCCGAGGAATGCCACGAGGGAATGACATGTGACCATGACGTCTGTCGTTTGGGTATGGGCTCATACGGTGATGAATTCAAGGACGGTGTTGGCGAAGCCGTGACGTCTTCAGTCGAAGAGTCCGACAGTGATTTCCTCGTGGAGACGCCAGCTGATGATGTAAGCGAGGAAGACGTGATGTCACATGTCTGTGACGATCTGTCCTCGGTCTTTAACCACATGAACTCGTCACAACCTGAAGAAACATTCACAGGTCATGACAGTGACGTCTCTGATGAAGAGTGGTGTTACTGTGATCTGAGTGTCCGCCCGGCGTCTCAGCGTCCAGGGCAGCAGGTAGCTCGTCACTGTCCTGAGTGGACACGGCTGCTCCGTCCTCTTCGCTCACCTCTTCACTCATTTTCTTTGAGCTTGAGACACGTGGTCGTGGTTGTCACTTCACTTTTCTTCACCTCATGCTGCTTCTTCTCGACTTTTAGCTGATTTCATGTTCTTCTTCTTGCATGTCAGACAGACGAGCATGCACATGAGATGTCGAGTATATTTACACGCTCACCAGGATCCACGATTCTGTGCTCGTGTCGGTTTATGTGTTTTACAGATGCAGGAAGATGTCGAGGGATAACTCGTCTCCCTAAATGACACATTTTAATCCATCGGTTCATTTTGTTCCCTCATTTTACTGAAAATTGATAAACTGAGACTTTAAATTGAGACATGCTGGTGGATCAGTAGCTAACGTTACCTCGTCGACTTGTTTCAATAGACTGAAATACATGATATTATGCTAACATCGTGAGGCTAAAGCTAACGATGAACTCGATGAACTCGATGAACTCGATGTTTTCTCCATCCACTTGTCTGTTTGTGTCCTGCCATGGATGTCCTGAGATCTTTGTGCTGCTGGTTGTGTCTCCAGGCTGGGGGAGGGCAAAGAGCCGGGGCGAAGGCCACAGTCATGGCCGCTGTTGACCTGGCTCGGGTCCGTCAGCCCGTGCATGTCGAGGGCGAACGAGCTGAAGAGGAAGAGGAGGCTGAGGCTGTAGAGGCAGAGTTAAGGCAGCAGGAGGTGGCTGCCGCCGCCGCCGCCGCCGCTGCCGCTGCCGCTGGCGCCGCCGCCGCCGCCGCTGCTGCTGCTGGTCATCAATATCAAGCAGGATGGACAACAACAACAACGAGAGCGCAGGCCGGCCAAATGCTAACCACTGCTCAGGAGTTTAGACCTGAACCGACCCCGCCGCCGCCTCAGGTCAGCTAGGCCGCCAGAGGAAAGACATGACTCGATATCAGATGAATCCAGTCACGCTTGTGTTTATACAGATTTATATATTTTAACAACATTCAACACTAGCAAACAATTTTTAAGATTTTAGGAAATTTCTGTGGCAACTCTCCCGACAGTACCGTTACCGTAGAAACAACAGAAAGAATATAGCGATAATGACATTTGCCAGTGTTTTAATATAACTCGTCTAAAGAATGAATCATCATTTAATTTAAACTTTGACATGTTAAATCTTCCTGAGGTTGTGACGCTCTGTGAACTCTGTTGGTTACTCCAGATTCAGACACTGACAGAAATCTCCACCCATGTGGACTCCGGTGCCATCGCGTCTCCGGTTCCACATTTCACAGTTTCTAAAGTTTCTGTCCCAAAACACGACATTAGCTCTGAGGTAAGAGAGGCGACATCAGGCAAGCAGTAAAACAATCACCTGCACACAAAGACTTAAAGCACATGGAGAAAACATGTAAACTGTATTTTAAGTCCCGCCCCCTTCCCAACGTGTCACTCTTTGTGTGGCTCGTAGCTGATGAACCTGTTAAAGGAGTTTAAATGTATACTTCAAATGCTTGTACGCACAGACTGCAGCTGAGGCTGATGCGTCCATGGTGACAGGACAACGCCGGCTGATGATCCATGTAGACGATGGGAAATAAAGAAGCAGCATCGTTCTCAGATAACACTTTGGTGTTATAACTAAAACTGAATTAGAAACAAAGTTTGGCTTCTTGAACTTCCAGTGACGATCCGGACAGATGCTCATGTTATCTTAAACATTTCATTCACACGCTGACGCTGTTTGTTAAAATAATGCTAACGGTAGCACCTCTCGTATTGTAGCTCCATGTCGGCGGCACCACGTCGACAAACACACTCTGTGATTGGACAGAGGTTTTTTTGGTTATTACTGCTCGCCTGAAAAGCAAACTGTTGTGATCCGTAGTGTAGGAGTGATAAACCTCCTTTAACCTTTGCTATTCTCAGAACTTATAATCCGACTTTAATCAAACGTCATTTCTCCTGATGTAGCTTTAATCAAACTAACTCACCGTAGCTTCTCCCTCTGCTGTGGTTTGAAAAACAACCCCACATGATCTGCTGATGATAGTGTGGGTGTCCTTCCTCTTTGGGTCGGTCAGGTTTCCATCGCTGGCTCAGCTGTTGCCACTCTGCACAAAGAGTTATCGTCATCCTCTGCCGGCGCTAGAAAGATCATCAGACCCGTCAAGTCTCCCAGTCCGTCTGGTCGAGTGGCGAGGAGCAGAGAGACGCCGGAGCCCGTCCCTCCACCGTTCAAAGACTATCAGAGTCATTATGGCACTGAGTTACAGACCGGGGTGGTGTACTCGGGGGGCATGCGGAGAGTATATGAGGACTGGGGAGCCCAGGTTTGTAATGTAGTTTAGTGAGCTGGATCTGAACAGGACAAGAAAACCTGATGGTTCATGGTCCCCAGAAGATGTTTCCAGTATGTCTTATTTTTATTTGAGTCCCATCAACTTCTTTACATGAGATATCAAATCTAAGGAGCTGATTTTCCCCACCCCAAACTTTACAAGCATTAGGGGTCGCTCCTTGACCTCCAGGTTTTGAAGTCTGGTTTTCTTGATTTCTGTGAAAATCCAGGATTTAATAACTGTCATAAGGACCTTAACAAGCTCATCGATGCTACTGATAACCTCATTGTTACCTCTTCAGTCCATCCAACCTTGCCTCCATCATTCTGTGCTGTCTCATCATCAGCGAGTTCAAAGTCTCGTCCTCTGTGTGTTTTCAGTGTCGTCCATGTCGTGGATTTTAGAAATCGGTTCATCTTTGTTGAATTATGATGTCCTAACAAATCTCTGACTGTCCGACAGGTGATGGAGGGAGCAGCTGTACCTGCAGCAGGCGGCGTGGTCCCACCTACGCTGGTGTCTGTAAGTCGCTTAGTTCTCCTCTAATCCACAAAATGTATTCCTCCCTTTTTGAGAGTGTGAATTTCTAAGTGTTGTTTTGTCTGCAGGGCTTGAAGAACACAAATGTGACGGAGGGTGAGTCTGTGACCCTGGAGTGCCAGATCAGCGGTCACCCCAAACCCGCCATCATGTGGTTCAGGGAGGACTACAAGATCGAAAGCTCCATCGATTTTCAGATTAGCTACGAGAACGGATTCGCCCAGTTGGTGATCCGCGAGGCGTTCGCCGAGGACAGCGGACGCTTCACCTGCACCGCCACAAACGAGGCAGGAACCGTCAGCACCTCGTGCTACCTGCTCGTCCAAGGTCAGTACAAACAGTAAAACATCATCAATACAGAAAACATCGAAAACATCAGGACGTTTCCAAGTATGTGATCCTCAGGGTTCAACCGTGGGGCCTTTTCTGTTTCAGGTCAACCACCCTTGTTACTATAACTACATCATTAATCAAAGCAACAGTGACAGTCTTACATGGTGCTCCCTCTTTGAGACTAACCCTGTGCTTGTCCTTCAGTGTCCGAAGACATCGAGAGCAGAGAGGAAATTGCTGTTGTCACTGAACATGTTGAAACTGCTGAGAAACTGTGAGTTGACCCAGTTACTTTAAAGTCCATTTAGTCAACACTGACTGATATTCTTCTTGAGTTTGGACCTGGTGATCCTAAAAACAAATTTTTATCTCCAGAGTTACCGAAGAAGCCAGAGAGGAGACCATGTCTCAGGTGAGCGTGGCTGAGTCAGATAGTACCGCCACAGCTCCCTTCTTCATCAAGAAGCCAACCGTCCAGAAGCTGGTGGAAGGAGGAAGTGTCGTGTTTGAATGCCAAGTGGGAGGAAGCCCCAAACCACACATTATCTGGAAGAAGAGCGGTGTCCCGCTCACTACTGGATACAGGTATGTGACACCTTAAAAGCTCTTGGTCAGGTTTTCCCTGCAGGTTTATTCTCAACGATTTAGGTGACTGTAAACCCAATGACTGAAAATGATGCACCTCCAATGTGCAGCCTTAAAAACATGAAGGGTTTAATATTAAACTCTCTGCAGACATGTCATATAAATCAACCTGATACAGAATATTTATATTTAATTATCAGATAATGTAGAAGAAGACGTCAAACCTCTGTGATAATGTGTTAAATGGTTTACCCTCCACTGTCCATCAGATACAAAGTTGCCTACAAGAAGGACACTGGAGAATGCAAGTTGGAAATCTCCATGACTTTTGCCGATGACGCCGGAGAATACTCCGTTTTTGCCAAGAACCAGCTCGGGGAGGTGTCAGCCTCTGCCAGTCTGCTGGAAGAAGGTACGTGAGTCTGCATGGATAAAATCAACCTTTCTATTAAAGTACGATAAAGCAGAGACCTCAGAACAAGACCTGCAAAGAACCGGTTCTTCTCTGACACCACAGTGTGTTCACTCATTGAAACGCTTTGCTTTGCTAACAGAGGAATACGAAGCCTACATGAAGAAACAGGAAGCAACCTTTATGACTGAAGTGACGGCCGTGGTGCTGGAACCCAAAGTAGGAGATGTTCCCCCTGCCGTCGTTACGACAATGGAACAGATGACCACCACCACCATTATTTCTGGACAGGTAGGAGCAGCATTAGCCACAGTTGGAGGTGGTCTTGTTACGGTTTTGGACAACGTTAGTATGTCAGTATGAAACCTGGAACATGTCTGTATAGCCAGATTAACCACCACCATGACCTCACTGAACATGCACCCTGTTACCTTAAAGCAAACAATGTGACAGGTTTATGCAGGAACAGGCACATAGTAATCCCAGGCCTTTAGGGCTCTGGACGGTCACAGATCGACAGTCATCACCAAAACAAATGAAAATTAAACATTTTCTAACTTCTCGTCTGCAGGAGTTTCACCTTTCTGCCATTGAAATGAGGATCATTCATGAGTTTGAACTCTGCATTATGAGGATTACCTACAAAGAGATTGTGACAGAGGATGGAGAGTTGATGGTGACGGCTGACCCCGCCGAGGCCGTGGAGCCCACCTTCGACACTCCTGTCAAAAACTACAGGATCATGGAGGGAATGGGCGTCACGTTCCACTGCAAGATGGCTGGAACGCCACTCCCCAAGGTACTGAGTCTTTAAGACATAGGACTAAATATATTTTCTCTCTATTGTATCCAAAATGGTCTTACGATGACATTTTTGTACCAGATTGCTTGGTTCAAAGATGGTCAGCGAATCAGACCGAGCGACCGTTACCAGATGGAAGTTCTTCAGGATGGACGTGCCAGCCTGCGTTTGGCTGTGGTTCTGCCTGAGGACGAGGGCGTGTACACCGCCTTCGCTACCAATATGAAAGGAAATGTTGTCAGCTCTGGGAAGCTCTACGTGGAGCCCTCCGGAGCTGGAGCACCCCAGAGATACACACCAGCAATGCAGAGGATCAGGTAAGGTTTCACTAAAAGGACTGAAAAAAACTAACCTGGACACCAAGATACTGACGACTCTGCTCCTTCCTCAGGTCCACATCTCCTCGTTCTCTGAGTCGCTCTCCCGGACGTTCTTCCAGCCGTTCACCTGGACGCTCTCCTGCTCGCCGGCTTGATGAGACAGACGAGGCTCAGCTGGAAAGACTCTACAAGCCTGTGTTCGTCGTGAAGCCTACCTCATGTAAATGCTCTGAGGGACAGACTGCCAGGTTTGACCTGAAGTCGTTGGCAGACCGATGCCCGACACATACTGGTTCCACAATGGTGAGTAAAGCTAGATAGACCTGCTCTGGAATAAAATTTGTTGGCCTCACAATAATCAAAATCTGTATGTCACCTCCTCAGGACAACAAGTCGTGAGCGACTACACCCACAAGATAGTGGTTAAAGAGGATGGCACCCAGTCCCTGATCATTGTCCCAGCCCTGCCACAGGACTCTGGAGAGTGGACCGTTGTTGCTCAAAACAGAGCTGGAAGGTCGTCCATCTCCATCACTCTCACTGTTGATGGTAAAACTGCAGCACGCTTTCTCTGACCACATTTTAAAGAGGATAATCAGGAACATTTAGCAGGTTTCTTGACAATTTCTTTTTCTGTTTCAGCTAAAGAAACCTTGGTGCGTCCCCAGTTCACTGACAAACTGAGGAACATCAGTGTAAAGCAGGGCACTCTGGTTGAACTGGCTGTCAAAGCCATTGGAAACCCCCTGCCTGATATTGTCTGGCTGAAAAACAGCGACATTATCACACCACACAAGCACCCAAACATCAGGTATGTTTAATATCAGCTGTATTATCAGTGTTCTCAGTAACAAAGTGAAATGATAAAGATATTCTAATATGACAAATCCATGTTTCAGGGTTGAAGGAACCAGAGGTGAGGCCAAATTCCAGATTCCCTCAGCAATTGGCTCAGACAGTGCCTGGTACACTGCTACAGCCATCAACAAGGCTGGTAGAGACACCACTCGCTGCAGAGTCAATGTGGAGGTGGACATGGCTGAACCTGAACCAGAGAGGAAGCTCATTATTCCCAAAGGAACCTACAAAGCCAAGGATATTGCCCCTCCAGAGGTAGAGCCCCTTCATCTGCGATATGGTCAAGAGCAGTGGGAGGAGGGTGACCTTTACGACAAAGAGAAGCAGCAGAAACCACAGTTCAAGAAGAAGCTGACCTCTGTCCGCATGAAGCGCTTTGGTCCAGCTCATTTCGAGTGCAGACTGACCCCTATTGGCGACCCCACCATGGTAGTGGAATGGCTGCATGACGGCAAACCTCTGGCAGCTGCAAACAGGCTGCGCATGGTCAATGAATTCGGCTACTGCAGTCTTGACTATGAAGTCGCTTATGCAAGAGACAGTGGCGTCATCACCTGCAGAGCCTCAAACAAGTACGGTGTTGACCAGACCTCAGCTACCCTGGTTGTCAAGGATGAGAAGGGCCTTGTTGAGGAATCCCAGCTCCCTGAAGGCCGAAAGGGAGCACACCGAATTGAAGAGATCGAACGCCTGGCTCACGAGGGAGGACCCTACGGAGTCACTGCTGAAGAAGAAGCCGAGAAAATGAAACCTGAGATTGTGCTTCTTCCTGAACCAGTCAAAGTTTTGGAGGGCGAGACAGCCCGTTTCCGTTGTAGAGTAACCGGTTATCCAGCACCAAAGGTGAACTGGTACCTCAACGGACAACTTATCCGCAAAAGCAAGAGATACAGACTGAGGTATGATGGTATTTACTATCTGGAGATCACTGAAATCAAATCCTATGATTTAGGAGAGGTCAAGGTGGTAGCAGACAACAACCTGGGCACAACCGAGCACACTGTGAAGCTAGAGATCCAGCAGAAAGAGGACTTCAGGACTCATCTGCGCCGTGCCCCAGAGGCAAAGGCACCAGAAGCTGCACCTGAACCTGGAAAAACAACATTTGAGGTTGTGAAGACTGAGAAACCTGCAGAGGACTCTCAGCTAAAGGAGGTGGTCAAGCTCAAGAAGGCCCAGAGAATCGTCCACGAGAAAGCCACAGAGGAGTCAGAGGAGCTGAGGGGCAAGTTCAAACGCAGGACAGAAGAAGGCTATTACGAGTCCATCACAGCTGTGGAGCTCAAGTCACGTAAAAGGGATGAGTCTTACGAGGATCTGCTGAAGAAAACAAAGGAGGAGCTGCTTCACCGTGCCAAGGAGAAGGAGGCGGCCGAGAAGAAGAAGCAGGAGGAGCAGCGTAAAGTTACAGCTAAAGCTCTTAAACCAGAGAGGGTCAAGCTCTCAGCCAGCATGGAAGCTCCAAAGATCCTGGAGCGCATCACGAGCCAGACCGTTGCACAGGGCGACGAAGTCAAGTTCAGAGTCAGAGTCGTCGGCAGACCAGAACCAGAGTGCCAGTGGTTCAAGAACGGCGTTCAGCTGGAGAAGACTGAGCGTGTTTACTGGTACTGGCCTGAAGATCATGTTTGTGAGCTGGTCATCAGGGACGTCACAGCAGAGGACTCTGCTAGTGTCATGGTTAAAGCTTCAAACACTGCTGGAGAGACTTCAAGCCATGCTTTCCTGCTGGTGCAAGGTAACCCAGCTCTGGACACAATTTACATGTAACTCTCTATTCGATTCGTTTTTAACACTTTTGTTATCATTTTTGCAGCAAAGCAAGTTATCACCTTCACGCAGAAACTGGAGGACGTCAACGCAAAGGAGAAGGACACCATGGCTACCTTTGAATGTGAAACCAATGAGCCTTTCGTCAAGGTCAAATGGCTGAAGAATAACGTGGAGATCTTCTCCGGAGACAAATACAGAATGCACTCTGACAGAAAGGTTCACTTCCTGTCTGTGCTCATCATTGACATGAGAGATGATGCAGAATTCACCTGCTTGGTCGTCGACGATAACGTCAGGACGACTGCCAAGCTCAATGTTGAAGGTGGGTCGGCTAACAAGCTGAACTTTGTACACATGTTACCACACGTCACCACATGTCTGAGCATTGGTGTGTTTGTTTGAACAGGAGCTCCACTGGAGATGGTGAAGCAGTTGGAGAGCACGGAGGTTCCTGAGACGTACTCTGGAGAGTTTGAGTGTGTCGTGACTCGTGAGGACATCGAAGGCAGCTGGTTCTTCGGAGAAAAGCTGCTGTCTCCCAGTGGTAAACACGTCATGACCTCCCGCCGTGGAAGACACAGCCTGTCTGTCAAAGATGTGAAGAAGGAGGATCAGGGAAAATATACCTTCAAAGTGGGCGAGTTCAAGACGAGTGCCTCACTGAAGATGAAACGTGAGTGCACTGTTTCTAGCTTCAGTCCATCAAACATCACGTCAGATTACATTTATTACATAACAAAACTCGTTTGTGTCGATGTTTCAGTGCGTCCAGTGACCTTGATCCAGCCTCTGACTGACCTGACCGTCTGTGAGGGCGACATCGCACAGATGGAGGTCAAGTTTTCCCAAGAGAACGTTGAAGGCACCTGGATGAAGAGTGGGAAGCCGATCGTGGCCTCAAGCCGTGTGCATATCATTATCGACAAACAGATCCACAAACTTCTGATTGAAGACACCACCAAGGAGGACTTTGGGATGTATTCCTTCGAGGTTCCCGCTCAGGAGATCAAAACAACCGCCAAGCTGGTCGTTCAAAGTAAGACACCTTCGATACACGGAGTCTTTCTACAGGATTTACTGTTTCAAAATAAAATGTTACAAACTAAAGATTTCATCTTGTGTTGCAGCAATTGGAGTTCTGGTCCCACTGAAGGACACCAGTGCTATTGAAGGCACCAAGGCTGTCCTGGAGACAAAGATCTCTGCTCAGGATGTCAGCTCAGTCAAATGGTACCATGACGACCAACTGCTGGTTCCCAACGACCGAATCCAGATGGTGGCAAAGGGAGCCAAGCAGCGTCTGGTCTTCAGCAGGACCTACGCCTCCGATGAAGGACACTACAAACTGGTGGTTGGTCGTGTCGACACCAGCTGCAGATTCTCTGTTCAGAGTAAGTTGAACAAAAACAGACTGAAAGTCTAAACATGATCAATCTGCACTATACTGATGACACAGGTTCATCCTGCCTGGGCTGGACTTCTCTGTAGCTGCCTGTGTAACCAGTCCAACAGCTCCACCTGGTGGACACCTTAATAATTACTTTTCTGTTAAAGAGAGGGTCCATGCTGAAACGTTGAATATAAAAGAGCTGATCATGTCTTCTTCTTTCATCTCAACAGCTGTCCAGATCGTGAAGGCGATGAAAGACAAGGAGTGCTCCGAGTCTGAGAACGTCACGTTCGAGGTGGAGGTTTCTCACTCTGGCATCGATGCCTACTGGACCCTTAAAGGGCAGCCGCTGAAGGCTGGACCCCAGTACAAGATGGACTCCAAGAACAAGAACCACAGCCTGACTGTCATGAACGCAATGAAGGATGAAGAGGGCGAGTACATGTTCGCTGCTGGTGAGAAGACATGCAGCGCTCTACTCACTGTAACAGGTAAGCTGGGACAGGTTTTTTTAATAAATATAAGATTTATCAAAGTTTACGGAGCGCTAACTGACTGGAACGATTTCAGGTGGCGCTATCAAGAAGCCCCTGCGTGATTTGATAGTGGCCGACTCCCAGTCTGCCGTGCTCGAGTGTGAGGTAGCGAACCCCTCCGCTGAGGGCAAGTGGCTGAAGGACGGCCACCCAGTCGACTATAACGAGAACACCCTGAGTGAGGTGAGCGGCGCCGTCAGACGCCTCATCATCATTATCACCAAGAGCACAGACATCGGAGAGTACACCTATCAGGTGGCCACCTCCAGGACCTCCGCCACCCTGAAAGTCGAGGGTACGTCCATCATTCGCTTTTTTCCAGAATAGAAATCAAAATTTTGAAAACAAAAGTTAACAATGTTTATCTCCACAGCTGTGAAGGTCAAGAAGACCCTGAAGAACCTGAACGTGGTTCAGACCCAGGATGCCGTTTTCAGCCTGGAGCTGACCCATGAGGATGTGAGAGGTGCACAGTGGATCAAGAATGGCATCGAGATCCAGCCCAGCAATAAACATGAGATCACTATCGAGGGCACAGTCCACACCCTGACGATCAAGAACTGTACCACACAGGACGAGTCCGTTTACTCCTTCAAACTGGGGAAACTGTCTGCAAGTGCCAGGCTGAACGTTGAGAGTAAGAACTCACTAACAAACACAACAACACAAAGATTTTGGTGAATGCAAATTAAAAATCCTAAAAACCTGTTCCCCACAGCCATCAAGATCCTGAAGAAGCCAAAGGACGTGACATCTCTGTTGGGTGCGACCGCCGTCTTTGAGGTGGGCATCTCAGAGGACAACATCCCCGTGAAATGGATGTTTAACAACGTGGACCTGAAGCCGAACGAGCACTACAGGATGATGTCTGAGAAGAAGACCCACAAACTGATCGTCCAGGACGTGGACTCCAGCAGAGAGGGAGAGTACACCGCTGTGGTGGGCCACCTCCAGTGCAGTGCTCACCTCACCGTCGAGTGTAAGTGTTAGCATAGGTGGCTAATCAGCAGGACTTAGGGAGGATGAAATGTGTTGATGTTCTCTCTTCGTCTTTTGTTCAGCCCTGCGTGTCACACGGCCTCTACAGAGCGCGAAGGTCAATGAGACCCAGGTGGCCACGTTCGAGTGTGAAGTCTCTCACTTCAACGTGCCGTCCACCTGGCTGAAGGACGGCGTGGAGATTGAGATAAGCGAGAAGTTCAGGATCGTAGTTCAAGGAAAACTCCACCAGCTGAAGATCATGAACGCCAGCAGGGACGACTCTGCCGAGTACTCCTTTGTGTGCGGGAACGACCGAGTCTCTGCAACGCTCACCGTCGACCGTAAGTGTCGTTAGGGACTCTCACTTAGGCCGAGGATCTCTGGCAGTGAATTAACCTTCAGTTCTGTCGTTTCACAGCCATCCTCATCACAACCATGCTGCAGGACATGAATGCTCAGGAGAAAGACACGGTTACGTTCGAGGTGCATGTCAACTATGAGGACATCACGTACAAATGGCTGAAGAACGGCGTGGAGATCCGGTCCACGGACAGATGCCAGGCTCGCTGCAAACAGCTCAGTCACACTCTGAGCCTCAGAAACGTTCACTTTGGAGACAGCGCCGAGTACACGTTCACGGCGGGCTCTGCAGTCACTGCAGCTAAACTCTACGTGGAGGGTAACTTTTGATTTTGTTAGCCCGGGTTTGAACTCCATCAGCTGCCTGATACAAAGATCCCACCGGTGTTAGATCAACCATGCATCTCATTCCTTCCCTGTTTGTTTGTCCTGCTGCAGCTCGTGTGGTTGAGTTCACCAAACATCTGAAGGACCTGAAGATCACAGAGAAGAAGAGAGCGACTTTTGAATGTGAAGTTTCTGAACCAAACATCCAGGTGATGTGGATGAAGGACGGTCAGGAGCTGGAGATGTCCGACAGGTACTGCAGCTCGTATTCATGTTTGACTCATCAAACCAACGTCATGAAAACAAATAAAGAACTGACATCACCTTCTGTGTCTCCTGCAGGTACAAGGTGTCCTCAGATAAATTTGTGCACCGTCTGGTTGTGCCGTCAGTGCGCTTGTCCGATGCCGGAGAATACACTGCTGTGGCTGGGTCGAGCGTGTCCAAGGGCCACCTGGGAGTCGAGGGACGGGATGTCAGAATCTCAGAACCTCCAACCAGGGACATTACTGTACGTTCACAGTTATCTGAAGATCATACCGTCCTGACAGGAATCTTAATCCTCTGTAGTCAACCGGACTGTTTGTTGTTGCAGGTTGTTGAGAAGCAGAGGGCAACCTTTGAGTTTGAGGTGAACGAGGACGATGTGGAGGGTCGCTGGATGAGGAACGGGGTGGAGATCCAGTTCTCAGTGGAGGAAAGGTTCAGCTATGCGGCCATCAGGAAGCTCCACCGCCTCACGATCTCTGAGACCTACAGGGATGATGCCGGAGAGTACACCTTCTTAGCCGGCAAGAACAGGAGCACCATGAACCTCCACGTCCGACGTAAGAGTCAAACTAAATGTCATTACTGAACATGAAAGCATAGCAACCTTTGCTTGCTAACGATATGTTCGTCTTCTGTCTGTCTTCAGTGCCGGAGCCTCCTCAGATCGTCCGCCACATGCAGCCCCAGACGGCGACATCCGGTCGATCAGTGCGCTTCTCAGTGCAGGTGAGCGGCATCCCTCAGCCTCAGGTGTCCTGGTACAAAGACTCCCAGGCCCTGTCCACCAGCTACAAGTGCAAGTTCCTCCACGACGGAGACGAGCACTCGCTGCTGCTGCTTGAAGTCTTCCCCGAGGACGCCAGCGTCTACAGCTGCGAGGCCAAGAATGACTATGGAGAAGACACAAGCTCCGCCCCTCTCACGGTGGAAGGTATGAATTGCTGCGACGCGTCACAGTGTGTTTAAACCTGATGAATAACTGATTGGTTAGAGTCAGTGATTATGTTTCATGTCTGTCAGTTCCTGAGGTGGCTGAAACTGTTCGGGTCTCTCCTCCCGTCCTCGTCGCTCCCATCCAGGACGTCCTGGTCACGGAGGGACTTCCTGCCCAGTTCCAGTGCACTGTCTCTGGGGAAGGTACTGCCTCTGCTCACTCCCTCCTGGTTAAAGACTGTTTGATTGTGTTTGACTCTGACTGATGATGCACGCTGTGTCCACAGATCTGCAGGTTTCTTGGTTCTGTCATGACAGAGAGGTCAGACAGTCAGACATTTTCAGGATGTCTCAGTATGGTGAAACCTGCCAGCTCGACATTTCCAGAGTTCTTCCCGCCCATGAAGGAGAGTTTTCATGCGTGGCCACAAATTCGGCAGGAATGGTCACATGTGCGGCCACGCTGAACCTGGATGGTGAGTAACGAGGTGTCCCCGCTGCACGAGCCTCAGACTTCATCTGTTAGCATGCCTTTAAAGAGTTATTCAACTAATCAGCAAAATAAACGTTACATTGATTATTGATCGATATCCATCATCAGAGCAATCTTTCACTGGGCCAATATGAAATGAAGCATCATGCATGTGTGTTTGAATCAGCTGCTGCTGCTCGGACAAAGATTCAAAATCTCAGCTTAGCACAAAGACTGGAAGCAGGTTAGCTGTGCCATGTTCAACAACAGAGATGCTAATGCTAACTAATGAACGTCGTGAGCTCGCAGCCGTCAGCAGTCTAATCTCAGTGTCTCCAGGTTCAGCTGGATTTTAATCTGCTCATCTGACTCGGCTGAAAACAAAACTGAGCTGAGATCTTTGTGCGAGCAGCGTTCTTTTATGTTTTAGTCTTCATGACAATGTTCAGCTGAACTGACTTCCTGTCAGGCTGCAGGACAAACATATCTGAAATGATTGTTTCTGTTTCCTCCATCCTGCGAGCTCGGCTGATAATCCTTTGGTAAACTTCCAGGTGCCTTTACATGATGATGCATGAACGTCTTCTCTCCCCTCATCAGTAGCTCTTAACAGTCTTTACTTCAAAGAATGCAGCATGATCAGATCAGAGCTGAACTCTGGAAATCTAGCTTTCCGGGTTCTTGGCGCTCGACTAGCTGTTTTTTTTTATTGGCTCGAGCTCGTCAAGCTTGCATGATGGACAGCGGAAACCAGCCGCTGTCCACGCCCTCATCCCTCACCTGATCCTCAACACTCCTCTCCAGCTGCACTCTTGGCAAACAAGCTGTGAAGAAGTCAGCAGAATGATGTGTTGACCTAATCCTTCTACTCTTTCTTATTGCCCAGATGAAAAAGCCTTAGGTAGTGTGTCGAGCACTGCAGCTGAGACTAATCTAAGTCAGAGACTGGAGACTCGGACGGAGAGCTTCAGCTCTGTGTCTCTGGGACAAATGGCCCACAGTGTTGAGTTTACTGAGATGGTCTCTGAGAGTTCCTCTGTGTCCTGGAGGACGGTCGAGGTTGAAATGGAGAGCTTGAACTCGCTGGAGAGCAGCTTTGATATCAAACTCTCAGCCAGCCCTGAACTGCTGTTGGAAATGAGCGACGTCCAGGTGAAAAGTGGCGAGATGGCCGAGTTCAGCTGCTCGTTCAGCGGGCAGCCCTTCACCGGGGTGATGTGGGATCATAACGGCCAGAGTCTGGCGGACACAGAGCGGGTGAGGAGCTCTGAGGCCGGGGGGCTGTTGTCTCTGGTCATCCAGGGTGTTGGTGTGGCGGACCAGGGTGTTTACCGCTGCACCGCCACCAACCAATACGGCCAGAACAGCTCCTCCGCCCAGCTCACTGTTGAAGGTGCTTAATCTTTCTTCTTTATTAGTCTGTTTCTCCATCCTGGTCCATCCTCCCTCCACCTGCTCCTCCCGCTGCGTCCCCTCCTCCCCCCTCCTTATGTAACCTGTTAGACTGTAATTAAATAACAAGCTCTGTAGTTTACTCTCTCCCTGCTGATGCCAGCTTTGCCTCACTAACTCATCCATCCATCCTACTAACCCCTTTAGTGTTTCTAGTCGTAGCCTTATACTCTCTGACCCCTAATGACTCTCCCTAACTTTATTCTCACCCAGCTAAAGAAGCAAATGTCAAAGCAGAAACCCCCATCCCTACCGATACTGTTCGCAAAGTGTCTCACGCAGACAGGGAGATCCCTAGAGATCCCAATGACCAAGACAAACAGGAGGCTGTGGACAAGCCGGGACCGTCACCTCCATCTTCCCAGAGACCTTACAGCCTCATCAGTCACCTGTATTTCCCTGATGTCGCGCCTGATGACGAGCGAGGGCAACGCCTCTCCAGCTGCGCTGAGTTCCTGATCAAAGTGCCCCCCGAGCTGCTGATCAGAAACAGAGACCGTGGCTCGTTGTATTGCGTTATGAAGGAGGTTCCCACTCCGTTTGTCATTTGGCTTTACAACCGTTTGAATGTTGAGGACTCTGTGTCTTACTCTGTGAAACATGACGGGCCCCTGTGCTGTATAAACGTTAACAATGTGGGAGCCACACATGGCGGCTCTTACACATGCAAACATGTGAGCTCAGCCGAGGATGCTGAGTGCAGCACAGTCATGAAAGGTTGGCATCTGCATGCTTTCGGACCTTCTGCTCGCTCGGGCTTTGTTTGGCCCAACACTCATCCACACTGCTTTCCACCAACACAGCCAGCAGAGGCACACTTCTTCTTCTTCAACAAGGTCTTAACCACTGTGTTTAGGAGAGGTCGCTGACCTTTGTGTCCTGCTTTACTGACAACAACACTGAGAGATACAAACACTCATATCACTGAGCATTTATCCAAAGAACCAGAAGGAAGCATGCAGGAATGTCACTGTACAGACAAACAGACGGATAATATGGATGCACGACCTGTCACTGACTCTAACAGTCTTGCACCATATGAGACTTTATGTTCAGTCTGTGGAGTGTGTCTAATTCCAGTTATTTCTGTCTTTACAGTAACGGCAGTGGAGAAGGAACCTGAGGTTCAGGTCCAGGAGGAAGTCAAAGGTAAATATTGATCCTGTCAGCCTGTCCACGATGTTTCACATTTTCTGTTTCAGAAGAAGTTTTCCCTGTTTCTGCACCCTTCAAAATAAAGGTTCAAGTTAGATCCAAAAGCAGTTCCTCATGGTGCCGTCGTGCAGGAACCTGTAACTGACTGTGTAAACAGTTTTTATCCACGGGTTCATTAAAGTGCAAGAAATGATCATTTAAAGGTGATTGTAGAAAATCAGAAGTGACACATGTTCACATTCAGTAGCTGTACTCATAAAGACAGTGTCACAGAACACATCAGTTCCCAAAGCACCGCAAACAGCATCAGGGGTTCTTCAACATAAAAAGGTTCTTAAAGGGTCTCCAGAGAACTCAGAGTGAAGAACCAGAACCAGAACCAGTGTATTTGAAGACGGCCTGAGTTTGTTCTCTGACAGTTGTTTGACAGTTGTTTCAGTATAACTAAAGTTTTCAGCTGGTTGACTTGTGTCTGATGCTAAACTGTTGTTGTTCCACTCAGCCTTCTCTAGCTCGACCGTCACGGTGACCGAGGAAACTCAGGAGTCGTTCTACACCGGCCTGAAGTTACCAGATAAAAACAAAACACTTGAACTTAAGCCAGAGTCCAAACGCTTCTCCAGCTCTTTGGAGAAGAAAAAAGAGAAACCAGTTTTCCTCAGTGAACTTTCTCCAGCAGCCGCGACTGTCGGAGAAACCGCCACATTTACCGTCAAAGTGTCCGGTTTCCCGAAGCCTGCCGTTCAGTGGTTCCACAATGGGCAGACGATTACGAGCTCCTCCCTGTACACGTTTGTTCATGAGCACGATGAGTATAGTCTGGTCATTACCAAAGTTCAGAGGGAGTTTGAAGGAGAGTACTCCTGCACTGTCAGCAACAGGTTCGGACAGTCGACTTGTACTTCTTATTTGCATGTGCAGGTGAAGGAGCCTGGAAAACCTCCAAAATTCACTAAAACCATCGAGTCTCTTCGTTTGTCTGAGGGAGGTCAGGCTTTCTTCAGGTACATGGTGACCGGAGATCCTCTCCCTGAGATTCAGTGGCTCAAAGGACAGCTTCCAGATCCAGCCTGGTGGGTTCTGTATCATTGTGAACAACCCGGACAGATCGGGCTTCATTAATATTAAGAGTGTCAAACAAGAGCACAGCGGCGTCTACACCTGCAAGGCCTTCAACCAATATGGGGAAGCCTCTTGTAGTGCCGAACTGCTGGTTTTCAGGGAGAAAGTTCAGGACGAGCACACTTTGGTTAGGAAGCCAAAAGGTTTGAAGATATCTTTGACTGAACAGACCACAGAGTCCAGATTGTTTGAAGAGAGGACTCTGTCTGATCAGATGATTTACACCATCAGCACAGAAGACCGGCAGATTATTCCTAGTGAGGAGGTGGGAGACCCTCAGAGAGCTCAACATCTCTGCTGCCACCCTCCATCGAGAGCAGCTCACCCACCAGGCTGCAGTGCTGCAGGCCCATGACATCCAGGAGAGGGTTTCTTTGGCTCCGTCTCATCCACTTCAGGTCTCAGCTGTTCCCATGAAACAGCTTCACATGGCGACTTTCTTATCTTCAGTCCAGGAGCGACAAAAGATCACAGAGCAGCACTCTGAAGCGGATCCTCAGCCCCGAGATCATCGAGCTCGAGTTAGCCAAAGAGCGGCCGTCGAAGCTCGTGTCGGCCACATCCGAAGAGGTCCTCCTGCTCGCCACAGTGAGAGCCGAGGCCTTGACTGATCGAGCTCCTGAGCAGGTGAAAACTCTAACTGAACCCAGGCAGCTCGTGAGAGGTCAGCAAGTCGGGTCCACCATGTCAATCCACGATGAAACCTTAGACGTCACCCACAGACCAGATGAAGAGAGGAGCTTCAAAATCACAGAGGGGGTTAAGATCTTATACTCAGCTCAGTCTTCAGGGCAACTACCGATCACAGAAAGACACTGTGAGCCGCTGCCAGCTTTAGACGCAGCCACCAAACCCTCGATTAAGAAAGAGCAATTCAAAGCAGTCGTAGCACCAGCGAGTGAAACGAGAGTTCCTTTGCTCAAAGAGCAGCCGTTTGAAATAACCAGACCAGAGCAGGAGAGCATCACCCCACGCAAAGACCTGCTCTGTAAGTCAGCTATGACTGCTGAAGAGAAGTACGAACTCCAAGCTGACGTGGCAGTACAGGTACCAGGTGTACCATCTTCTATAAGTCTGCAGCCTGAGCGAGAGGGCGAGCGAGTCCTGAATCTGCAGGTCATCAGTGATCAGGATGTTCTACAGTCTGAGGGTAGGTTCAGCAGCAAGACGCCCTGGACAGAGCAGGCAGACGTGAGGAAGAGTCCAACTTTATTACATTCAGTGACTCAAGAAGAGCAAAGAACAGCAGTTTGTGAGGTGACTTCAGAGTTCACAGCAAAGACTGATGCCACCTCCATCCAGCCGAGGAAAGAGTTACCACCAACAAAATACCTTCAATCAGTTCACTCTCTGTCAGTCTTACCAAAGGAAGGCACACTGACCATCACCAAACCTGACCAGCAGGTGGCAGCGCAGAAACAGGAAAAGGCTCTGAAGCATGCAGCTGCCTCTGAAGAGAGAAGAGAGATCACAGCAGACTATCGCAAAGACCTCGATGTGTCAGTGACCGGGGTTCAGTCACAGCTTCGAACTGAACCCAGGGCCGTCCAGCATCCTCTCGGTCTCCTCACAGCCCATGCAGCTGCCGAAGGAGATGCCTCTGATCACCGATGTCAAGCAGCAGCGAGCGCTCGTCCAGAAAGAGGACTACTGGAACATCATGCATTCTCTGAATGTCACAGACACTCAGACTCTCGAGGAGGGTCACACCGTTAACCTCAAAACTGATGAGAAATTCAAGCCTGAGATGAAAACTGAGCCAAAGATCTCCAAAAGAACTGTTTTCATTGAGGAGAAGGCAGTGGCCACTGAAAGTTGTACCATCTTAGAGGCAGCTGAGCAAGACTTTGCAGTCCAGATCCAGGAGGGTCAGTCAGTCCGACAGTCGGTGCTACTTGAAGAGAAGCAGGTCATCACGGGAGAGCGGTCGAGTGAGATATGTAAATCGGAGAGCTCGGCTGTTAGCATCACGACGCAGCCTAAAGGAGTTCAGTTTGTTCATGAGTCTCAGGACGCTCGGACTATGCCTAAAGAGCTCAACTTTGTCATTCAGATTCCCAAAGCGTCCAGTCTAAATATACGACGTCAGCTCAGAAATGCTCTACAGTCTGCTGTGGCCAGAGACCAACCGATGTTACTTGCCGATGTTGTAGGAAGGTTAGAGGCAGTGGATGTACAGGAGGTGAAGGTTCAGAGAGAGCCCAGACAGGCCCGGTATACATACCTGATCACAACACCATGGTGCCCCCATGGAGATCACACTGTCTTTTGAAGGTGAATACCCTCAGACAGCTGACCTCAGGTCTGAACTCCAGGTAGCTCTGCATGCAATGGTTTTTCAAGAGCAGCAGAGTCTTACATCAGAGCGGCCAGGTTTGATGCAGACTGACAAGCCTCAGAGAGCACTGGTCAGCTTGGCGCCCTCCAAAGAGGTGCTGTCATCTGTGGTGGACAACGTGACCATGGTGGAGAGCACAGTTGGGTTTGCTGCTGCTGTATCTCAGTCTGCATCCGTCAAAACTGAAGCCAAGGCTTCCTTCCAGAGTGCAACCATTCAGAGTCGGTCTGAAATCTGCGAGTCTGTCCACAGAGAAACCAGAGAGGAGTTTCTATCAGAGGCGATCATGATCAGTGAGTCCTCTGACAGTCTGGTCGATTACCCACTTGTCGTTGATTCGCTGGAAGACGTTTGCACTGAGGAAAACGGAAAGGCTGTTTTCACGGCCACCATAAAGCATGTCTCCAGAGTTAACTGGTTCTTCAAAGGCCAATTGGTGAAATCTGGCAAAGAGTTCAAGTGTTCCACAGACCACGACACATACACACTAGTTATCGACAGAGTTTTCAAGGCCAAGCATCAAGGAGAGTATATCTGTGAGGCCGAGAACGAAGTCGGCAAGACTGCCACGTCTTCAAGACTCACTGTGGTCTCAAGAGGTTTGATGATGAACAATTCTTTGATATCATCATCAACTAACTTCACGACTTCATCGATGCTTCTGCTGTCTGCAAACCTCTGCCACAACTCAAACATTGAAACAGCCTATCGTTGTGTTCGTGCTGTAACTATACTTGGGTTGGTTGGTTGAGGTTTTCAGCAGACAGCAGTGACATCTTCACTTTTTCTTCATCATCTCATCCATTCCTCCGTCCTTCCAAGGATTCATCTTTGAGTTCACATCCTTAAACACCCATCAGTCCTCACTCCTGGTCCATTCATCTTTGCATGCCCTCTCTCCTTTATCACAGAATCCTTTTCATAGGCATCTTCAACCCAACTTCAATCCCATTTTTCCTCTACAGTCACAACAGCATTAACATTGTGTGTCACTTTTCCATCCCAGGACGACCTCCTCCAGTAGAAACATTCCTTTTTGTTTCCATGTCAAACACTTCTGTTTATTTAACGTGTCTTTTTTTCTCCCTCTCTCTCAGTGAAACCTGTGTTCAGACACAGGATTGTCCCTGTGGAGATCAACATTGGCAACGCTGCCAAGTTTGAATGTGAAACCGAAGATGCTCCCAATGTGAGCTTCAAGTGGTTCAAAGATGGACACCCCATCAAAGAGGGTGATAAGTACAGGATTATCAGTCGCTTCAGCACTTCCTGTCTGGAACTCTTGAGCCCAACCAAGGACGATAGCGGTGAATACACCTGCAAGGCGTCCAATCAGCACGGCAGTGACGAATGCTCCGCCTCTCTCAGCGTCACAGGTAAGACGCCGCATGTTTCCTTCCTCTTTGCTGGTTGAGTTTGGAGCAGTTCACCTGAACTTGGATCTTGTTGTTCTCTTGCTTTGCTGGTTTTGTTCTGCCGGGTTAAGTCTATGATAGACTAACAGGCTTTAACATATCATCACTAATGTGTTTCTCTTTTTCTGAATTCTTATAGAGCAATTCCCTCCTGCCTTTGTAACTAAACCTGACCCTCAGACTATGTATGTTGGAAAGAGGGCAGTGATACAGTGTGTAGTATCAGGATCTGCCCCACTGAATGTTGTCTGGCTCAAAGACAACCAGGCCGTACCCAAAGGGCCGAACTACCGAACCTCTTGTGAAAAGAATAAGCACACTCTTGAGATAAGCAAACTTGAGCCAGCTGATGGTGGTCACTATGTGTGCAAAGTATCTAATGATGTTGGGGCCGCTGAGTGCAGCACGAAGCTGCTTGTTATTGATAAACCCAACTTTGTAAAGCCCCTGGGTCCGATCGCCGCTGTGGTCGGAGCTCCTCTGCACCTGGAGTGTCAGGTGGATGAGGACACTGGAGTAACTGTCACCTGGACCAGAGATGGTAGAAAGGTCCACCAGTCTCCAGACTGTAAACTGTCCTTTGAGAAAAAGGCAGTTACTCTTGATATCCTAAAGACCACACTGAAAGATTGTGGAAATTATGTATGCTCGGCCACAAATGAAGCCGGCAGTGCAACGTGCTCCACCTCGGTGAAGGTTCAAGGTAAGAGCTGTCTAGTTAACTTTCATGGCTACTGCAGCATTTGAAGCTGATGCAAATCTGCAGTACTGAAAATTAACATGTTGTATTCTGTGGTGTTTCTATGGTGCAGCTCCGGCTGTCCTTTGTTCAAGTCTTAAATCTTTTCTCTTCACTGTTGGGTTACTTTTTTCAAATGACTTCATGTCGCCTCTTTTTAACTACAAACATCCCCAGAGCCACCAGTCTTTGTCAAGAGGCTGGAGGCCACCACCGTTTGGAAGCAAGGCAGCACTGCCCGGCTGCAGTGCACCGTCAAAGGATCCCCTGAACTTCACACCAGCTGGTTCTTTAACAACACCGAGCTGTCAGCCGGTGGCAGATATGAGATCAGTCTGAAGGACGGTGTTGGCACTCTTGAGATAAAGGATGTCACGTTGAGTGACGGTGGAAATTACACCTGTGAGGTTCTCAATGAGTCTGGGTGTGAAAGCTGCAGCACAAAAGTGACAGTGAAAGGTGTGTAGACTCAGGCAAGTTTATTACAGAACCAAATGTTCAGTCAGAACCAGATGTTTGTAACCCAGGTATATGTTCCCCTGCAGAACCTCCATCTTTCAGAAAGGAGTTAATCCCCCTCGAGGCAATCAGAGGCTCTGTAGCTGTTCTGGAGTGTGAGCTTGCAGGTTCTGCACCGTTTGAGGTGGCCTGGAGAAAGAATAAGAAACGCCTGTCCACAGATAAGAAATACAGAATTGTGTCACAGGGGTACCTCAGCACTCTGGAGATCCAATCATTCGAGAGCGCCGACATCGGTGAATTCGAATGTGTCGTATCGAATGAGGTTGGGTCAGTGTCCTCAAAGTCAGTGGTTAAACAGAAAGGTTAGTAACACGGGACAGACTTTAAAACTCTTGTAGTTCTCCGAGCTGTTTATATAATTCTTATTAATACTGTTATTTCAGAGCCACCTGTGTTCTCAAAGAGGATTGAGAGTGCTACAGCGGTGTTGGGGAATACAGTAAAGCTACAGGGAACCCTGAAAGGCTCAGCTCCCATCAAAATCAAATGGATGAAAGACTCTGAGCTGCTCAGAGACGATGATCCAAACGTTAAAATGACATTTGAGAATAACATTGCAAGCATTTCCTTCTCATCTGTTGAAATAAAGCATGGTGGCAAGTACACTTGTCTTTCTGAAAATGAGGCTGGACAGCAGAAATGTGAAGCTGTCTTAACAGTTCAAGGTTAGAAGACATTCATGTTTGTTAGAAATATTCTCAAAGTTCAGATCTAGATGTTTACAAGGTCTAAAAACATTATTATATATTTGATTGTAGAACCTGCTAGGATCTTAGAGAAAGCGACGTCCATGAGCGTGACCGCTGGAGATTCAGCAGCACTGCAGTGCACGATTTGTGGAAGCCCGGAGCTCAAAGTGAAATGGTTTAAAGACGGCAGAGAGATGATCAGTGGCCGCAAATATAAAATGGTGGTAAAGGAGAACACGGCCATCTTAAAGATTCTCTCAGCAGACAAAGGAGACACTTCAGACTACCAGATGGAAGTGTCCAATAAAGTCGGAAAAGACCAGTGCACCTGCTCGGTCACTGTTATAGGTTAGTTTCAGCCCAGAAAACATAATTAAATAGTTAATAATAACTGCAGGAGTTGGCCCTTGATGAATGTTTGATATATTTCCTCACACAGATCGTGCCGCTCCTCCATCCTTCACCAAAGTTCTAAAGAAAGTGGACGGCAGTCTCGGTAGTAACGTTACGTTGGAGTGCAGAGTTGCTGGATCTCAGCCGCTGGCTGTTGCTTGGTACAAAGACAATAAAGAGATCCACAGTGACGACAGATACAAGCTTGATTTCAGTGAGGGTATAGCCTCTGTGACCATAACTGGCCTGGAGCAGAGTGATGGTGGAGTGTTTACATGCCAGGCCACTAATAGTGCTGGAGAGAAAGAGACCAGCGGCACTTTGTCCGTCAGAGGTTAGAGCTTCAACCTTAAACCCGAGATTAAACAGGAATTTCACAAACGTCGATGGCAGGATAGGATTTGAATGTCTGCTCTTTTTCTTCCCAAAAAACTCCAGAACCACCGGTCTTCATGGTGAAACCTGAATCCCAGGACGCTTCACCAGGATCAGATGTTGTCATTAAAGCAGCTTTTACTGGATCAGCTCCTCTGGTTGTTAAATGGTTCAGAGAGGAGAAAGAGATTTTCACTGGGGGGAAGTGTTTCATTAAGAAAGACGCCTCCTCGAGCTCTCTGGAGCTTCACTCTGTGAAACCCAGCGACTCTGCCAAATACACATGCCAAGTATCCAACGACGCTGGGAAGGTGGACTGCACTGCAGCCCTCTTTGTGAAAGGTGCTGCTTCATTCTTTCATTTTGAACTGTTGTTTTCTTCATTGGCCTCTTGTTTTATCTGTTAATGTTGCTGTTCATTTACAGAAGCCCCAACATTTACAATGAAGCTCGAGCCTTCAGTGCTGCTGAAAACAGGAGAGCCTCTAAAGTTGTCTTGCAGAGTGCAGGGCACCCCTGTTATAACCACTGCATGGTTTAAAAATGGCTCCCAAATCACGCCAGACCACAGACACACAGTGTCCTTTGACAACTCTATAGCAACTCTGGAGATAGACGACTGTTCTGTGGAGGACAGTGGACGCTATGTCTGCACGGCGTCCAGCGGCGCCGGCAGGGAACGAGTGCAGCAGCTCAGTAGCAGTGAGAGGTTGGTTCAGTTCTTCATGAAGACAAACCTGGACTGTTGGCATGAAGTCTGGTCCACATTGTTCTTTAACATGTTCAACGCTGCCTACACTGTTGGGAAGTGGCTCCGCAGAGACTCAGGGTTTGATTCCTGGTCAGGTACCGTCTGGCTCGGTGCTCTTGTTTGCAGATGGGAAATTCTTCAAGAACGTCCGTGTTTGCTTTCCAACATACTGCCACGAATCGATGTGCCTCCATCAGTGCACTGACTTCTGGAGGCGATGAGCAGCTAAATGAACTCTGTGGACCAGACTTATATGACCAGACTTTTTCAGCCTTGTATTGCCTTTAAATATCCCTTTGCTGTCTTTCCTTATAGAGCCTCCAGTGTTTGTGAGGCCTCTTGAATCAGCTGAGCTTGTAAAAGGATCCGACATTATCTTGGAGGGAACCGTCTTGGGTTCTCCTCCGTTTGAAATAAGTTGCTTGCTCAATGATAAGCTGATCAGACCTGACAAAAACCATGAGATCAGTGTTGAAAACAGCACTGTCACTCTTCACATCTCCAACTGTGAGAGCGGAGATGCTGGGACGTACCAGTGCATTGTTGCAAATGATGTTGGAGAAACATCTTGCTCTTGCCAGATTATACTGAAAGGTCAGTCAAAGGACAAACACACCATCCAGGGTTATGCTCCTGCATGCTGTTCACTGTTTCTCAGAGACATACGACGTTTAACGTGGCTCTTCTGTGTGTGTGTGAATGCTCCATAGCCTGCAGTCTGATCTGTGTCTTTCCCCACTAGAACCACCATCATTTGTTCAGAGACTAGAAGACATATCCTGCATGGTGGGCTCAGAGATCTCTATGAAGTGCATGTTGTCTGGATCACTTCCTATGACTTTCTCATGGATTAAGGATGATCATGAGCTCACAGAAGACGAGCATGTTAAGATGTCCTCTGAGATCAAAAGTGCCGTGCTGAATTTGAGAAACGCTCAGTTATCACACTGTGGGAAATATGTGTGTGAGGCACAGAACAGAGCTGGGACTCAGAGCTGTGCCGCTGTGCTCGTTGTGACAGGTTTGTACGATGTTTCCATGTTTGCTGCTGCTGCTTCATGTTTCTCCTGTCGCATTAACGCCTGCAAGAGGGAACAGCTAACTCAGTGTTGGATCATTTTGTTATCTCAGAACCAGCAAGGATTTTAGAACATGCACAGACCATCAGTGTAACCCAGGGTGACCCGGCCAGGCTTGAATGTAGATTCTCAGGTACCAAACCACTCACGTCCAGATGGATGAAGGCGGGGAAGGAGCTGACCTCAGACCAGCGATACAAAATTCAGAGCACAGACACCAGATCTGTGCTGAACATTACTGCGACAGAGAACAGTGACGGTGGTGAATACAGCTTTGAGCTTTCAAACAGTGCTGGCTGCAGCTCTTGTGTGACAGACATCACTGTGTTAGGTCAGTTTATCCCAAAGTTTTCCTCTTTTTATTTTTCAACACAACCAACTGAACCTTGTCTTTGCACTTTGTATATACCAGATCAGATTGTTAAACCGTCGTTCACGAGAGAACTGAAGGAGTCTGAAGGTATCAGGGGATCGTTTGTTCATCTGGAGTGCGTCGTATCAGGCTCTGTGCCGATGGCGATACACTGGTACAAAGATGACAAACAGATCCAGACCGATGACAAGCACAAATGCACATTTCATGAAAATGTTGCTTTCCTGGAAATCCGCCATCTTGACAGTAATGACAGCAAACGCTACACCTGTGTGGCTACAAACGAGGCGGGGTCTGTGCGCTGCTCCGGGAGTTTGTTTGTTAAAGGTAGAAATCCTCTCAGCACCCTCAGCACTGTCCTGCACACTAAGCATTGTATGTTGTGACTGTTGTAACAGAAGTATTGGGTTTTTATCCATCAACAGAACCACCATGCATTCTTAAAAAGCCTGAATCCATGAGTGTTTTGCCGGGGTCAAAGGTTAAGTTTAATGTATGCGTGTCCGGCACTCCGCCTCTCACCTCCAAATGGTTCACCAAGAAGAAAGAGGTTTTATCCAGCTGCGAGTGCTCCGTGATTCAAAGCGATACGTTGAGCTCGCTGGAGTTCTTCTTCGCCAAATCTTCTGATTCTGGTGACTACGTCTGTGAAGTACAGAACGATGTGGGCTCCTGCTCATGCCGGGCAACGCTCTTTGTAAAAGGTTAATATTGGTCTCTCATCAGTTTACTGTAATCTGTAGTCATCGGCGCAACTAAGTAACTTCTACATGTGTTTGTTTCAGAGCCCCCATTTTTTATTGAGACACCAGGTGTTTCAGTAGTCAGAGCAGGAGGCCGGAAGGTGTTTGAGTGCACGGTTGCTGGTTCTCCAGAGATCTCTGTGCGTTGGTTCAGAGATGGAGATCAGATTCACCAAAGCGTCAAACACAAAATGTCGTTTTTCAACTCTGTCGCCACTTTAGAGGTTTGTCAGGTCAGTGAAAACGACAGCGGCAACTATGTGTGCGAAGCCTGTAATGAAGCAGGCACAGAGAGTTGCACTGTCCAGCTGGAAGTGAAAGGTTGGTTTCTTTTCCATGGTAAAGTTAAATGTTACATCAATGATGAAAGTCGATAGTTGCTTCATTTTGCTTTGTTATTTCAGAGCCGCCTTCGTTTGTCGAAGATGTGACGTGTCTTGAAGTTGTTAAAGGTTCCACAGCAATGTTTGCATGCAAAGTGGCAGGAAGTACTCCATTTAAGGTCACATGGATCAAAGACAAACAGCCAATCAAATCCAGCCAGAAGTATATTATCGTTGATAGTGAAAATGTGAGCTTGAAAATCCTGGACTGCGCAGTGGAAGATGTTGGCACTTATCAGTGTGTGGTAGCCAATGAGGTTGGAAGTTGTTCTGGCTTTGGAGCTTTGTCTCTGAAAGGTTTGTCTCATTGATTATGGGAATCACATAGACATACAGGACTGTTCCTGGTTTGATGCTACAATGACATCTTTTCTTTGTAATAGTCCCTCCGACGTTCGTTAAGAAGATCGAAAGCGTCTCCGCTGTTCTGGGAGAGGTTGCAGTCTTTCGCTGCACCGTGGACGGTTCGCTGGCTCTTTCTGTACAGTGGCAAAAAGACGACAGCTGGATCCCTGAGGATCCAAATATCGAGAGAACGTTTCATAACAGAGACGCCATGCTCAGGATTCCTGCATGTGAGGCGACTCACAGCGGGAAATACACCTGCCAGGTCGTCAATGACGCCGGGCAGGACAAATGCTTTGCCACCCTTGTAGTGCAAGGTACCTCTGCTTCATGCTTGATTCTTCTGCCTAACATTATAACTCACTGTAACGGTAATAACAAACACACCCACCTCTGTTTCTTGGTGTTGTAGAACCACCTGTGATCCGAGAGAAGCCAGAGGTAGTCAGAGTGACTAGTGGAGATCCAGTTAGTCTCGAGTGTAAAGTAGCTGGAACTCCTCAGATCAGTGTCAAATGGAATAAAGATGGCAAAGAGCTCCAGTCAAGCAGAAAACATGATCTGTACTTTGAGAACAACCTCAGCTGTCTGAACATACAGTCGTGTCAGCTGCAGGATGGCGGAGAGTACCAGTTTGAAGCCACAAACTCTGTCGGGACTTGCAGCTGTAAAGTCTTGCTAGTTGTTTTAGGTTTGTAAAATACTCTTCTCTTATTGGACGTTTTTTTACTTCGTATTTTCTTTGACTCTTTTGTCTTTTAACATTATTTTAAACAGAAGAAACAGTTCCTCCGATGTTCGTTAGGAGATTAAGAAACATTCAAGCGAACATGGGTTCGGTGGTCACCATGGAGTGCAAAGTGGCCGGGTCTCTTCCAATATCAGCTGAATGGAGCAAAGGGAAAGAAAAGATCATTGAGAGCTCCAAGTATAAAGTTGTGCACATTGAGAATACTGTGTCACTGCAGTTAAGTCTGACCTGAAGCTGCTGATACGGGAGAATATTCCTGTAGACTTACCAACAGCACAGGCAGCTGTGTGTGCAGCGGAGTGCTCACAGCTAGAGGTTAGCATTCAAAGGTCAAATACTCAAATCTTCATCAGCTGCTGTTAGTCGTGTATCAGTAATCATTTCTTTGTGTGGGTTTTAGTGCCACCAACATTCCTAGTTGAGCCTGAGTCTCAGGCGGTTATTCCAAAGTCTGCAGTCCTCTTCAGAAGTGTCTTTGAAGGAACGCCTCCGTTCACTGTGAAATGGTTCAAGGATGACGTGGAACTCATCCCTGGGCCATCGTGCATGGTTAAGCTGGAGGAATACTCTTCCTCTGTTGAGCTGCGTTCAGTCGACAGTCTCCACGTTGGGATTTATTCTTGCCAAGTTGGCAACGAAGCAGGCACAGTGAAAAGTGAAGCCAAGTTGTTGATGAAAGGTTGGACTTCTTTTTTTTTGTCCACCACCATCACCACTCAGTTAACTCCATCTTTTTTCTCCATGTTCACAGCTCCTCTTTCTTCATTCTCTTTGCCTGACCACCTCACCATTTATTTTCTTACCAGGAATATCTATGTCGTCTTGAGAGTCACCTACCATCAGCATCCAGTCACCTCCTCCATACATCACTGAAGCTCAAATATTTCTGCATGCTGACGATAGTAACTTCATCTTTTTTTGACTTTGCAGAACCTCCTCAGTTTATCCAGAAACTTCCTCCCACTACCTTTGTGAAGCAGTGTGAGGGACATCGGTTTGAATGCCGGGCCACCAGCTCGCACTCCCTGAAAATGTGCTGGTTCAAAAATGACCAAAAGATAACCTGACGGAAACAACTATAGAGTAATGTTTGTTGACTCAACTGCGTACCTGCAACTGCACACCACGAGGTTTGAGGATAATGGAGTCTACACCTGTGAGGCTTATAATGATGCTGGCAGTGCGAGCTGTAGCACTGTTCTGACAGTTCAAGGTCAGCTATTCACTTCACTCTCGATCTTGGCTACACATTGTTGTGGATTTTTACTCCTCTGAACTTGAGTAGCATGAAAAGAAGGAATGAAAACTTCTCCACTATGATGCACATTTGGATATTTGACATTTTATGATTGCTTTGGGAACTCTGTCTAAAAACTTCAGCATGGAGTCAAACCAACCTGTTCAGTCCAAAATCTAATTTTTGTCTGATAGCATGAGTGTTCCCTCTTTTTTAAGACTTTTTAATGGGTTATTGATGGAATGATGTACACTTGTACAAGATCTGTCAAATGTTAGCATGACTCTTGTTTTTCCTCTCAACGTCTGGATGGATTCCTCTCGCATGGACTGAACTTAAGCATGACCCTCGATGAGAATCAACTGCCAGACTCAAACGCTTGCAGTGAAGACTTGCTTGTCCATAAATGTTACTTCTCCTATTAATATATGTCGATATATTTTCCAGAGCCCCCATCCTTTATTAAAACTCCAAAGCCTGTAGAAGGCATTCATGGGAAAGATGCCAGCCTGGACTGTGAGGTATATGGCACTTCACCTTTCCAGGTTAACTGGTACAAAGACAAAAGGCCACTGAAGGAGAGCAGGAAATATAAGATGGTTAGTGTGGGCAGCTCTGCCACACTTCACATTATTAAACTGGAGAAAGATGACGCTGGTCTTTACGAGTGCAAAGTCTCCAACAATGTAGGAACGGGATCCTGCCGCACTACCATTAGCCTGAAAGGTTGGTACAGACTCATCGGACGTTTTCTCAAAGCTTAGCCATTGTGTGACCCCGCCCCCCTGACCTTTAATGTTTCCATCACTGTTCAGAACAACCAGCGTTTGTCAAGAAACTGGTCGACCAGTCGGTGAGAGCTGGTCAGCAGCTGACGCTCACAGCTACAGTGAGAGGCTCAGAGCCTTTGACTGTGTCCTGGGTTCAGGACAAAGATCACATTCTCAGAGACGGTGACAACAGGAAGATCACCTTTGAGAATAATGTGGTCACTCTTGTAGTACCCAAGGCCGACCCGACCACGGCTGGTAAATACACCTGTCAGATCAGGAACGACTCTGGACTTGTGGAGTCTGTTTCCCAAGTGACAGTTCTAGGTTTGTAGACCTTCAGACTTTATTATATTTCCTGCCATTGAAAGTGACAGGGTTCGTTTAGCTTAATGTCTCCTTCCCTAATTTCTAGAACCCGCTGCTATCGATGATAGCCCCGAGTCCTTGAACGTGAAGTCAGGAGAAAATGCAGCTCTTGAAGTCACAGTATCTGGTTCACCAGAACTGAAAACTAAGTGGTTCAAGGACAGCAAAGAGCTCTCTGCCGGTGCCAAGTATCAGATGTCCTTCACAAAGAAGGTTGCCACCTTGAAGATTCGGTCTGCTGACAAAGCAGATGCTGGAGAATATAAGCTAGAGGTTAAAAACCATGTTGGTACAGCCTCTAGCAAAATTAAGCTCTCTGTCTCAGGTTGGTGGCCATTACATACATCCCCATTCTCGGAAAATGTGAATCCTTTTAATTAGCAATTATCTCAGAAATGCTTTAAAACTTGTTGTTTTTTGACAATAGATAAATTGATTCCACCGAGTTTCATAAGGAAGCTGAGAGACACCCACCTCGTTGTGGGTAAGCCCGGTGAAATGGAGTGTAAGGTCACCGGCTCTGCTCCGTTAACAACTTCCTGGTTCCACAACGGCCAGGAGATCAAGAGCGGGCCAAACTATGACATTAGCTGCACCGATAACAACTGCAAGCTGAGAGTCCCGACAATCAAGATGTCCGACTCTGGCAAATACACATGCAAAGCTGTGAACGCTGCAGGGGCCAGTGAAACGAGCGGCTCAATGAATGTGACAGGTCAGTTTACATGAATAAAGCCAAGAAGAGTTTCCCTTAGCACGAGATCACGCTTATTATAGAAAGTTAATCTTACAACACATCTTTTTTTATCCGAACCCAGAGCCTCCATCTTTTGTGAAAACACCCGAAGCAAAGGAAACGTTGCCCGGCAAAAACGTGTCTTTCTCAGCCAAAGTGAAAGGCAGCACCCCCTTGAAAGTCAAATGGTTCAGGGGAGCCAAGGAGATGCAGCATGGACGAGGCTGCGAGATCTCCCTGAAGGACGATGTTGCCACTTTGGTTCTTCACAAAGTTGAAAAGTCCCATGCAGGAGAGTACACCTGCCAGATCATTAACGACGCAGGGAAGGAAAGCTACCCCGTTAACCTGTTTGTGAAAGGTTTGTTAGCATGATGTCTTTTTTAACCATCTGCACCTCTGAAAGTGATTTTCATGTAACTGACCATGGATTGCCTCTCTCAGAACCAGTACACTTTGTGAAGAAGCTGAAAGACATTTCCTCTGAGAAGGGCAAGCCTCTGAGGCTTGAGGTCACATTTGCTGGAACCCCCAGGGTAAATGTGACATGGCAGAAGGACGGTAAACTCATCTGGGCTTCCTATCAGTACAACGTGATCACCACAGACACCTCCTGCATCCTGGAGGTTCTTAACGCCGACAGGATGGAGGCAGCCGGTAGATACTCTTGCGAAGTAGACAACGGAGTCGGAAGTGACAAATGTGAAGCACAAGTGACAATGCTAGGTAATTGTGAATGTGCATGTCACTGTTTACTTTGTGATAACATGATCATTCATTCATTTATCCATCCACATCTTAACATCTATAGTTATACTAGATCACTGTCATCATCATCATTATCATCTTTCACTTCAGAACGACCATACTTTGTTGAAAACATGGAGCCAGTGGAGGTAACCGTGGGCGAGGCGGTTACCCTGAAATGCCGTATTGCAGGAACTCCTGACATCTCCGTACTTTGGTTTAAAGCTGCCGGAAAGCTGCGCACGTCCAACGTTTGCTCGATGGACTTCACAAAAGGTGTTGCCACTTTGAAACTGATCAAAACAACCAAGTTCGATCACGGCGAATACGTCTGCCAGGCAGAAAACCGGGTCGGTTCTGCCTCTGTCAGCTGTAATGTGACAGTGAAAGGTGATGCTCCATACGTTTTTCTTTGAATGAATCCTCGTTTGATTGTGCATTAAGTTTGAAAGATAATGGATCCTCCCAACTTAAACATTCAAACATTAAAGATTACCTCTAGTGAAATATGCAACTCTTGGAAAAAAACATACTGGTGTAGCTTTTCATCGATGATTGAAATAACTCTGACGTAGAGGCGTAGAAATGCATGGCAGCATAACAGTGAGCACATTTCTAACATCAGCATTGCTTCTCTCAGAACCTGTGCGCTTTGTCAAGAAGCTGGAAGACACCACCTTCATGGTGGGCCAGCCGCTAAAACTTGTGTGCTCTTACACCGGGAGCCAGAGGGTCTACGTCACATGGAAGAAGGATGGCAAGCTGATTTGGGCGTCTTATCAGTACAATGTTAAAACTACTGATTCGACATGCGTTCTGGACGTCCTGAACAGCGACAGGCCTGAGGCAGCGGGAACATACACTTGCGAAATTTCCAACGGAGCTGGAACCGACGTCTGCCACGCTCGTGTCAGTCTAGGTAAAATCACAAACTCTTAACACACCATCTGCTTTCAGTTAATCAGTTAATCAACTAACTGTATCTGCTGTCGACTAGTAGACTGCCTGCTAACATAACATCATTTAGGCTACACTAACCCAACCATTGCTCCTCTCAGAACCGGCTCGCTTCGTGAAAAAGCTGGAAGACACTTATTTCAGACTCTGCGAACCGTTGACCCTCAAGTGCACCTACACCGGAAGCCAGAGAATGTGCGTCACCTGGAAGAAGGACGGCAAACTGATCTGGGCGTCGTACAAGTACAATGTGAAGACCACCAATGACACCTGCATCCTGGAGGTCCTGAACAGCGACAGAGAAGAGGCTGTCGGAAAATACACGTGTGAAATTTCAAATTCTGGAGGAAGCGATGTCTGCCATGCTAATGTGAAGCTAGGTAAACGTTAGCATCATTACCTTATTACAGCACTTTGATGAGTTATGGTGTGAACCAGCTTGTTTCACTGCTTTTACTGTCTAACACCAACACTAATTGCTTCTTTAGAACCAGTTCGCTTTGTGAGAAAACTGAGAAACACCTTCTATAAAATCGGCCACCCGTTGACACTGGAGTGCACGTTCACCGGCAGCCAGAGGATTTATGTCAGCTGGATGAAGGATGGCAAACCCATCTGGGCATCATACAAATACAACGTGAAAACCACCAACTTCTCCAGCACCTTGGATGTTCTCAACAGTGACCGTCGGGACGCTGTCGGGAAATACTCGTGCGAGATTTCCAATTCAGAGGGCACTGATATTTGCCATGCTAGTTGTTAAGATAGGTAAAGCCACTAACATATGCACCTTTTTGCCATTAAATGTCAGAAATCATGAATCTCCTGCAGGACAGTCCCCTCACGTAAACATTCATTTGCTTTCTGTAACAAACTATGCAACTAACATCGCCATTGCTTCCTGTAGAACCCGTGAGCTTTATTAAAGAGCTGGAAGACACCACTTTCAGGCTCGGCCAGCCCCTGTCGCTGTACTGCGCCTACAGTGCCAGCCCCAGGGTCTATGTGAGCTGGAGAAAGGATGGCAAACCAATCTGGGCCTCCTACAAGTACAACGTCAAGACCACAGATAACTCCTGTGTCTTGGAGGTCCTCAACAGTGACCGGCTTGAAGCAGCAGGCAGATACAGCTGTGAAATATCGAACTCTGAGAACACAGCTGTCTGTCACGCACAGGTCAAACTAGGTAAAACAAACAAACAAACAGTTTTTTCTGTTATTATTTAAACAAAGCTAAGATATGAAACAGAACGTCTGAACTCTCCTCTAGGAGGACCTGCTTACAGATTCACTGCAGTGAATGCTAATGGGAATATAAAAACCACTGTTTAAAAAAACTGAAAACTGAGCCATAACTGTAAACTGATTGACCATGAGTACAGCTTACTTGCTCACTCCTGTATATAGTTGACAAGCGTCTAACCGCCAACATCCTTGCCTCTCCTAGAACCTGTGCGCTTTGTGAAAAAGCTAGAAGACATGAGCCTTTAGGGTTGGCCAGCCTCTGAAGCTTCAGGTCACTGTACACGGGCAGCCAGCACGTGCACGTGAGCTGGACAAAAGATGGCAAGCCGATATGGGCTTCCTACAAGTACAACGTCAAGACTACAAATGACTCCTGTGTCTTGGAGGTTCTCAACAGTGACAGAGAAGAGGCTGCTGGGAGATATTCCTGTGAAGTCTCTAATGCTAGTAGCTCTGTTATCTGTCAGGCCCATGTCAGACTAGGTAACTACCTCCTAACACGCTCACTCACTGATTTGCTAACAGTTCAGGCTACATGACATGACTAACACACTGTTGCTTTTCTCAGAACCTGTGAAATTTGTGAAAGAGCTCGAAGATACGTCGTACTGTCTGGGTAAGCCGTTGAGTTTGACGTGCGCGTTCACCGGCAGTCAGAGAATTCACGTGAGCTGGATGAAGGACAGCAAACCGATCTGGGCTTCGTATAAATACAACGTGAAGACGACAGATTCCTTGTGCGTTTTGGAAGTCCTCAACAGCGACAGAGAAGAAGCCGCTGGGTTATATACGTGCCAAGTTTCTAATGCAGAAGGCTCGGCCACCTGTGACGCTTATGTTGTTTGCAAAACCACTAAGAAAGGTATAACCTCCATCTCATTCATTAACACTTAATATTTGCTAATACACAACCATAGATCGCAGAAGTTTCATCCTACTCCCAGTGTTCCATTGGTTTTAAACTGTGTGTCCTCAATTTGAAAAGTTGAAACATGCCATCCATCAGAGTCCAGAGAATCCTCCCTCGATAAGTTGTACTCAGGTGGGGAGGATCTCTGGCCTGAGCCTTAAGGTTGCGACCATGATGCAAACTAGGGACATGGTGCAGTTTGTCAAGAAACTGGACCACCACGAGCTGGATAAACCCTCGAGGCTGGAGTGTGATCACACCCAGAGGGTTTACGTGACGTGGAAGCATATTGTGCGACTGAGCCCAGTGGAACACAAGTTATCCAAGAACGGGTGGAGTAGGGTGGAACGTATGCTCTATATGCTATTTCACATAATCAAATCAATGCTAATTGAGTTTTGTTTCATTACTTACTCATTGCTTACTCAACATCACCTTTGCATCTAACAACATCACTGCTTCTCCCAGAACCCGCTCGCTTTATCAGGAAGCTGGAAAACACCACGTTCACAGTTGGCAAACCGCTGGTGCTTAGAGTTGCGTTCACTGGTAGCCAAAGAGTGAATGTGACGTGGAAGAAAGACGGGAAGCTGATCTGGGCTCGTATCAGTACAATGTCAAGACCACAGACTGTGGCTGCACACTGGAAGTCCTCAACAGTGACAGAGAAGAAGCTCGTGGAAGATACACTTGTGAAATCTCCAACGACGAAGGCTCTGATATCTGCCATGCTTATGTCACACTAGGTAACACTAACCAACTACACGGTGCTTCTAGTTCTCGTCATCATTTCATGCATGGAGTGAGTAATTCCCAGAGGTAACACTGCCACTCACATAGCCTGTAACCTTTCTTACCTTCAGATTAAGGTAAACCCTCCTCCTTTCACATAGCCTCTCCAAATCAGGACACAATCGGATTTGTTTGGATACTGCGCAGTCACATAGTGTTTCGTCCTCCGCATGTTCAGATCAGTGGTTTCAACTCATTCGACTCATTTCAACAATGCTTCTCTCAGAACCCGTACGGTTTGTCAAGAAACTGGAGGACGTCTGCCACGAGCTGGGTAAACCCTTGAGGCTGGAGTGCACTTACACCGGCAGCCAGAGGGTTTACGTGACGTGGAAGAAGGACGACAAGCTGATCTGGGCTTCTTACCAGTACAACGTCAAAACCACCGACTCCTCATGCGTTCTGGAGGTCCTCAACAACGACAGAGCGGCATCGGCAGGAAAATACACGTGTGAAATTTCCAATGCCGAAGGAACTGACACCTGTCATGCTCATGTTAAAATAGGTAACATCTCCATCTCAAATCATGTGGTCTCCGTTACTAACACCACTGTAGTGACTGCGTTCCTATGCCTGTTGGTAACAAGAAGGAATGCCCTGGGTTACATTGTTGTGTTTAGGGTTAGTTGGTCTTGTGTTTCTTGGGTTTGGACATAAAAGGTTTATGATGTATTCGAGGTCCATGAGTGCATGTTCTCCATGTCATAGTTGGGTCAGACAGATGTTTGCCTGCTTGAAACAGATTCAGAAAGAAGTATTTGATAGTAGGGTGGATATTCTGCATTTGTTTGCTTCTGTGTTTTTATGTTGTCGTCTGCGTCGTGGCTCTCTGTTTTCCCGAGAAAGGCCCAGTGGCCTCGTGAACAAAAGTTACATTTCAAGAATTTCTACGTCACAACAAGGCCTGATTCTCTTCACTTTCTCCTCCACTAACAGAGCGCAAAGTCCCTCCAAACTTCACCAAGAAGCCCTCTGAGTCCATGATGGATTCAGTGGGTAAGACAGTGAAGATGGAGGGTCGTGTGTCTGGTTCCCAACCACTGACTGTCACCTGGTACAAGGACAGCAATGAAATCTACGGCTCTGACAAATACGATGTCAGCTTAAAAAACAACATGGCCGTGCTGTGTGTCAGAGACTCTTCCACCTCTGACAGCGGTGTGTACACCTGCACAGCCTCCAACGAAGCTGGACAAGCTTCATGTCGGGTTTCTCTCTCCATCTCAGGTACGCATGTGTCCATTTTGAATAGATTTGAAGGTTTATGTTTGAAGTCTACAACTTGGTCTACGGTCCTGGTTTGGGTACTATAATAATACGTTAATTAGTATAGTTTCCCTCCAAAGATTTCTGCAACACTCTGCAGAAGACGCTCTGGTGTCTTGCCCACTATGTTACTGTTTGAACGTGTCTGTAGCTGTCCCGCTTCTTTCCCATTACTCCTTCAGAAACTAGCCAGGCTCCCAAATTTGACCACCTTCTGGAGCCGGTGTCGGTGAGTGAGGGTGACAAGCTGAGCCTCAAATGCCACGTTAGTGGCTCTCCTCCACTGACCATCCAGTGGATGAAGGACAGGAGGGAGCTGAAGTCCAGTGGAAACACCAGAATCACATTTGTTAGTGGGACGGCCTGTCTGGAGATCAGCTCAGTCTCAAAGACTGACGCAGGAGATTACCTCTGCAAGGCCAGCAACGCAACCGGCAGTGACTTCTGCAAGTCCAGGGTCACTGTGAGAGGTAACAGTGACATGTGTGCATCCTTCTGACAGCCTGCGGGATGAATGTTTACTTACCTACTTGCTACGACACTCAACCAATGTTGCCTGATTTGTTAAAGACTGGGAAGGTGCAAATAGTTCAGGGAGGCTTGTGATAATTTATTGTACAACTGCAAATGTTGGTCTCTGTAGATAATCTTATAAACCTTATAGACCTGGAGCATTCTTCATCTGTGCAACAACATCCAAGAGACAATCCTTTGTTTTTAGCACAATAAATTAAAAACGTACCTGACAATGAGCAGTATGAGGATCTGATCAGGCTTCATGTTGTCAAAGGTGGAAACATGAGACTCATCTCCATGATTTCTTTTCAGACAAAGGAACCAAGGCCGCCCCCACCGAGGCCGCCGCCCCGGCTTCAGCCGCCCCAGTCAAAAAGCTTGACAACCTGTTCTTCATTGAGGAACCTAAAAATGTTTCTGTCACAGAGAGTAAGTAGACTGTTTGCAAACGTCGGTATGTACTGATGAGGTTTAATATCACCTCGACAACAAAGGAACAATCGAGGGTCTGAACTGAACAGTTCACATCAAATTAAGAATTTATAGATTGTAGAAATGTGTAAGTTTTAGATGGAGCTTCATAGTTGCTTGTTTTGTTCTTTGCAGAGGGAACTGCAACCTTCATTGCCAAGATCGGAGGTGACCCAATCCCGAGCGTGAAATGGATGAAGGGAAAATGGAGGCAGATCACCCCTGGTGGTCGTATCTCCATCGAGCACAAGGGCCAGGATGCCAAAATGGAAATCAGAGAGGTGACCAAGTCCGACTCCGGTCTCTACAGATGTGTCGCCACCAACAAACACGGAGAGATCGAGTGCAGCACTGAGATGGAGGTGACCAAAAAGGAGGAAGCAGAAGCACTCGGAGACATAAGGACAAGACTGAAGAAGTAAGTCCTTTGTCCTTAAGTCGACATTAGGACAGACGGATTGGAATCTGTGAATCTTGTTTAATCTTCTTGTGTGTGTGATGTTCGTCAGAACTCCCTCAAAGCAGAAGAGTCCAAAGAAAGACGAAGAGATTGATATTGTGGAGTTGCTGAGAGGTCACGACCCCAAAGAGTACGAGAAGATCCTGCGGGAGCACGGCATTCATGACTACCGCGCCATCCTGCAGGCCATCGAGTTCCTGAAAAAGGAGAAGGAGATGGAGACTGGACGAGTGGTGAGAGAGACGATGGCAGACGTTTAACTTGTCCAGTTTATCTGAGAGAGCTTTGGTTCAGATAAGAAAAGGTCACCTACAAGTAGCCAAACTAACAGACGGAGAGGAATCTTCCTGACTTTTGATTGCAGAGTTTAAGATTCACTGAAAGTTGTCTTTCCCATTGCAGGAGTTGGAGCGTGGTGGTCCCGTTGAAGAAGAGGACATGGCCCGACTCATCCAGCAGCTGGAGAGCCGTGTCGACACGGAGGTACCCAAACACAACCAGAACCACCTAAACTCGAACTTTTACACCGTGTACACATAGATTAGTGAAACAACATAAAATTATAAGCAGTACATAAACCTACATAAAAACAGTTCAGCCTGTTATTTTTGGAATAGAAGAATTTCGGAGGCCGTTGTGTAGATTTGATCAAAGTCTGTAAAGTTCGACTTGTCACGGTTCGATGTGTAAAACTACAGAACTAACGATTTTAAACCTTCAGCCCGTCACTGTGATGGAGGACATCAGCGACCAGACAACAACTGAGAACAAGGGCGCCACCTTCGAATGCAGAATCCGCATCAACTACCCAGAGATCACTCTGACCTGGTACAAAGGCACCCAGAAACTGGACAACAGCGACAAGTATGACATCAGCAGCGTGGGCGACCGCCATTACCTGAAGATCAAGAACTGCCAGGTCAAAGATCAGGGAAACTACCGCGTGGTGTGCGGTTCACACATTTCCAACGCCAAGCTCACCGTCACAGGTAAGTGTCCGAATGAACTTCCTGTCTGTACGTCTGTCCTCACATCCCACACCTTTATTTTGTTATCAGGAGCCGATTACCTGACAGGTAAATACACTAACAGAACTCAAACTGACCTCTTCGAACCTTCCGGTTCATCTGACGACTTCACTTTGTGTTTGGTGGACTTCTGTTTCCTGTTTTTGTTCTGTGTCTCTTTTATATTTCAGTCCAAACTCTAAATTCTCTAAACAGATAAACGATAACATTAAATCATCACGGTTATAAACTAACACGGATCTAATATTGTGAAATCAGAAGTTAACTCTGATTGTCTGGTTTTAGCCGAACAAATTCAGTTCACTAAATGCATCAGAAGCATCGAGGTCAGTGAACGCCACTCTGCCGCCTTTGAGTGCGAGTTGTCCTTCGACAACGCCACTGTCACATGGTGCAAAGACTCATGGGAGCTTAAAGAGAGCCCAAAATATAAAAAAACCCTAAACCCGTTTCAGCAGAAAGCAGTTGATGGTGTTTCCCCTGAACACTCAGCAGAACCAGCAGCATTAGAAACTAACAGTCAATGAAACATCTCAGCACGAGGCGTTCACTGAGGTGGACAGGAAGTTAGTGACAGGAAGTAAACAGACATGTGACTGACTCACATCACCAGGTTCACGTCAGCTGGTAACGAGCTTGCGTTACTTCCTGCTATGACCAGAGTTTCATTTTTTAGTTAAAGTGTCTTCAACTTAAATAACGTTCAAAAATCTAATGATAATGAAGCATCAATGTCTCGTCAGGCGTTTACTCTGTGATCGCTCGTCTGGAGCCGATGGGAGAAGCTCGAAGCACAGCCGAGCTTCACCTGTCAGGCAAAGGTGCGTACGCCTCAGCACAGCTCGAGATGCTTCAGGCACGTCAGTCAGACGCGATAATGTTTCTACTTTGTCCTTTCACAGAAACTGGGTTAGGAAAGTTTCCACAGGGTGAGTATTTAAATAAACGGAACATTTCTGCATCAGCTTAAACTTTAAAGAGTAAAACAAAATGATCAGTGAAGAAATGTGAAGTTTTAGTGCCACAAAAATATTAAAATAAAAAAATATTTGCGTTAAATTAATTGAAGTATTTGTGGCTGAACCTTCAGACGTTCCAGACTCGTCCCTTCAGGTCCCAGAAACAGCTTCTATGGTTGTTGGAGGTGAGCCTGGGATTGTTTAAATCAAACTTAACTTTAATTCTTGAACCGCCTGTTTCATTCACAAACTTCTTTCTCCACCAAAAGATTCGTCCGAATTTTATCACTATGAAGAACGAACGGAAGTCACAGGTACAGAAGAGTTCTGAGTTTAATACTAACGATCATCTCGTCTTATTCTGCGTGAAGGAACGTGATTCAAGTTTAACCTTCATCATCTTCTTCATCATCCTTTAACTCCCATCTTGAATAACTGTGTGGTCACATCATCTCCCAATAACTCAAACATCCAGTCTGTGTCATTTCACCTTCACCAGCTCAACAGTTCATTCATGTACAAAAACAGAAGTTCAGAGGGGGATTAAAGTTAGTCTGAGATTAATGAACACAAAACGTCCTTCAGACTTTGAACGGGTCTGAACGGTGAAACCTGGGTTTGAGGTTTCAGACTTTAATCTCAGAGTTTCTGCTGATCCTCGTCTGTCGTGACGAGTCTTTGGATCTAACAGCTGATTATCTTCAACGATCTTCAGCTTTTCAAAGTCTGACGGTGGAAGAAGAGACGCTCTGTGTCCGCTACTGCCCCGTCACAGGTATCACCACCACTGTGATCTGTGAAATCATCCTCACCAAAATAAAAGGCATCATCCCTCTGTCTGTCTGTCTGTCTGTCTGTCTGTCTGTCTGTGTGTCTGCCTGTCTGTCTGTCTGTGTGTCTGCCTGTCTGTCTGTCTGTCTGTCTGTCTGCCTGTCTGCCTGTCTGGTCCTTTGTCTCTAAGTTTCTTTTCTTCTTCATCAGTAGAGCAGCAGCCCGTGGAGGAGTTTGTCGAGCGGACTCTCGTGGAGACACAGAAAGTCCCTGAAGGTATAGCAGCTTTGTTAACGAGGCAAACGAGCTTGTGGCTGTTTGTGAAGGCTGTAACGTAACGAAGCCGCTGATCTGAGCCGCCATGTTTGTTTGTCCACTCGGTGAAGACGCCTCGAGCGTTCGACAGCGCTGCTTGTCGAAGCTTCTCAGAGCTTTGACTCCACGTTTGTTCTGTCGCTGAACGTTTGTCGTCATGTTTCAGACTCTTGGTGTTCACACTCACCTCTCTCGCTGCAGCTTTGAGTAGAGTAGACAGCTGCTCTCTCTCAGTTTTAACCTGAACTTTCTTCATCTTTCAAGTTCCTGAGGTTTACAGGACACCTGAGCCTGAAGCTCCGCCTCCGGCGCCAGTCAAAGGTATTTGCAAGTACCTCGTCTTATTTCCACTTCCTGTCTGTCATTTCTTATCTCTCCTTGTCTTGTTCATGTCGTCTTGCTCTTGATGAAAGTCTTCATATTAGCATTCATCTTATCTTGGTTTATCATGATGATATTTTAAAGTACCTGAAGCAAAGAAGCCGCAGCCCGAAGTGACTGTCGACGCTCGGCCTCGGCGAGAGGAAGCTCCGCCCCCTGAAGGTAACGAATATTACTCTGTTTGTGAAGATGATTTTCTTTGTGTGATCTTTGAGTCTTTATCGGCTCGTTCTTCATTCTTCATTTTAAAAAGGGACAGAAAACATATCAACACATGATTTTTTACAGATCAGCAAAATATCTACAATTCTTTACATTCCTAAATGTTACATTAAAACTTATAATAAAATATATGTTCAAATTTTTTTTCTGCATTTTTTTAACAGCAGTATGTATTTTTAAGCTATATAGAGTATATTTATATATACAAACATATTTTTAAATATTCAGCATGAAATGTGAGTTTAGGTTCAGTAAAGGTTAAAGTATCTGTATTTATATATATAAATATATTTAAATACGGATATTTATCTTTAGACTCAATCATCATAAGAATCCTGAATATCTTTATCAAATAAAACTCTTAAGGTGAAACTGTCTTCATATCTTTTTGTTGTCTGATGTGAGTCTGCTGTAATCAGCGTTCTTCAATGCGTAAAGAGCATTGTCCTCTTGGCCGTCTGTCTGTTACCTGTCTGTCACCTGTCTGTTACCTGTCTGTCACCTGTCTGTTACCTGTCTGTTACCTGTCTGTCACCTGTCTGTTACCTGTCTGTCACCTGTCTGTCACCTGTCTGTCACCTGTCTGTCACCTGTCTGTTACCTGTCTGTTACCTGTCTGTCACCTGTCTGTTACCTGTCTGTCACCTGTCTGTCACCTGTCTGTTACCTGTCTGTCACCTGTCTGTTACCTGTCTGTTACCTGTCTGTCACCTGTCTGTTACCTGTCTGTTACCTGTCTGTTACCTGTCTGTTACCTGTCTGTCACCTGTCTGTTACCTGTCTGTCACCTGTCTGTTACCTGTCTGTCACCTGTCTGTCACCTGTCTGTTACCTGTCTGTCTTCTCTTTGTGTTTTGTGTCTTATCTTTTCCTTCTTTCACCCCTTGAACTCTTAAAGCTGTGTGTGCTCTGTGTTGACTCACAGTAATATTTCTCTGTTAACCTTGAAGAACCTTCAGTATACACCAAACCAGAACCGGTGCAGGAGAGAGTGACTGTTCCCAGGAAGGTCACTCCTGAACCTTATCAACCTGAACCTAAGGAGCTAAAAACGGTTCCTCCAGAGCCTAAAGTGGTACCTCAGAAACCGGCTGAACCTGAGCCTAAGGTGCCCAAAATTAAGCCTGAACCCAAAGCACTGGAAGTCCAACCTGCCAAGAAAACACCAGAAGCCCCGAAAGCGAGAGGTAAAGTAGTAAATGATTTTCTCTCTATGTGTAATATGTCTTTCTTGTTGTTTGTTTGTGTTGTTGTGATCTACGTGTAAAACTCTTTAATATATGTGTCTGATTCTTGAATGCTCTTCACTGCTAACCTCTTCAGCTTGATCTTTTTAAAGTCTCATTGTTTCACGTATTTGGAAAATGACCTCTTGATAAATTTAGAGTAAAAATGGAAAACCTTTAAATGTTTGCCAGCTGTAGCCAAACCCGAGGACTTGCAGCCAGTTGCTGCCAAGATTACTCCAGCAAAGACTGAAGATAGATTCACAAAAGGTATTGGTCTCTTTGAAATGTTACCATGTATCAAATATTGTCACGTGTGTTTTATATTGTCAGTTATCTTCGTGCTAAACACTCGTTAGAGTGGACTGCATGAAGCCTTAGTGGTTATGGTTTGGTATTGAACATACTTTATGTAATGTTCTTTAAAGCACCAGAACTACCAAAGCCTGAAGAACCTGTAGTTCAACCAGCTAAAGTTACTACCCCAGCACCAGAACGTCTTCCAACTGAAGGTATTGTTTGTATATTGAGTTGCTCTGCTGAATTCACTCGTTAAGAGTGTAATCTTTGTTAGTCTTGCTCATTAAATGAAGGTTAAACAACACATAATGTTCTCTTAAGTGCAAGATGTAACCAGACCAGAAGAACCTAAAATTCAACCATCTGCACCCAAGATGTCTCCACCGAAGCCTGAAGCTGTTCCAACTAAAGGTACTGCAACAGGTCTGTTTTCTGTTTGTGTTGTTTCTGCTCCTTGCACTATGACATGGAACGTGATCTTTACAAATGTCTTATCTAAGCACTCGTTAGAGTGTGACTTTTCACAAAATATGGTTGACAACATAATAATCCTATACATGAATGTTCTTCAAAGTTGTCTTAGAACCTCCAAGAACACCACATCTGCTGGCTGATAAACCTGAGCCAGAAGCACCAAGGTATATCTCTGAAACCAAACCAGAAGAACAGAAGAAGGTTCCAGAAGCACCAAGTAAGGTTTCTGAAGAACCCAAGAAAGTATATGAAGAAATACAGACAGTTCCAAAGAGGGTTCCTGAAGCCCCAAAGAAGGTTCCTGAAGTACCAAAGAAGGTTTCTGGAGCACCAATGAAGGTCCCAGAAGAACCAAAGAAGGTTCCTGGAGCCCTAAAGAAGGTCCCAGAAGAACCAAAGAAGGTTTCTGGAGCACCAATGAAGGTCCCAGAAGAACCAAAGAAGGTTCCTGAAGCCCCAAAGAAGGTTTCAGAAGAACCAAAGAAGGTCCCAGAAGAACCAAAGAAGGTTCCTGAAGCCCCAAAGAAGGTTCCAGAAGAACCAAAGAAGGTCCCAGAAGAACCAAAGAAGGTTCCTGAAGCCCCAAAGAAGGTTCCAGAAGAACCAAAGAAGGTTCCTGAAGTACCAAAGAAGGTTCCTGAAGTACCAAAGAAGGTTCCTGAAGTACCAAAGAAGGTCCCAGAAGAACCAAAGAAGGTTCCTGAAGCCCCAAAGAAGTTCCCAGAAGAACCAAAGAAGGTTCCTGAAGCCCCAAAGAAGGTTCCTGAAGTACCAAAGAAGGTCCCAGAAGAACCAAAGAAGGTTCCTGAAGCACCAAAGAAGGTCCCAGAAGAACCAAAGAAGGTTCCTGAAGCCCCAAAGAAGGTTCCAGACACACCAAAGAAGGTTCCTGAAGCCCAAAAGAAGGTCCCAGAAGAACCAAAAAAGGTTCCTGAAGTACCAAAGAAGGTTCTTGAAGTACCAAAGAAGATTCTTGAAGCCCCAGAGAAGGTCCCAGAAGAACCAAAGAAGGTTTTAGTGGCACCCAAAATGGTTACAGAGCCACCAGTACAGCTAGAGGCTTCAAAATTAGTAACAGAGGAACCAAGGCTGCAACACCAAGCACCTGTGCAACCACAAGATTTGGAAACACCAAAACAAATTCCTCAGGCAAAAAAGCCTCAGCAAACAGGTAGATATGACTGCAAACAGTTTGAACGCTTGAAGTTTGAACATCTTATGAACTAATTCTTATTTGTCTTGACATCTTATAACTATGCGTATATTTTAGTCTAAGATGACAAACTAATCTTTCTATGGTTTTGTCCTGATGTCTGTTACGTCATGTGTGACTGTTTGCTACATTACACCAATTATCAAAACAGTAAAACAGAGATAACACAGGAAGCAACAGCAGCTCAGCCGGGTACACTCGTTGAAGGCAGTTTTAGAAGGTCAGCATCAGTGTCCATCAGTTTCTTGCAGTTTGATTAGCATGTATTTGTCCCTGAAACCAGACGAGGTTATTCCTTCTGGAAAGGTGTCAGTCCAGGCTCAGGAATGCATCACAGCTCCAGTCTATGTATGAATTGAGGATCATTGTAGAATATAAACAGTACATTGATATCTGTGTTTTTGTCTCTTGATGGTTTTTGTCCTGTGCTGTTTTCCTCTTGGCCACCGCTCCATGGTGCAAATCTTCAATCTTGGGTGTCTTAAAAATTGCCGCAGTTCCCTTGAAGACTGAAACTGAAGACAGAAGGAAGGAAAGGATTATTCTGACAGAAGAAGTTGGTCACAAGCAAGAAGAAGTCAGGACATATGAAAGTGGAGTGGAGGTCAAGGAGCAGACTACAAGACAAGAAATCACTTTGAGATCAGAGATAAAACAACAAATGCTTCTTGCAAAAGATGAAGTGTCTCTATGTTACAGTGAAGATCAGCTGGATGAGCCATTAGAGGACATTGAGCCAGCATGCTCAGAGTATGAGGAACTGGAGGAGACTAAATCTCAAGATGAAGAAGACTTTGATCGAGAGGACAAAGCAGAGGACCAGATAGAAGAAATGTCTTTGAGGTTTATCTCTCCACCTGTGAAGGAAGCTGCCGTTCTTCCGTCAAAAAGTGACTTTACAGCTCCCCCTGAAACCACCCGCCCCACAAAGAAAGAAGATCCTGGAACCAAAAAAGAGGCTTACAAGAAAACTCAAGACAAGAAATTCAAGAAAGCCGTCGAGCAGAGAGAAGTAACATCATCTGTATCGGTACGACATGAGGAAACGGTCTCTCCAGTGGAAGAAATCACTGCACCAAAGACTTCTAAAATACCTATAGAAGTCATTCTAATGAAGCAAGATGACTCTTATAAAGTGGAAGAAGTGGCATCTGGAAGAGCCATGCCTCTTAGAGAAACTGTTTTGCCTTCATCTGACGAAGACTTACCCCAACATCGTCCCACTGTTCCTCCCAAACAAGAAATAATTGCCCCTACAAAGATGGAGTCTCCACGGAAAGAAACTCCTGTTGCACCTTTGGAGAAACCAACTTCTCTGACGGAACAAGTGTCCACTGAAGAACATGTCCAAGCAATAGTGTCTCCAGTTCCAGCTCAGATTCCTTCACCGAAGATAGAAGTGTATCGTGAGGAAGAAATTTCACCTCCAAAAGAAACTGCTCTGACTACAAAGAAGACCTCCACTGCACTTCCCAAAGCAGCTGTTAGTGCTAAAGAAGACATTGTCCCTGAAGAAGTGAGACGTGAGAAACATATCACTAAAGATAAGATTGCTCCAACTAAACAATCTCAAGTTCAACCACAGAAGAAACATCTTCCCCCTAAAGAAGAAACTCTTCAGTCCAAGAAACCTGCTTCTTCTCTGGTGGAGGTGGATTCATCTGAAGAAGCTAGAATGACTACAACTAAACCTCCACCAACAACCGGAGATGACCAGAAAGTAAAGAAGGGGACACAGGAAGTTGACCAGCAAACTCTTCAGAAAGGTATTCTTTCTAGTTTGAGCCGCTCAGGCTCGTGGTCGCCAGATCAACCCTCTTCTTTAACACCTCTCATATAACGTACTTACAGACATCTTCCAGTAAGGACTTGAATAACAAGAAAAGGTGGTAGACTGTACACTAACCTTCACGTCATCACTATAATCTGTCTTTATGTCACTAGTCTTCAAAGTGCATTTCTTGGTCTACTAACATCTTCCATTTTTGAGTTCTTGTTTTTCCTGACACTTCTTCTACTTGTCTGTGTTGTTTGAAGGCATTTATGTCTAAATCATCTTTTGTCGTGATTGACCGTGTTGTTGTCTTGGTCGTGATCTTGGCCTCTTGTATTTTAAAGTGTCTCCTCCAGAGGAGAAGAAACCATCTGTACCAGTATCAAAGCCTGCACCTCCTCCTCCTGCAGCCAAAGTTCCACCTCCTGCAGGTATCTGTTCTGTTTGTACTGTTCCTCATCTTTGATGGCTCATCAAGAGTCAGCCATTTCTCCCTTTGGTTGTGTTGTTCTTATTGTCTCACTTCAGGTTTCCATGTTCTTAACCTTTCCTGTTGTGTTTTGACACAAGCTTATTGTTGTCTTGGTCGTGATCTTGGCATCTTGTATTCCCAAAGTATCTCCCCCAGAGGAGAAGAAACCATCTGTACCAGCACCAAAGCCTGCACCTCCTCCTGCTGCAGAGAAAGTTGCTCCTGCAGAGAAAGTTGCTCCTGCAGAGAAAGTTGCTCCTGCAGAGAAAGTTGCTCCTCCTGCAGGTAGTTTTTTGTTTTTTTTATGTTGTCCGTCTGTATCTTTTGGTTTCTCTTTCTTGATTTAACTTGCTGTCCACTGTGTCATCAGTCTTACCTTGAATAGTTTCACTGCCACTGTCTGTCTTGATTGGCCGTGTTGTTGTCTTGGTCGTGATCTTGGCATCTTGTATTTTAAAGTGTCTCCTCCAGAGGAGAAGAAACCATCTGTACCAGTATCAAAGCCTGCACCTCCTCCTCCTGCTCCAGGTAGCTCTTTCACTTTGTGTTCTGTGGAACTTCAAACTCTGTCCTTTTGTGTCACCATGTTTCTGACACTATAAATGTTGTCTGTTTCTGTTTTATTCATGTGTCTTCATTCTTGCTTTTTTCTTTTTATCAATCTTTTATCCGTCCTCTGTTTTAACGTCTTGTCACTTGTATATCTTCTGTTCTCTTGGTTATGACCTTTGGTATCTTGTACTTGTAAGTTTCTCCTCCAGAGGAAAAGAAACCTTCTCCACCTACAGCAAAGCCTCCGGCAGAAAAACAGATTCTTCCTACAGGTAGTTTCTTGTGTTTGTCTTCCATGTTGTTTGTCTTGACTTAATCCTAAATCTTAAAGTTGGTTTGTTTTGTTGAAATATCTGTCAGTTGTTGTTTGTATAGCAGATCTTGGCCAGTGATCTAATAAAGTTGGCATTCTTGTAGCTCAAGTTACTCCGGTGGAGAAGAAACCCTCTCCACCAGCCGTAAAGGCTGAACCCTCTCCTGTACCACAGGGAGTTTCTCCTCCTGAAGGTAAACATCTCTTCTGTCAGGTGTATTCATGTTATTCTCTTCTGTTTGTCGTCCTGTATGAAGGATTTCTTTTGTCTTCTGTCTGAGCAATCTTAGCTTTGATTTAATAAATTCATTCACTGTTTAATTCTGTGTAAATCTGTTTGTCTGATGTTTAAAACTGGAATCTGTAATCCAGTCCAAGTCTTTCATATTATCAGTATCTGTTGAATGAGGCCACATAACTTCAGAAATGCCTTTAAAACATCTCTTGGTATATCTGGAGTTCTTTAGTCTATATATTATATCTTTATTGTAACTGTATCTATAGTTTATTTGTAATGCAAATTATTCTGAAAAACAAAATAAACAACAAACGCATGCCGCACTTTGTTTGAACAACTAAACTAACCTTCTTTGTCCTTGAGCCTTTTATTCCAACACTGTTTGTATTGTGTGCACTTAAATGTATCTTATTTAAATTCTTGCAGACAAGGAGCCAGTTTCAGCACCCGGACCAACTAAAGGTACAAATACGATCTTCTTTATTCTGAAACCGCAGTCAAATTTAATACATATTGCTACGTTGGTTATTCATAACCTACAAACGTGTTCACTTATATGTTCAGTTGGGTTAGGGTTAGGGTGAGTCCTGTGTTTGTAAAAATGTTGTGAAATGTTCAGTTTTCTGTACGTCTGTATGTGAATGTTATAAATAGTGTACTTACTGCCTCAACCACAGTGCCACCTCTTAAGCAAAAGGGTAAGATTCCTGTTCAGGAGGCGAAAACACCTGAATCACCAAAGATGAAGAGTAAGCTTACCAGAAAACCCAAAGAGAAGGAGCCAGAGCCGGAGGTCATTAAGCTGAAGAAGGTTCCAATGAAATCTCCAGAGCCTGAGAAACAAGTCGTAACTCATAAAGCAGAAGTCACGAGGCATCATAATCCAGAATTAACGGTTCATGGACTTCATGACAGAGAAGATCGAGAGGTAATAACTCTGGGAAGAACTGAACGAGTCTTCACTGCAGATGAAGAGGCGTTTCAGTTTGGTTTTCATGAGGAAGCAGAAAGGATTGTAGTAGTACAGAAAACCGAAAAAGAAGGATGGACAAGAACCCCAAAACCACAGAAAGAGGAAGAACCCGAGCTGCCAAATGTTGATAAGAAGAAAATAACTAAACTGCCAAAGGCAGATGAGCAGAAGGACTCAATCAAACTGAAACCATTTGAAAAATCAGGGAAACCACAAGAAGAAGCGCAAGAGATCAAACTAAAGAAGGTGCCAACAAAGTCCAAAGAGCCTGAGAAGGAAGTCATCACTCAAAAAGTTGAAGTGACAAAGCATTATGATTCTGAACTAACAGTTCAGAAACCTCATGACAGAGAAGATCGAGAGGTAATAACTCTGGGAAGAACTGAACGAGTCTTCACTGCAGCCGAGGAGGCATCCGAACTGGGTCATATGGAAGAACCTGAGAAGTTAGAAGCAGACGATGAGAAATCAAGATGGACACGAACTCCTAAAGCAACGAAAGATGGAGAACCTGAACCAGATTTAACTAAAAAGAAAATAAAGAAATTGCCAAAGAAAGAAGAGGAGCAAGAACCAGTGACACTGAAACCATTTGAAAAACCTCAGAAACCTGACGCAGCTGCACCTCCAAAAGATAAGAAAGACGCTGAAGCCAAGACAGATACTGAACGCAGTCCACTAAAGAGAGCTGAGAGACCGTCAAGGGATCAACCCACCTCTGCTATAAAAGACAGAAAAGGTGAAGAGGACGCGCCCTCCATGAGTCCAAAAATAACTCCTGATGTCAGCAAAGACCGAGAGGAACTCCCACAGAGGACAAAGGCTGATAAACCACCCAAAGACGAAGAACCGCCTACAGCTGCTGACAAACTTTGTGGAAAACCGAAACATATGTCCACACCAGATAAAGAGAAAGAGCAGGTTGTGTTGAAGCCTTTCACTCAACCCGGCAAGCCTGAAGGAAAGCCAGATAAAACATCTGAGGAAGAGAAAAGGAAGCCTGTGGACACAACGATACCCAGACAAAGTCCCAGAGATGAAGCTCGTAAAGAGCCAAAGGAACAACAGCTCAGAAAGGTTGAAACACCTGAAACACCTAAAGAGGACGCCAAACCTCAGGAGGAGAAAGAGGAGCCAGCTGGTTCACCCAAGAAGCTGAGTCCACCAGCAAAGAAAGAAGCAGAAAGAGAGATCCCACTGAAACAAACAGAGGCTTTTAAGAAAGGCATTCAACCCAAAAAGACTCCTTCACCCAGAGTGGGTAGAGACAAGGTTGAAGAAGAGAAACCGCTCAAACCTATTGAACAACTGAAGAAGGTTGAGCTAAAAAAGACACCGTCACCAAAAGTTGATAAGCCAATACCCAAAGAACTGGAGCAGGTCCCCGTTGAGAAGAAGCCAATCGCTGAAAAACTCATTCCCAAAACGGCGTCACCAAAAGATTCGACTGAAGCTGTGACACTCAAAAAGGTCCCAAAGAAGCCAACGCCAGAAGAAGCTTCTGGACCAGAGAAGCCTGGTAAAGGGCGTATTCCTCTGGTGAAGGAGGTCTCTCCTGGAGCCGTGCACATGAAGAAGGTGCCTACTCAGCCAGAGGAGGAGGTCCATGAAGAAGAGACAGAAAAAATGGAAGGCAGTGAAGAAGAGGAGGAAGTCTGGGGCTGGGAGCTGGTTCCTCCGGATGACTGGGAAGGTGAAGGGGTGGATGGGGCGCTGGAGACTCCAGGCTTCCCCGGTGGTAAACGAGGTGAGATGAAGGCAGATGAACTCCTCATCTGATGACTCTGGAGCCTCCTCATCTATCTCAGATGACTCACCTAATACTCATCACGTCCTTTTTTTAATCTCTCGATCCATTTGATCATCTCAAGCTCACGTCTTCATTCACCTGTCTGTCCATCCACTGTGACGTTCTCATGTTGTCCATCATCATGATGTCCTCAAACGTGTCAACGACATGAACCATGTAGAGATGCATGTTTGTCTCCAGCAGTGTTCATGTCATGTCACGTCTGTATTGTTTTCCATCGATGTCCCTCTGTAATCATTATTCATCCACTCCATCTTTATCCTCTTCCCGTGCTGTGTGACATCGTAGACATGAACACGTTTGATTCATCTTTAAATCCTTTCTTGGTTTCTGCTGGAGCAGCACGCTCTGACAGCCCTTCAAACTCATCTTATTGTTTCTTGTCCAGATGGAAAACCAACAGAGGAGCCACCCAAAGGCCGAGGCCGAGGATTTGGGGGTATGAATTTAATGACGTTTCGCTCTGCATCAAATATGTGACGCAGTTTAATTTGCTTCATTCACAGTTGTTGCATGCTGTTTTCTTGTCTTGTTTCCAGCCTTTAATCTTGGCTCAAATGTTTTGGGGCTGATTATCAAACCTCCGGCTTCTCCACTCGAAAAGATTCGTGTTTGTTCAGGCAAAGTTCTTGTATGGCTGCTGTGTTTGACACCATGTTCTGTGACATTTGTCACTATTCTTATTCTAAAAAAGACATCGAGCGGTACTTTACAACAAAGAATCATTCATCCTGCTTTTGATTTCAGCACAACCTTATTAGAGATGTGTTAATACTGTCAGAGTGTGTAAAACCACAGGTAGGTAGTCCTTGTGTTCGGTTTGTTCCTGTTGAAGGCTTTTATAGAGGTCTGGCTCTGCATGACTTATAGTCTGAGCACAATCTTATCATTTGTTCACCTCTAATGCTAAAAACTGTCCACACTGGTTTAAATGTGAGAATACGTCAATGAATGACGTCTCATTCATGGTAGGCACAATCTTTTAAAACATCCTTTTGTCCTCACCGTCATATCCGACACTAACCTCATGAGTTTTTCTCTGTGATGTTGCAGCAAGACAAACCCCGTCACCTGGTGATGGTGGCAGAGGCCGGGGCCTGAGGCCCGGGGGGAAAGGCCCATCACCACCGGAGGAACCCTTCGGAGGATTCGTGCTTAAAGCCGTCCCCCTAAAGTTCATCAAGAAGATTGAGGACATCGTGCTGCAGGAGGCCGAGTCTATCGGCTCGTCTGCTGTGTTTGAGTGTCAGATCTCTCCATCCACTGCCATCACTTCATGGATGAAAGATGGCAGCAACCTCCGCGAGGACCCCAAACACAAATTCACCTCTGACGGCAAAGATCGCAAGTTGCACATCATTGATGTCCAACTGTCAGACACCGGTGAATACACCTGTGTGGCAAAGAATGCTGGCAAAGAAATAACATGCACAGCCAGGCTCATCGTTGAAGGTAAACTAATGAGGTTTTTATCCAAACATTGTCACAACATTAAAACAATGTTTGTTTTCCTAACTGAATAAGCTTCTGTAGGAAAATACACATATACATATCTATTATAGATCTGCCTGTTTCCAGTATTTCAGTGTCTCTTCTTTTGTAATCGAGTAGTGAAAGCCATTTTCTCCATAACGCGAATAGAGTTGATTATTCTGATCAGAATGTGATGGTGGGTGATGGTGGGTGTTGGTGGGTGATGGTGGGTGATGGTGGGTGATGGTGGGTGATGGTGGGTGATGGTGGGTGATGGAGTTGGAGTGGTGAATCTGTGCGTCCAGCTCATAGTCTGTAAATATATAAATATACAGTAGTAGGCAGTAATGCTCTCTGAGCCCATTGTCTGGACCTCTGGTCCCGTGACGCCGGCAGCTCAATAATCTTCTTCACCACCTCCAACCATACTCTCATTGAGAAAGCAACAAACTGATCTGGAGAACATCTTTGACTCTGCTGAGCCCTGTACTGACTGTATGGGTATGTCCATAAGTGACAGTTCAATGTCTTTCTATCTGGCCTCGTATGCTGGGTTACACCAGCTGAGCTGACAGGTAGTAATCTTCCATGCCCCCGTACATACTGTATCTCACTCTGGGTTTTTTATTATTCCAAATGAATCTTGACAGGTGTTTGTCCCATTCCCTAAACTGTTGAAGAGGCACCTCCACTGGAAGTGTTGTGAATCGGTGTAATGATCGAGGTCATCATACTTCCCTGTTAACCTGTTTGTGATTAACTTCATACAGCTGTGACCCGTCCTTCGTAAGATGGACTCCAGATATTTAACTTGCTGCTGATGCCAGTCAAACTTGAGAGAGGAGAACGAGTTTTCTGCTTGTTCAGTGTGTAACCTGAGAGTTTCTTCATCAGCAGTGAGATTCCATATTCAGGATATTTTAGTGTTATAAGCACGTCGTCTGCGTATAAGCAGACTCTGTGGAAACACCAGAGCCTCCTCCCTGATGGCCAGGGGTCCACTGAAAGCCTGAAGCGTGATGGGCTCAGTGGCCTTGTCTGCATCCTTGTTGTAGCATTATTGAATTTGAGAGACTCACATTCATTTTGATGCTTGCTGATGGGGAGGAGTAAAGTCTTCTTATGCTGCATATATAGATTTCACCAAAGCCAAACCTTCTCATAGTTTGAAATAAGTGGAAAGCCTTCTCAGCATCGAGGCACTTTGACATGTGGTTAATAACATGGAGGGCTCTTCTCATGTGTGTTGGCCCGGTCCTCATCTATCAGGAAATGCATCACTGTGTCAGTCATTGGCCAATATGCTGCATATAATTTGTAATCTGGATTTTAAATACTGTATTTACGTCTGTAGCGCTTACAGTTTTATCTTTTCCCTCTTTTGGTATGACCGATAGAAATGCTTTCCTCCATGATGGCGAGAGGAAGTAATTATCTATTCATAATTATATACTTAACAGAGAGGCCATTAAGTATATAATGATGAGAGGGTTTTAAAAAGGGGGCAGAGACTCGTTTATACGTTTCTGGTGGGAATCCATCACAACCTGCTGATCAATTTCTTCTCTTGAGATTTCGAACAGTTTTTCAATTTGAAGAAAGTTTTGGTCTTTGCTGATGGAGATCTTATGACTCGTCAGACTGTGTATACCTTTCTCTGTTTGTTCGGGGATCTCTGATTCTGTGAATTGTTTCTTGAGTCTCCATGCCGGTACTTTAGACGCTTTAGGAGCTGTCTCATTTGTTAAGTAAAGAGTCTTTACTGATATAGTGGGATAAAGTTCTTTAGATGTTTTTGTAGCCTGGCGACTCTTCAGTCTTTAGATGTAGCTTTGGTTTTTAACTGAAGACTTTTCTTGTTGTGCAAACATGTTTTTAATTGACGCCTGTTTGTGCAGAGCTGCCTGTGAAATGGCTGAAAGAACTGGAGCCAGAGACTTCCTGTATGAAGGGTCAGCCCATGTATCTGACCTGTGAGCTCAACAAAGAGAGAGATGTGATCTGGAAACGTAACGGCAGCGTCATCAAGAATCAGGCTGGAAAAGTGGCCATTAATATCATCGGCATGCAGCACGCCATCACCATCCAGAACGCCGGGGAAGAGGACGCCGGCTGCTACACCTGCGAGGTCGACGGACAGCAGGAAGTCAAGACTACGACCAACGTTAAAGTGATCGGTAAGAGGTTGACGACAGGTCACAGTTAGATAAATGAACAAAGCTCAGACCGACAGTTTGAAATAAGTTGAATGTCCTCATACAGACAGAGTTACCTCCTCCCATGCTGGCCCTGCCACCTGGAGCTCTGCAGACAGGACCTTCTGTCCTAGCACTACCAACAAGTGTTGATGATAAATCTCTCTGTGTGGTTTTTAATCACACTACAGCTCGATTGTTCCTTTCTCTGTAATTCGCTTTGGATGAAAGACTAAATGTAAATAAACCTCTCTCCTCAGAAATCATCAAAGACTGGCTGGTGAAGCCTCTGAGGGACCAGCATGTGAAACCGAAGGCCAAGGCCACGTTCAAATGTGAGCTGTACAAGGACACTCCCAACTGGAAGTGGTTTAAAGGAGACAACGAGCTCACTCCGTCTGACAAGGTGGAGATGGTCAAAGACGGAAAGGACATGGCGCTCAGCATCAAAAACTGTCAGCCTGACGACGTCTCTGATTACACCTTAGAGGTCGAGGACCGCAAATACTCCGCCAAGCTCACACTTGGAGGTCAGTGCAACAAAACCTCAGTGGAAAGTCTTAAAGATGTGCCGTGGTTTCCTGTTAATGTCCTCGTGTGGTTTCAGAGCGTGAGGCTGAGGTCCTGAAGCCTCTCTCCAGCGTGGAGGTGGTTGAGAAGGAGGAAGCCAACTTTGACACTGAAATATCTGAGGATGATGTGGTTGGTGAATGGAAACTGAGAGGACAGGTGCTGACCAGGTCTCCGGTAAGACTTCTTTATATGTTTTGTAAAAAAATGCTGGAAAGTTTAAAGAAAGACAAAATCAGACGCTGCCAAGTTTCTTAACTTCGTTTTGTTAAATGTAAAGTTTGATTGGTGTAGCAGTAATGATGATGATGATGATGATGATTCAGTGAAGGTGCTGCTCCAGGTCAGCTGACGAGACATAAGCTGCGTTTGATGGATGTAAACATCATGAAGTCAATGACAGAACATTAAAACAAAGTTTAAACATGTAGTTCAGGTCAGCTGACGTGTTTGTTCTTTGTTTGTCAGGCGTGCGACATTAAAGCTGACGGCAGGAAACGTTTCCTCACCTTGAAAAACGTGCAGCTGGATCAGGCTGGTGAAGTTTCCTATCAGGCTCTCAACGCCGTCACCAGCGCCATGCTCACCGTCAAAGGTACGAACGTCTCACACATGAAACTTTTTGCGCTTGTTGTCTGTTGCGAGCTGCTGCTCTTGTCGGTCGGGTTTCTGAAGGACGTGGTAAGAAAAGCTGCTCCGTGTCTGATTATGATTGTTCGCACCTCGCAGAGATCGACATGGGCTTTGTTGATGCACTGAAGGACGTTTCTGTGCCTGAAAAGAAACAGGCTAAGTTTGAATGCACTGTCACCAAGGAGGTGTCAAAGGTCATGTGGTTCAGGGGGGCGGAGGTCGTCACCCCGAGCCCTAAATATGAAATCATTGACGATGGAAAGAAACACATGCTGATCATAAACAGCTGTGAGTTTGACGATGAGGCTCAGTACACCATCGAAGTGCTGGGCCAGAGGTCGAGCGCTCAGCTGCTGGTGGAAGGTAAGTGGCAGACAGGAAGTCCTCACTTCACGTTTCCTCTGTTGTCATTCGATGTTTGTGGCTTTAAAGTGTTGGATGGCATCAAACCTCCCTGTTTGTGTGCACTCAACTGATGTATTGCAGGCATGAGGCTCAAATTTGTGCAGCAGCTTCGAGACCAAACGGTGAAAGAAGGTAAATCAGTTTACTTTGAGCTCGAGCTGACGCACGAGAACGTGCCAGTGGTTTGGTACCGAAACGAAGTGAAACTCCACGTGAGCCGAACGGTGATCACACACGTGGAAGGAAAGAAACACACTCTAGAAATGAGGACGTTGTCTCTAGATGACACCTGCCAGATTAAGGCAGAGGCCAAAGGGATTTACTCCATGGCAAAACTGACGGTCATAGGTAACAACACACTTTGTTCTTCCAGTTTTTGATTTTCACCGTGTGTCAGATTCATTACATGTGCAGCATTTGACTTATTTACCAGGTCAAGTCTTAGATATTCTTCAAGATATTGGACCTGCTGGTCATCAGTATCAAACTCCTTTTTTCTTGGAGGACTTCCTCCATGACCCTGAAGTAAACCTGATTTTCCTGAAACTAACGGGGTCGTGGTCTTGGTTCTGTTACAGAGGGTGCCGCCGTGTTCGTGGTGAAGCTGCAGGATTACACAGCCACGGAGAAAGACGAGGTGACTCTGGACTGCGAACTGAGCAAAGACGTCCCCGTCGTCTGGTATCACAGCGAAAAGGAGATTGTCGCCTCCAAGATGGTGGTCATGAGGTCGGAGGGCACTCGCAGGTCTCTGGTCCTGAAGAAAGTGGAGCAGAGCCATAAGGGAAGATACGTATGTGATTGTGGGACGGACAAGACGGCGGCCAACATCAATATTGAAGGTACACGTTTCTTCTTTTTGAAACAGAGCTGGACTGTCAAATCATCAGGATCAAAATCACATCTGGTTTTTGTCTCCGGCAGCTCGTGACATCAAGGTGGTCCGGCCAATTTACGGCGTGGAGCTCTTTGACGGGGAGACAGCTCGTTTCGAGGTGGAGATCTCCGAGGACGACGTCCACGGCCAGTGGAAGCTGAATGGAGAAGTCCTCAGTCCGTCAAAGGTGAGTGCCTCAGCTCGTTTCATTGTCAGGTGACCTCCCCCCGTAATCAGTCACAGCTATTATTAATGACTAATTAACATTTGACAGGATGTTGACATCATCGAGGAGGGAGGCAAACACACCCTCATCCTGTACAACTGTAAAGTGCCCATGACCGGCGAGGTGGCGTACACCGCAGCCAACGCCAAGTGTTCTGCTAACCTGAAGGTCAAAGGTAACAACAAGTCCTCTGAACTCTTTAAACCTTCATCTGCATTTCTTAACTGTGTCTGAGCTCCAAATCATCTGCAGGTCCAACTTTACTGCAGAACAGCATCAAAGTAAAGAACCTCCGTGTTTTCTTTCAGAACTTCCTCTGAACTTCATGACGCCACTAAGCGACGTTCAGGTGTACGAGAAGGACGAGGCGAGGTTTGAGGTCGAGCTGTCGAGACCTCCAAAGAGTTTCCGCTGGCTGAAAGGATCTCAGGAGTTGCAGAGTGACGAGAAGTACGAGATGATCCAGGAAGCAAACATGTACGTTCTGCTGATCCGATCGGCTGCCTACGACGACGAGGCCAAGTACATGTTGGAGGCCGAGGACAAGAGGACGACTGCCAAACTGGTAATTCAAGGTAAAAAGGTTTATCTTTAAAATTCATAAATTAGTCTGCTTTCACATTTTAAGTTTCTATTGAACCAAAAAAAATATCCTCTGCTTCAGGTGTATGACAGTTGTCTTTTTCTGTGGCAGGTATTCGTTTGGAGTTTGCCAAACCAATCAAGGACGTGACGGTGAAGGAGCGCGAAACAGCCGAGTTCAGCGTTGAGCTTTCCCACGACAAGATCCCTGTGGTCTGGTACAAAAACGACATCCGCCTGCTGCCCAGCAAGGTGGTCCACATGTCAGCCCATGGAAAGATCCACACACTGGCCTTCAAGGAGGTCACCATCGACGACACGTCCATGATCAAAGTGGAGGCCATGGACAAGACCATGACCGCCATGCTCACCGTCATCGGTCAGTGCCACACGTTGGGTTGTCGTTCATGTTTGGTTGGAATTATCTGACTTCATCAAGTCTGTGAGGAGTCTCAGTCATCTCATTAAGCTCACCTGTGGGTCGTTAAGGTCACCTGTGGGTCGTTAAGGTCACCTGTGGGTCGTTAAGGTCACCTGTGGGTCGTTAAGGTCACCTGTGGGTCGTTAAGGTCACCTGTGGGTCGTTAAGGTCACCTGTGGGTCGTTAAGATCCCCTGTGGGTCGTTAAGGTCCCCTGTGGGTCGTTAAGGTCACCTGTTGGTCGTTAAGGTCACCTGTGGGTCGTTAAGGTCACCTGTGGGTCGTTAAGATCACCTGTGGGTCGTTAAGGTCACCTGTGGGTCGTTAAGGTCACCTGTGGGTCGTCACCTGTGGGGCTGATGTACTCTCCTCATTGGGTCATTAGGGTGATCTGGTGTAGATGTAGACTTGAGGACTGCAGTGTAGCTAGATCTCAGATCATTTTTGTATTTTGACATCCAGTCATCACATTCTTTGTTCCTCTGCAGAGGGCGACCTTTATTTTACCACCAAGCTGCAGAACTACACGGCCGTGGAGAAGGACGAGGTGAAGCTGGTATGTGAACTGAGCAAAGCCATCGCTGATGTCAAATGGTTCAAGGACGGGAAGGAGATCACTCCCTCCAAGAACATTGCCATCAGCACCGACGGCAAGAAGCGCATCCTGACGGTGAGGAAGGCGGAGAAGGCCAACATCGGAGAGTATACCTGTGACTGTGGCTCTGATAAAACCACAGCCAAACTCAACATTGAAGGTAAACCTCCAGAGATACATGCTGGTGTTCAGGGTAGAGCCTGTAGATGCTGTTAGCAGCACTGACTGATCTCTCCTTCCTCTGCAGAGCGTGACATCAAGGTTGTTCGTCCGCTGTACAGCGTTGAAGTCACGGAGGCAGAAACAGCCAAGTTTGAGACAGAGATTTCAGAAGAAGACGTCCATGGAAACTGGAAGCTGAAGGGAGAAGCCCTGCACCAGTCTCCTGTGAGTGAACGGAGAAAAGACTCTGACTGCAGGAGGAACCTTATGATACACTTTATAATAAACCTTATGATACACTTTATAATAAACCTTATGATACACTTTATAATAAACCTTATGATACACTTTATAATAAACCTTATGATACACTTATAATAAACCTTATGATACACTTTATAATAAACCTTATGATACACTTTATAATAAACTTTATGATAAAGTATTTAACAGTAAAGTTTGTTTGATTTCATGAAATCTTCTGATTTGTGTGTGTGTGTGTGTGTGTGTGTGTGTGTGTGTGTTTGTCTGTGTGTGTGTGTGTGTGTGGTGTGTGTGTGTGTGTGTGTGTGTGTGTGTTGTGTGTGTGTGTGTTTGTCTGTGTGTGTCTGTGTGTCTGTGTGTTGTCTGTGTGTGTGTGTGTGTCTGTGTGTGTGTGTGTGTCTGTGTGTGTGTGTGTGTGTGTGTGTGTGTCTGTGTGTGTGTGTGTGTGTGTGTGGTGTGTGTGTGTGTGTGTGTGGTCTGTGTGGTGTGTGTGGTGTGTGTGTGTGTTTCAGGATGTTGAGATTAAGGAGGAAGGAACCCGACACATGCTCGTCCTCTTTAACGTCCGCATGGACATGGCGGGAGGCGTCGACTTCTCGGCAGCCAACGCCAAATCCAACGCTCAGCTCCGGGTCAAAGGTCAGAGCAGGATTCATTTATTGATTTATGACCTTTAATGATAAACAATGTTCAAGTGTAAAGACGAGCTCAGACACAGAGAGTCAAATGAAAACGATGAAATCAAACTCAGTGACTCTGAACTGTTTTTCAGACTCTTCTTCTTCTCTGTCTCCGAGTGTCTCTGAGTTTTCAGCCAATCAGCTGCTGAGTTTATTTTAGGATCTTTATCTGAAGTGAGACGCTGCTCTCTGATTGGACGATCCCAAAGACTTCAGATGAGGACGTCCAGCGATCAGACAGATGCATGCTGGTCTGTTTAAACCATGTCTTCTTCTTGTCCAGCTCGCTCCATCGCCGTGCTGAATCCTCTGAAGGACGTCACGGTGACGGCCGGAGAGACGGCGACCTTCGAGTGCGAGCTGTCGTACGAAGACATCGTGGTGGAGTGGTTCCTGGGCGGGCAGAAGATGGAGGCCAGCGAGCGGGTGAGTCACCGACCCACACTGCAAAACATCTGAAGGAAGAAAACTTTTTACAGTGTACAGTTTCTTAAATTACCTTAAAAAACTTTTTTTTAAATTTTTAAACATTTTCTCTAATGAAAACAGATCATTTGGTTTATACACTGTAAAAAATATGATTGCATCAGTTTTGGGGTCATAAAAAACCGAGTGAGAAATAATCAGCTGTTGTCATGACAACACGATAATCAAGGAAAAGTTCTTTACAGAGTGCACACTCATTAAGTTTGTTTAAAAAAACGATATTTTAATTTAGGAAATGTTCAAACTTTTCAGGCTTTTGTTGATTTGAATCTTATTTTTTACAGCGCTGAAGCTCAGGCCTCTCACTGTGTTAAAAATATCAGCTGATATCAGAGCAGCTGTTTATCTGCAGGCAGGCGGCACCACCTTATATGGAGCTTAAACTGAACCAGTAATCTGATTACTCAAAGAAAAGTGTGAATTTAGTTTGTGAAATTTATTAAATTATGAATTAATGATCTGATTTATGCATCAAATGATTCACTGATCGTCAACAGTGATGAACAAGTTTGATTTTAAATTAAATTAAATTAAATTAAATTAAATTAAATTAAATTAAATTAAATTAAATTAAATCAAACACTCTGACGTCTCGTGTTCGTCTCTGCAGGTGAAGACTCGGGTGGCCGGTCGTATTCACGCTCTGACCATCAGAGACGTGAAGCTGTCGGAGGCCGGCGACGTCAAACTGACCTGCAAAGACTTCAAGACCCAGGCTCAGCTCATCATCAGAGGTCAGTGAACGCACCACAGACAGAGAACGCACCACAGACAGTGAACGCATCACAGACAGTGAACGCACCGCAGACAGTGAACTCATCACAGACAGTGAAAGCACCACAGACAGTGAACTCATCACAGAGAGAGAACTCATCACAGACAGTGAACGCCTCACAGACAGTGAACTCATCACAGACAGTGAACGGCTCACAGACAGTGAACGCACCACAGACAGTGAACTCATCACAGACAGCGAACTCATCACAGACAGCGAACTCATCACAGACAGTGAACGCACCACAGACAGTGAACTCATCACAGAGAGAGAACTCATCACAGACAGTGAACGCCTCACAGACAGTGAACTCATCACAGACAGTGAACGGCTCACAGACAGTGAACGCACCACAGACAGTGAACTCATCACAGACAGCGAACTCATCACAGACAGCGAACTCATCACAGACAGTGAACGCCTCACAGACAGTGAATGCATCACAGACAGTGAACACACCACAGACAGTGAACGCACCACAGACAGTGAACTCATCACAGACAGTGAACTCATCACAGACAGTGAACGCACCACAGACAGTGAACTCATCACAGACAGTAAACGCATCACAGACAGTGAACGCATCACAGACAGCGAACTCATCACAGACAGCGAACGCACCACAGACAGCGAACGCACCACAGACAGTGAACGCACCACAGACAGTGAACTCATCACAGACAGTGAATGCACCACAGACAGTGAACGCACCAAAGACAGTGAACGCCTCATAGACAGTGAACTCATCACAGACAGTGAACTCATCACAAACAGTGAACTCATCACAGACAGTGAACGCACCACAGACAGTGAACGCACCACAGACAGTGAACGCACCAAAGACAGTGAACTCATCACAGACAGTGAACGCATCACAAACAGTGAACTCATCACAGACAGCGAACTCATCACAGACAGTGAACGCCTCACAGACAGTGAACGCATCACAGACAGAGAACGCACCACAGACAGTGAACTCATCACAGACAGTGAACTCATCACAGACAGTGAACGCATCACAGACAGAGAACGCACGACAGACAGTGAACGCACCAAAGACAGTGAACTCATCACAGACAGTGAACTCATCACAGACAGTGAACTCATCACAGACAGTGAACTCATCACAGACAGTGAACGCACCACAGACAGTGAACTCATCACAAACAGTGAACTCATCACAGACAGTGAACGCACCACAGACAGTGCACACATCACAGACAGTGAACGCATCACAAACAGTGAACACATCACAGACAGGGTACTCATCACAGACAGTGAACACACCACAGACAGTGAACGCACCACAGACAGTGAACTCATCACAAACAGTGAACTCATCACAGACAGTGAACGCACCAAAGACAGTGCACACATCACAGACAGTGAACGCATCATAAACAGTGAACACATCACAGACAGGGTACTCATCACAGACAGTGAACACACCACAGACAGTGAACACACCACAGACAGTGAACGCACCACAGACAGTGAACACATCACAGACAGTGAACACACCACAGACAGTGAACGCACCACAGACAGTGACAGCAATCACAGACAGTGAATGAATGCACCACAGACAGTGAACGCACCACAGACAGTGAACGCACCACAGACAGTGAATGCATCACAGACAGTGAACTCATAACAGACGTGAACTCATAACAGACGGTGAACTCATCACAGACAGTGAACTCATCACAGACAGTGAACTCATCACAGACAGTGAACTCATAACAGACAGTGAACTCATCACAGACAGTGAACGCATCACAGACAGTGAACGCATCATCAACAGTGAACGCATCACAGACAGTGAACGCATCACAGACAGCGAACTCATCACAGACGAACGCACCACACACATCGAACGCACCACAGACAGCGAACTCATCACGGACAGTGAACGCATCACGGACAGTGAACTCATCACAGACGTGAACTCATCACAGACAGTGACTCATCACAACAGTGAACTCATCACGACAGTGAACTCATCACAGACAGTGAACTCATCACAGACAGTGAACTCATCACAGACAGTGAACGCATCACAGACAGCGAACTCACACAACAGCGACTCATCACAGACAGCGAATCATCACAGACAGCGAACGCACCACAGACAGCGAACTCATCACACAGCGAACGCACCACAGACAGTGAACTCATCACAGACAGTGAACTCATCACAGACAGCGAACTCATCACAGACAGCGAACTCATCACAGACAGCGAACGCACCACAGACAGCGAACGCACCACAGACAGCGAACTCATCACAGACAGCGAACTCACCACAGACAGCGAACTCATCACAGACAGCGAACTCATCACAGACAGCGAACTCACCACAGACCGAACTCATCACAGACACGAACGCACCACAGACAGCGAACTCATCACAGACAGCGAACTCACCACAGACAGCGAACGCACCACAGACAGTGAACTCATCACAGACAGTGAACTCATCACAGACAGTGAACTCATCACAGACAGTGAACGCACCACAGACAGTGAACTCATCACAGACAGTAAACGCATCACAGACAGTGAACGCATCACAGACAGCGAACTCATCACAGACAGCGAACGCACCACAGACAGCGAACGCACCACAGACAGTGAACGCACCACAGACAGTGAACTCATCACAGACAGTGAATGCACCACAGACAGTGAACGCACCAAAGACAGTGAACGCCTCATAGACAGTGAACTCATCACAGACAGTGAACTCATCACAAACAGTGAACTCATCACAGTGAACGCACCCACACAGACGTGAACGCACCACAGACAGTGAACGCACCAAAGACAGTGAACTCATCACAGACAGTGAACGCATCACAACAGTGAACTCATCACAGACAGCGAACTCATCACAGACAGTGAACGCCTCACAGACAGTGAACGCATCACAGACAGAGAACGCACCACAGACTGACTCATCACAGAGTGAACTCATCACAGACAGTGAACGCATCACAGACAGAGAACGCACGACAGACAGTGAACGCACCAAAGACAGTGAACTCATCACAGACAGTGAACTCATCACAGACAGTGAACTCATCACAGACAGTGAACTCATCACAGACAGTGAACGCACCACAGACAGTGAACTCATCACAAACAGTGAACTCATCACAGACAGTGAACGCACCACAGACAGTGCACACATCACAGACAGTGAACGCATCACAACATGAACCATCACAGACAGGGTACTCATCACAGACAGTGAACACACCACAGACAGTGAACGCACCACAGACAGTGAACTCATCACAAACAGTGAACTCATCACAGACAGTGAACGCACCAAAGACAGTGCACACATCACAGACAGTGAACGCATCATAAACAGTGAACACATCACAGACAGGGTACTCATCACAGACAGTGAACACACCACAGACAGTGAACACACCACAGACAGTGAACACACCACAGACAGTGAACACATCACAGACAGTGAACACACCACAGACAGTGAACGCACCACAGACAGTGAATGCATCACAGACAGTGAATGCACCACAGACAGTGAACGCACCACAGACAGTGAACGCACCACAGACAGTGAATGCATCACAGACAGTGAACGCATCACAAACGGTGAACTCATAACAGACGGTGAACTCATAACAGACAGTGAACTCATCACAGACAGTGAACTCATCACAGACAGTGAACTCATCACAGACAGTGAACTCATAACAGACAGTGAACTCATCACAGACAGTGAACGCATCACAGACAGTGAACGCATCACAGACAGTGAACGCATCACAGACAGCGAACTCATCACAGACAGCGAACGCACCACAGACAGCGAACGCACCACAGACAGCGAACTCATCACGGACAGTGAACGCATCACGGACAGTGAACTCATCACAGACAGTGAACTCATCACAGACAGTGAACTCATCACAGACAGTGAACTCATCACAGACAGTGAACTCATCACAGACAGTGAACTCATCACAACAGTGAACTCATCACAGACAGTGAACTCATCACAGACAGTGAACGCATCACAGACAGTGAACTCATCACAGACAGCGAACTCATCACAGACAGCGAACTCATCACAGACAGCGAACGCACCACAGACAGCGAACTCATCACAGACAGCGAACGCACCACAGACAGTGAACTCATCACAGACAGTGAACTCATCACAGACAGCGAACTCATCACAGACAGCGAACTCATCACAGACAGCGAACGCACCACAGACAGCGAACGCACCACAGACAGCGAACTCATCACAGACAGCGAACTCACCACAGACAGCGAACTCATCACAGACAGCGAACTCATCACAGACAGCGAACTCACCACAGACAGCGAACTCATCACAGACAGCGAACGCACCACAGACAGCGAACTCATCACAGACAGCGAACTCACCACAGACAGCGAACGCACCACAGACAGTGAACTCATCACAGACAGTGAACTCATCACAGACAGTGAACTCATCACAGACAGCGAACTCATCACAGACAGCGAACGCACCACAGACAGCGAACTCATCACAGACAGCGAACTCATCACAGACAGCGAACTCACCACAGACAGCGAACTCACCACAGACAGCGAACGCACCACAGACAGTGAACGCACCACAGACAGTGAACTCACCACGGACAGTGAACTCATCACAGCAGTGTTTCATTGACAAACTGTTTTTGTGTTCAGAGCCGCCGGTGGAGTTCACAAAGCCTCTGGAGGACCAGACGGTGGAGGAGGAAGCCATCGCTACGCTGGAGTGTGAAGTTTCTAGAGAGAACGCAGAAGTACGGTGGTTCAGAGAAGGACAGGAAATCAGAAAGACCAAGAAGTACGATATGATCGTCGATGGACGCAAGAGAGCGCTCGTCATCCAGGACTGCTCTCCGGACGACGCAAAGATGTACACGTGTGACGCCAAAGAGTTCAAGACTTCCTGTTTCCTGGAGGTTACACGTAAGAATCAAACTTTCACAGTCAACATCACATCCTGTAATAAAAACAAAACCTTTAAAATGGAGTTTTAATGGTGTGATCTTCGTCCACAGCTCCTCACGTGGAGTTCACGAAGCCTCTTCAGGACGTCGAGGTCAAAGAGAAAGAATCCGCTAAGTTTGAATGTGAAGTGTCCCGCGAGTCTGCCAAGGTGAGACCAGCTGACGCATGAACAAAGCTTCACTTGAAAACTCACGTGTGATTGATGACGAACCGGCTGACTCTGGTCTTCCTGTGCAGGTTCGCTGGTTCAAGGATGGCAGTGAGATCAGGAAAGGAAAGAAGTACGAGATCATCGCTAAGGGAGTCCAGAGGATCCTCATCGTCCACAAGTCCATGTTCGACGATGAGGCTGAGTACGAATGTGACGCCAGGACCTCTAAGACGTCCGGCATGCTCACTGTCATCGGTGAGAAAACGTGTCTATGATCTGCGTCCTGACGAGGCAGCAGAGGTTACCTGACAGCCGAGGCTCAGGACTTCTCTTGGTTAACCCATTCTTGTGTGTTTGGTTTCAGAGGAGGCAGCCAGGTTCACCAAGAACCTGTCCAACGTGGAGGGGATGGAGACAGACAGCGTGAAGATGATTTGCGAGGTGTCCAAGGCCAACGCTGAGGTCACATGGTACCGTGGGGACGAGGAGCTGCCGGAGGGCGGACGCTACGAACACATCATGGATGGACGCAAGAGGATCCTGATCATCCAGGACCTGAGGATGGAGGATGCTGGAGAGTACAACTGCAGGCTGAGTTCCACCGTCAAGACGTCCGCCGCGCTCAAACTCAACGGTGAGAATAACATAATAATAATACCGATTCGATGATGCGTTTCCTGTTGATTTGACAGGAAATTAAACTTTCTTTTCTTCTTCCTGTTTCCAGAACTCGCAGCTGAGTTCATCGCTCGCCCTCAGAACCAGGAGGTGGTGGAGGGTGAGAAGGCCGAGTTTGCCTGCTCCGTCTCTAAAGAGACATATGAGGTGAAGTGGTTCAGAGGTGACAAGGAGGTCCAGGCCGGGGATAAGTACACCATCGTGAGTGAAGGAAAGAGACGAGCTCTTATTGTGAAAAATTGCGAGCTGAAGGATGAGGGAGGCTACGTTGCCCACATCGGCAGCATTAAAGCCTCGGCCGATCTGTATGTGACTGGTAAGACTCGCTCCTGTTCCACGTTTTCGTTCCTTCAGAGTGACGGTTTGATCCTAACGAGTGTTTCATTTCAGAAAAACTGAGGATCATCACGCCAATTAAAGACACGGAGGTGAAGGAAGGAAGTGAGATTGTGTTCAACTGCGAGACAAACGCTGAGGGAGCGAAGGCCAAGTGGCTGAAGAACGAGGAGACCATATTCGAGAGCAGCAAGTACATGATGGCTCAGAGGGACAACGTCTTCTCTCTGAGGATCAGAGACGCCCACAAGTCCGACGAGGCCACCTACACCATCACTCTGACCAATCAGAGAGCAGAGCAGGCCAAGAGCAGCGCCAGCGCTAAAGTCTCAGGTAAATAATTTACACCTGTAATCACGTAGTATTCATTAATGAGATTTAATGAAAGAGGACTCGCTGTAGATAAAAGACTCACTTATTTTCAGGTGATCATACATGCATGAAAACACAGTTATGAATATTATATTCCATGTTTGCAAATCTGACACACTGCACCTTTAAGATAGAATGCCTTTATTGTCATTATACAAGTATAATGAGATTACAAGCTTCCCCATAGTGTGCACACATAAATAAACAAGTAGAGATATGTACTGTACAATAAAGCTACTATCACAACTACCACTATACTACTATATATATACACTACTATAGCTAAAAAACTACTAAGTACAAGAATTAACTAACATGGGCTGTACAATTACTAATATGAGCTACTCACTGTAAAAAGTTTCATAGACTTGTGCAGAGCCTGGAGGTAAACAGGCACATATCAGCAGGTATGACAATAGAGTGAAATAAAGTGACTGGTGTGACTGACAGCATAAATAGACGGGGGTATTAGGGCATTATGATTTGCAGATAACAGTTAAACAAATAAAGTGCAGATAGCCGTGACATCATGGTGACTACATGTCACTTTAACCTTTGAACATCTTCAAAACACAGACGAGCTAACACGTAGCATAGCATGACTGACTGTGATTGGATTGAATGGTCACTCATATAATAAAAACAGAAGAATAGAAATCAGATTTATCGACTGTTCTCACGCTGCAGAGGAGAAGCTGAAGTTCCTGGATCGCATCGAGGACATCGAGACCCAGGAGAAGAAGACCATCAGCTTCAGCTGTAAGGTGAACCGACCTGAGATGACCGTGAAGTGGATGAAGGCCGGCCAGGAGCTGACGCTCAGCAAACGCATCGTTTACAGAGTCGACGGCCTCAAACACACCCTGACCATCAGGGACTGCGTGATGGACGACGAGGGTGAGTACACCGCCACAGTCGGTGATGACAAGTGCTCTGCCGAGCTGATCATCAGTGAGGCGCCGACAGACTTCACGGCACAGCTCAAAGACCAGACCATCACCGAGTTTGAGGACGCCGAGTTCACCTGCAAGCTGAGCAAAGAGAAGGCCGTGGTGAAGTGGTACAGGAACGGACGGGAGATCAGAGGAGGACCCAGGTACAATGCACACAGGGCAGCAGCTAACATGCCAGGGAATTAGTAGAGATACTCAGTATGACCAGCAGGGGGTGCATGCAACAAGTATTTAAGGTTCTGTTCACGCCTGTCCTGCAGATATCACATGGAGAAAGAAGGCAAGACGTGCAGACTGATCATCAAGGTGTGCAGACCTGATGATGAATGTGAATACGCCTGTGGTGTGGATGAGAGGAGGACCAGAGCCCGCCTCTTTGTTGAAGGTAAACAAATCTTTCAACAAGCCTTTGTCTCTGTTGAATCATCATGTGTGACACATGTGACCATGTCTGGTTTTCTGCAGAGACCCCAGTGGAAATCGTCAGACCTCCTCAGGACATGTTCGAACCTCCGGGTTCAGACATCGTGTTTGAGGTGGAGCTCAACAAAGACCGAGTTGAGGTGAAGTGGATGAGGAACAACATGATCATCGTCCAGGGAGATAAATACCAGATGATCAGCGAGGGTAAAATCCACAGACTGCAGGTCTGTGAGATCAGACCTCGAGATCAGGGAGAGTACAGGATCGTGGCCAAAGACAAAGATGCCAGAGCCAAGCTGGAGCTGGCAGGTGAGTCATCATCAACAAGTTTACTGTCGTAGACGAGACAGCGCTCGATAAACTGTGTTCAGAAAAGGGTTGTGGTTAATCTGTAAATGTTTTAACGAATCGTTTAATCTCGTTTGCAGCTGTTCCAAAGATCAAAACTACCGACCAGAATCTCGTAACGGATGCTGGTAAGCCCTTCGTCATGAGCGTGCCTTATGATGCCTACCCTCGCGCCGATGCAGAGTGGTTCTTTGCGGACGCCATGTTACCTGTCCAGAACATTGACACCTCCGTCGACAAGACTGAGTACCGCCTGAAGAGCCCCAGCAAGGAGGACCAGGGCCGGTACAAAGTGGTGATCAAGAACAAGCACGGCACCGGAGAGGCATTCATTAACCTGGATGTGATCGGTCAGTCTGGGGAGTAAATTAGTGATGAGAGATTTGCCTGTGGATGTCAGGAGAGTTTTTAAATGATAGGTTGTTTTTTCAGACGTCCCTGGACCTGTCAAGAACCTGCGCGTGGTCGATACTGCTGATGGTGAGGTCAGTTTGGCCTGGGATGAACCTGAGAGTGATGGTGGAAGCAAGATTATCGCCTACATAGTGGAGAGACGTGATGTGAAGCGTAAGACCTGGACGTTGGCTACAGACCGTGCTGATACTCCAGAGTACTGTGTCAGCGGCCTTCAGAAGGACTCCAAGTACCTGTTCAGGGTCTGTGCCAGAAACAGAGTCGGCAGTGGACCCATTGTCGCCACTGAGGATGCTGTTCAGGCCAAGAACAAGTTTGGTAAGAAAGCCCCAAATACGCCACGTACATTCACCTCCTGTCTCCACACTTTCATCCAATCAAATGTGTTTGTTTTCTTCTACCAAGACGTTCCCGACGCTCCGGAGAACGTTGCAGTTGCCTCTGTGAATAAGTTTGGTGCCACCGTCAACTGGGAGCCTCCCAAGTTCGACGGTGGATCTGAGATCACCGCCTACGTGATTGAACTCCGCGACAGGACCTCCGTCAAGTGGGAGGCAGCCTTGGTCTGCAGCGCCAGTGACCGCTCTGCGGCTCTGAACGACGTGGTGGAGAACAAGGAGTACATCTTCAGAGTCCGGGCAGAGAACAAGGCCGGCATTGGCAGGCCCAGCGCCGCCACAAAACCTGTAAAGATCATGGATCCCATCGGTCAGTTCAAAGCAGCAGTTCAGATGTTTGTTTGCTCTCATACCTGTATAAAACTTCAGACACTTTATTGGTCCTTTGTGATCTTTGTTATTGCTGCAGAGAGGCCAAGTCCACCTCTGAACCCGAACTTCAGCGATCAAACCCAGACCGCCATCACGCTGACCTGGGAGACTCCCACCAGCAATGGTGGCAGCATGATCACCGGCTACATCATTGAGAAATGTGACGACGGCACCGACAAGTGGCTCCGCTGCAACGCCAGACTGTGTCCTGACCTCTCCTACCGGGTATGAAGCTTCCTGCAGAGTTTAGTCTTTTATTTTACTTTTACCTGTTTGTTAGGAAAACATTTTGAAATCTATTTGTTGTTGTAGGTGTCTGGTCTGAAACCCGGTCAGAAGTACCTCTACAGAGTTTGTGCTGAGAACGCCGCCGGAGTCTCCGATCCAGCCCAGACAATCGGACCACTGCTGGCCGACGATCCTCACGGTACGAGATCAATAAAAACAAGAACTTAAACTGAATCTAAATGTAAACTGTAATTCAGGGAGTCTCTCTGCAGTTCTGAAATGGTCCATTAGGTGGCAGTATAAACGTGAAAACATTTTTCCCTCCTCACAGTCGGTCCAACCTTCGACCTGAGTGGTTTCAGGAACGGCCTGGAGGTGATCGTTCCTCAGCCTCTCACCATCAGAGTCCCCATCACTGGATACCCGACTCCCGTTGCCAAGTGGACCTTTGGAGAGAAGGAACTGACCACCGGGGATGAGCGTGTCTCCATGGTGACAAAGCCCACGTACACGGAGCTGACGGTCACACCGAGCGTCCGTCCAGACAAAGGCATCTACACCCTGCAGCTGGAGAACGACGTTTCCTCTGTCTCTGGAGAGATCGAGGTCAACGTCATTGGTAAGCAAAATATGTTCATGCTTATGGTTTATTGAAAGGTAGACTTATATGACTATGTAGTGATTTATTGTTGGTACTTTGATTTTCACAGCATGCCCAAGTGCTCCTAAGGACTTGAAGGTGTCTGAGGTAACCCGCCACCATGTGCACATGATGTGGGAGGTTCCAGAGCACGATGGAGGAAGTCCAGTCACCCACTACCAGATCGAGAAGAGAGAAGTGTCTCGCAAGACCTGGGCCAAGGTACATCCGAGTGTTTCCCTTTTGTAGTGCTGAATGTTCCTGTAACTAAGATTAAGAATAAGAAATTTTGTGCTCACCATTTCATTCATACTTATTTCAGGTGGCCACCGGTGTTTTGGACTTGGAGCACACAATAACAGACGTGATTGAAGGAAAGGAGTATCTGTTCAGTGTCACAGCCTGTAACAAGTGTGGACCCGGAGAGCCAGCTTACATTGACGAGCCTGTCAATGTCTCCTCTCCTGCCAGTGAGTTTTTATTCTGATTAACTCAGAGTGAGGAGGACACACACCAGAAAAAACAAATATCCAGAATTTCACATGTTTCTCTTTCCCAGCTGTACCCGATCCTCCTGAGAACCTGAAGTGGCGTGATAAGAGTGGCAAGTCCATCTTCCTGTCCTGGGAACCTCCAAAGTACGATGGCGGTGCCCCGATCAAAGGCTATGGTGGACAAGTGTCAGCGTGGTACCGATAAGTGGGAGCCTTGTGGTGACCCAATCACTGAACTGAAGTAAGACTTGAAACTAATTCGTAATGATGTCTACAAAAGCTCATACACACATGGGTCTATTTGCGACTGTAGTGATTAATATATGTTTTTTGCTCACAGGTTCCAGGTGACTGGTCTGATTGAGGGTCAGTGGTACGCCTACAGAGTCAGAGCTCTAAACAAACTGGGAGCCAGCCGACCCTGCCGGGCCACTGATGAGATCCAGGCCGTTGATGCCAGAGGTAGGCCAGTGCTCCTAAGAGTATCAGTTGTGAGTAATTGCATCAGGAGCAGGAGTTGTTGAATGATGTTTTGGTTTCTTTCAATTTCAAACAGAGCCTCCAGAGATCCAGCTCGATGTGAAACTGCTGGCTGGCCTGACCACTAGGGCCGGTACGAAGATCGAGCTTCCCGCTGACGTCAAAGGAAAGCCTGATCCACGCGTGAAGTGGACAAAGGCCGACTTGGTGCTGCGGGCCGATGACCGCATTGCCATTGACACCCAGCCGGGACACTCCAAGCTGTCCATTGCCAACACCACAAGAGGCGACACCGCAACCTACATCATTGAGGCAGTCAATGCTTGTGGACGCGCCACCGCCACTATTGATGTCAACGTTCTTGGTACTAATGCTGTCAAATTCTGTTTGTCAAGCTCATATGAAGCCGGTTGTTCCTCAAACTGAGTCACTGCAATCACTTCTCCTCTTTAGATAAACCCGGCCCTCCAGCTGCCTTCGACATCTCAGAGATCACCAACGAGTCATGCTGCCTGGCATGGAACCCTCCTCGAGATGACGGCGGCTCAGCTATCACCAACTACATTGTGGAGAGTCGACAGACAGACAAAGAGGAGTGGGTAAAGCTGTCAGCCACAGTGAAACACACAACGTTCAAGGCCTGCAAGCTCACTGCTTTGAAGGAGTACATCTTCAGGGTCAGTGCTGAGAACCAGTATGGCATCGGCGAACCTGCAGAGCATGTGCCAATCATTGCCAAGTATTCCTTCGGTATGTGTTTTTACACTTATATCTACGAAAAGTGATTCCTTTTGAAGACTTGATCATACAATACAAACATGATTTTCCATCTGTTCCAGATCCTCCTGGTCCTCCAACCAGAGTCACTCCCTCTGAAATTGCCAAAGATGCCGTGACTCTGAACTGGATCGAGCCAGATGAGGACGGCGGCAGTCCCATCACCGGATACTGGGTCGAGAAGTTTGATCCAGAGAGCGACAAGTGGATCAGATGCAACAAACTTCCAATTAAAGACACGACGTTCAGGTAAATAATCAAATTATAGGAATAATGATGATGGGGGATACATATTAATACATAAAAAAATGTTAGAAATATTTTTCTAACTATGCTTTCATGTGGCTTCAGGGTGAAGGGGCTTCCCACCAAGAAGAAGTACCGCTTCCGTGTTCTAGCTGAGAATCTGGCTGGACCTGGAAAACCAAGCGCAGAGACCGATCCAGTCCTCATCAAAGATCCCATCGGTATGTCTCATGTCAATCAGTGCATCAAGATGTCTTAAGAGTAATGGACTGTACAGAGTAAGAGAACGATTATAATAACACAACTCTCATCTTCAGATCCTCCATGGGCTCCTGGTAAACCTGTCGTCAGGGACATCAGCAAGAAGACAGCCCTGTTGGCATGGACCAGGCCGGAGCATGACGGCGGGGCAAAGATTGAAGGCTACATAATCGAGTTTCAGAAGACCGGAAGTGAGGAATGGATCCGCATCGCGGAGGACGTTCCTCAGACTGAGCACCAGCTGCAGGGTCTGATAGAGAACCAGGAGTACTCATTCCGGGTCAAGGCTGTCAACAAAGCCGGCGAGAGCGAACCCAGTGATCCCAGCGACCCTGTGGTCTGCAAGGAGAGACTCTGTAAGTCCAACTCTGGTGTAGTAGTAGGGTGGGAAGCACAATGGGCTGTGTCCAGATATCAATACCTGTGTTTGAGTTTCGGGGAACGCATAAAAGGCTGAAATAATCCACAATGAAACATTCTGCCCGTCTTTAATAACCTTCCTCCTGTTTCCAATCAACAGACCTACCATCTGCTCCTCAGTGGCTCGAGGTGTCCAACATCACGAAAATCAACGCCAGCCTGAAGTGGCAGGCTCCCAGCAATGACGGAGGCTCGCCCATCACCAACTACGTGGTTGAAAAGAGAGATGTGAGGCGGAAGGCCTGGCAGACTGTGGACACCACCGTCAAGGAGCTCAAGTACACGGTTACTCCTCTTAATGAAGGATCGCTGTATGTGTTCCGTGTTGCTGCAGAGAACGCAGTGGGAATGGGAGAATTCTGCGAGCTGGAGGACGCCGTCCTCGCCAAAGACACTTTCAGTAAGTTTGCAACATCATAGGGCCAGGCCTGGTGGATCCTGGCAGAACTTTAGACTTTCAGTCTTATTGCTGTCTGGTTTGGGCATTAATGTTTGTCATGTTTCCCGCAGCAACTCCTGGACCTCCTTATGCTCTGACAGTGGTGGAGGTCACCAAGCGACATGTGGAGCTGAAATGGGAACCTCCCAAGAGCCACGGAGGAAGGCCCATTACCAAGTAAGACTGAAAACCACCACTGTACAACTTTTGCTATGAGGCAATGTACACTGTAAATGTGGTGATGTCAAAGGAAGAGTTGTGGTTATTAGAGATATTCAGGGGTAATGACAAAATGACAATGAATCACAATGACTGATAAAATAATTACAGTAGCAGTGGAACCTGTGATAGAGAGAGACAGAGGCTCAGCAGCAGCAAATCATCAACTAACTATAAACTGTGATGGAGATATGGTAGCAGTAATGACAGTAGTAATAATGACAGCAGTAATAATGACAGCAGTAATAATGACAGCAGTAATAATGACAGCAGTAATAATGACAGCAGTAATAATGACAGTAGTAATAATGACAGCAGTAATAATGACAGCAGTAATAATGACAGTAGTAATAATGACAGTAGTAATAATGACAGCAGTAATAATGACAGTAGTAATAATGACAGTAGTAATAATGACAGTAGTAATAATGACAGTAGTAATAATGACAGTAGTAATAATGACAGCAGTAATAATTACAGTAGTAATAATGACAGCAGTAATAATGACAGCAGTAATAATGACAGCAGTAATAATGACAGCAGTAATAATGACAGCAGTAATATGACAGCAGTAATAATGACAGTAGTATAATGACAGTAGTAATAATGACAGTAGTAATAATGACAGCAGTAATAATTACAGTAGTAATAATGACAGCAGTAATAATGACAGCAGTAATAATGACAGCAGTAATAATGACAGCAGTAATAATGACAGCAGTAATAATGACAGTAGTAATAATGACAGTAGTAATAATGACAGCAGTAATAATGACAGTAGTAATAATGACAGTAGTAATAATGACAGCAGTAATAATGACAGCAGTAATAATGACAGTAGTAATAATGACAGTAGTAATAATGACAGCAGTAATAATGACAGCAGTAATAATGACAGCAGTAATAATGACAGTAGTAATAATGACAGCAGTAATAATGACAGTAGTAATATGACAGTAGTAATAATGACAGTAGTAATAATGACAGTAGTAATAATGACAGCAGTAATAATGACAGCAGTAATAATGACAGTAGTAATAATGACAGTAGTAATAATGACAGCAGTAATAATGACAGCAGTAATAATGACAGCAGTAATAATGACAGTAGTAATAATGACAGCAGTAATATGACAGTAGTAATAATGACAGTAGTAATAATGACAGTAGTAATAATGACAGTAGTAATATGACAGCAGTAATAATGACAGTAGTAATAATGACAGTAGTAATAATGACAGCAGTATAATGACAGCAGTAATAATGACAGCAGTAATAATGACAGTAGTAATAATGACAGCAGTAATAATGACAGTAGTAATAATGACAGTAGTAATAATGACAGTAGTAATAATGACAGCAGTAATAGACAGCAGTAATAATGACAGTAGTAATAATGACAGTAGTAATAATGACAGCAGTAATAATGACAGCAGTAATAATGACAGTAGTAATAATGACAGCAGTAATAATGACAGCAGTAATAATGACAGCAGTAATAATGACAGCAGTGATAATGACAGCAGTGATAATGACAGTAGTAATAATGACAGCAGTAATAACGACAGCAGTAATAACGACAGCAGTAATAACGACAGCAGTAATAACGACAGTAGTAATAACGACAGCAGTAATAATGACAGCAGTAATAATGACAGCAGTAATAATGACAGTAGTAATAATGACAGTAGTAATAATGACAGTAGTAATAATGACAGTAGTAATAATGACAGCAGTAATAATGACAGTAGTAATAATGACAGTAGTAATAATGACAGCAGTGATAATGACAGTAGTGATAATGACAGTAGTAATAATGACAGCAGTAATAATGACAGTAGTGATAATGACAGTAGTAATAATGACAGTAGTAATAATGACAGCAGTAATAATGACAGTAGTGATAATGACAGCAGTGATAATGACAGTAGTAATAATGACAGTAGTAATAATGACAGCAGTAATAATGACAGCAGTAATAATGACAGTAGTAATAATGACACAGTAATAATGACAGTAGTAATAATGACAGCAGTAATAATGACAGTAGTAATAATGACAGCATAATAATGACATAGTGATAATGACAGCAGTAATAATGACAGTAGTAATAATGACAGCAGTAATAATGACAGTAGTAATAATGACAGTAGTAATAATGACAGCAGTAATAATGACAGTAGTGATAATGACAGTAGTAATAATGACAGTAGTAATAATGACAGCAGTAATAATGACAGTAGTGATAATGACAGTAGTGATAATGACAGCAGTGATAATGACAGTAGTAATAATGACAGTAGTAATAATGACAGCAGTAATAATGACAGCAGTAATAATGACAGTAGTAATAATGACAGCAGTAATAATGACAGTAGTAATAATGACAGCAGTAATAATGACAGTAGTAATAATGACAGTAGTAATAATGACAGTAGTAATAATGACAGCAGTAATAATGACAGCAGTAATAAGACAGCAGTAATATGACAGTAGTAATAATGACAGCAGTAATAATGACAGCAGTAATAATGACAGCAGTAATAATGACAGCAGTAATAATGACAGTAGTAATAATGACAGTAGTAATAATGACAGTAGTAATAATGACAGCAGTAATAATGACAGTAGTAATAATGACAGCAGTAATAATGACAGTAGTAATAATGACAGTAGTAAATGACAGCAGTAATAATGACAGCAGTAATAATGACAGCAGTGATAATGACAGCAGTAATAATGACATAGTAATAATGACAGCAGTAATAATGACAGTAGTAATAATGACAGTAGTAATAATGACAGCAGTAATAATGACAGCAGTAATAATGACAGCAGTACCAATGACAGCAGTAATAATGACAGTAGTAATAATGACAGTAGTAATAATGACAGTAGTAATAATGACAGTAGTAATAATGACAGCAGTAATAACGACAGCAGTAATAATGACAGTAGTAATAATGACAGTAGTGATAATGACAGCAGTAATAATGACAGCAGTAATAATGACAGTAGTAATAATGACAGTAGTAATAATGACAGTAGTAATAATGACAGTAGTAATAATGACAGTAGTAATAATGACAGCAGTAATAATGACAGTAGTAATAATGACAGTAGTAATAAGTGTAGTGGACGTCATGCAGGATCACAGCAGCAGCCACGATCCACGAAAAACCTGCTGAACCACAAATACAGAAACAGATGGAGAGAGAGTTTTCAGTAAAGGGAGATGTGACTGCATTTTCAACCAACACTGTGCCTGACTAGGCATCACCCTGAAAGAGAGACAGAGTCCCCCTGCAGTCTGATCCTATGGCAGCATAACTCAGGACGACCTGAGCCAGCACTGACTATAAGCTCAGCACTGACTATAAGCTCAGCACTGACTATAAGCTCAGCACTGACTATAAGCTCAGCACTAACTATAAGCTCAGCACTGACTATAAGCTCAGCACTGACTATAAGCTCAGCACTGACTATAAGCTCAGCACTGACTATAAGCTCAGCACTGACTATAAGCTCAGCACTGACTATAAGCTCAGCACTGACTATAAGCTCACACTGACTATAAACTCAGCACCGACTATAAGCTCAGCACTAACTATAAGCTCAGCACTACTATAAGCTCAGCACTAACTATAAGCTCACGACTATAAGCTCAGCACTAACTATAAGCTCAGCACTAACTATAAGCTCAGCACTGACTATAAGCTCAGCACTAACTATAAGCTCAGCACTAACTATAAGCTCAGCACTAACTATAAGCTCAGCACTAACTATAAGCTCAGCACTAACTATAAGCTCAGCACTAACTATAAGCTCAGCACTAACTATAAGCTCAGCACTGACTATAAACTCAGCACCGACTATAAACTCAGCACTAACTATAAGCTCAGCACTGACTATAAGCTCAGCACTGACTATAAGCTCAGCACTGACTATAAGCTCAGCACTAACTATAAGCTCAGCACTGACTATAAGCTCAGCACTGACTATAAGCTCAGCACTGACTATAAGCTCAGCACTGACTATAAGCTCAGCACTGACTATAAGCTCAGCACTGACTATAAGCTCAGCACTGACTATAAGCTCAGCACTGACTATAAGCTCAGCACTGACTATAAGCTCAGCACTGACTATAAGCTCAGCACTAACTATAAGCTCAGCACTGACTATAAGCTCAGCACTGACTATAAACTCAGCACTGACTATAAGCTCAGCACTAACTATAAGCTCAGCACTGACTATAAGCTCAGCACTGACTATAAGCTCAGCACTAACTATAAGCTCAGCACTAACTATAAGCTCAGCACTGACTATAAGCTCAGCACTGACTATAAGCTCAGCACTGACTATAAGCTCAGCACTGACTATAAGCTCAGCACTGACTATAAACTCAGCACTGACTATAAGCTCAGCACTGACTATAAGCTCAGCACTGACTATAAGCTCAGCACTGACTATAAACTCAGCACTAACTATAAGCTCAGCACTGACTATAAACTCAGCACTAACTATAAGCTCAGCACTGACTATAAGCTCAGCACTGACTATAAGCTCAGCACTGACTATAAGCTCAGCACTGACTATAAGCTCAGCACTGACTATAAGCTCAGCACTAACTATAAGCTCAGCACTGACTATAAACTCAGCACTGACTATAAGCTCAGCACTGACTATAAGCTCAGCACTGACTATAAGCTCAGCACTAACTATAAACTCAGCACTGACTATAAACTCAGCACTGACTATAAGCTCAGCACTGACTATAAGCTCAGCACTGACTATAAGCTCAGCACTAACTATAAGCTCAGCACTGACTATAAACTCAGCACTGACTATAAACTCAGCACTGACTATAAACTCAGCACTAACTATAAGCTCAGCACTGACTATAAGCTCAGCACTGACTATAAGCTCAGCACTGACTATAAGCTCAGCACTGACTATAAACTCAGCACTGACTATAAACTCAGCACTGACTATAAGCTCAGCACTGACTATAAGCTCAGCACTAACTATAAGCTCAGCACTGACTATAAGCTCAGCACAGCACTAACTATAAGCTCAGCACTAACTATAAGCTCAGCACTGACTATAAACTCAGCACTGACTATAAGCTCAGCACTGACTATAAGCTCAGCACTGACTATAAGCTCAGCACTAACTATAAGCTCAGCACTGACTATAAACTCAGCACTGACTATAAGCTCAGCACTGACTATAAGCTCAGCACTGACTATAAGCTCAGCACTAACTATAAGCTCAGCACTGACTATAAACTCAGCACTAACTATAAGCTCAGCACTGACTATAAGCTCAGCACTGACTATAAGCTCAGCACTGACTATAAGCTCAGCACTAACTATAAGCTCAGCACTGACTATAAACTCAGCACTGACTATAAGCTCAGCACTGACTATAAACTCAGCACTGACTATAAACTCAGCACTAACTATAAGCTCAGCACTGACTATAAACTCAGCACTAACTATAAGCTCAGCACTGACTATAAGCTCAGCACTGACTATAAGCTCAGCACTGACTATAAGCTCAGCACTGACTATAAACTCAGCACTGACTATAAGCTCAGCACTGACTATAAGCTCAGCACTGACTATAAGCTCAGCACTGACTATAACTCAGCACTAACTATAAGCTCAGCACTGACTATAACTCAGCACTAACTATAAGCTCAAACTCAGCACTGACTATAAGCTCAGCACTGACTATAAGCTCAGCACTGACTATAAGCTCAGCACTGACTATAAGCTCAGCACTGACTATAAGCTCAGCACTGACTATAAACTCAGCACTGACTATAAACTCAGCACTGACTATAAGCTCAGCACTGACTATAAGCTCAGCACTGACTATAAGCTCAGCACTGACTATAAGCTCAGCACTGACTATAAGCTCAGCACTGACTATAAGCTCAGCACTGACTATAAGCTCAGCACTGACTATAAGCTCAGCACTGACTATAAGCTCAGCACTGACTATAAGCTCAGCACTGACTATAAGCTCAGCACTGACTATAAGCTCAGCACTGACTATAAGCTCAGCACTACTATAAGCTCAGCACTGACTATAAGCTCAGCACTGACTATAAGCTCAGCACTGACTATAAGCTCAGCACTGACTATAAGCTCAGCACTGACTATAAGCTCAGCACTGACTATAAGCTCAGCACTAACTATAAGCTCAGCACTGACTATAAGCTCAGCACTGACTATAAGCTCAGCACTAACTATAAGCTCAGCACTGACTATAAACTCAGCACTGACTATAAGCTCAGCACTGACTATAAGCTCAGCACTGACTATAAGCTCAGCACTAACTATAAGCTCAGCACTGACTATAAGCTCAGCACTGACTATAAGCTCAGCACTGACTATAAACTCAGCACTAACTATAAGCTCAGCACTGACTATAAGCTCAGCACTGACTATAAGCTCAGCACTGACTATAAGCTCAGCACTGACTATAAGCTCAGCACTGACTATAAGCTCAGCACTGACTATAAGCTCAGCACTGACTATAAACTCAGCACCGACTATAAGCTCAGCACTAACTATAAGCTCAGCACTGACTATAAGCTCAGCACTGACTATAAGCTCAGCACTGACTATAAGCTCAGCACTAACTATAAGCTCAGCACTAACTATAAGCTCAGCACTGACTATAAGCTCAGCACTGACTATAACTCAGCACTAACTATAAGCTCAGCACTGACTATAACTCAGCACTGACTATAACTCAGCACTAACTATAAGCTCAGCACTGACTATAAACTCAGCACTAACTATAAGCTCAGCACTGACTATAAGCTCAGCACTGACTATAAGCTCAGCACTAACTATAAGCTCAGCACTGACTATAAGCTCAGCACTGACTATAAACTCAGCACTAACTATAAGCTCAGCACTGACTATAAACTCAGCACTAACTATAAGCTCAGCACTAACTATAAGCTCAGCACTGACTATAAACTCAGCACTAACTATAAGCTCAGCACTAACTATAAGCTCAGCACTGACTATAAGCTCAGCACTAACTATAAGCTCAGCACTGACTATAAGCTCAGCACTAACTATAAGCTCAGCACTGACTATAAACTCAGCACTAACTATAAGCTCAGCACTAACTATAAGCTCAGCACTGACTATAAGCTCAGCACTAACTATAAGCTCAGCACTGACTATAAACTCAGCACTAACTATAAGCTCAGCACTGACTATAAGCTCAGCACTGACTATAAGCTCAGCACTAACTATAAGCTCAGCACTGACTATAAGCTCAGCACTGACTATAAACTCAGCACTAACTATAAGCTCAGCACTGACTATAAGCTCAGCACTGACTATAAGCTCAGCACTAACTATAAGCTCAGCACTGACTATAAGCTCAGCACTAACTATAAGCTCAGCACTAACTATAAGCTCAGCACTGACTATAAGCTCAGCACTGACTATAAACTCAGCACTGACTATAAGCTCAGCACTGACTATAAGCTCAGCACTGACTATAAGCTCAGCACTGACTATAAGCTCAGCACTGACTATAAGCTCAGCACTGACTATAAACTCAGCACTAACTATAAGCTCAGCACTGACTATAAACTCAGCACTGACTATAAGCTCAGCACTGACTATAAACTCAGCACTGACTATAAGCTCAGCACTGACTATAAACTCAGCACTAACTATAAGCTCAGCACTGACTATAAGCTCAGCACTGACTATAAGCTCAGCACTGACTATAAGCTCAGCACTGACTATAAGCTCAGCACTGACTATAAGCTCAGCACTAACTAACTCTAAACTTAGTCCTGGTTGTTTTTTTATTGTTTTTGATGCCAAATTCAGCTGAAGAATGATTCAACATGAGAGTTTCTTTTTGCTTCATAGGTATGTGATTGAGAAGAAAGAGAAGGTGGGAACTCGCTGGTTGAAGTGCTGCAAGACTCCAGACAAACAGACTCAGTTCAAGGTGACGGATGTGGATGAAGGGTCTGAGGTGCAGTTCCAGGTCAGAGCCGAGAACGAGGCTGGGGTTGGAGATCCAAGCGAACCCACCGAGATCCTCACCATTGAAGATCCAACCAGTAAGGGTCCATTAAATATTTAGAATGAAAGATTTGTTCTTTCTTTCTGCTGCTAAAATCTATAGAATACTGTCAGATGTAAACTCAGACATCTTCCTCTTTCTCCAGGCGCTCCATCCCCTCCACTGGAGGTGAAAATCCCAGACGCCAGCAGGCAGCACATCAATGTCACCTGGAAGCCTCCGGCCAAAGATGGCGGCTGCCCAATCACTGGCTACCATGTGGAAGTGGCTGAGGCCCGTCCTGAGCTGAAGTGGCTCAGGGTCAACAGCAGACCCATCAAGGAGCTCAACTTTAAGATTGATGATGGAATCAAACCAGAGAAAAAATACGTCATCAGGGTCCGTGCCATCAACCCTGTTGGTGTTAGTGATCCCTCTGAGATTTCCGACAAGGTCTTCACCAAAGATCCTGACTGTAAGCATGAACAGAATTTCAATGTATATAAATATAAGAATATAAAATAAGTGAAAACAAAACACAGATGATTAAAAAATTCTGTTCTCTGGCCCAAAGGTGGTCCAACCATGGATTTGGAAGCACAGGATGTGGTTGTGGTTGAGGGTGAGAAGCTGCACCTGAACATCCCGTACATGGCGATCCCAACACCCAAGATGGTTTGGCAGAAAGATACCGTGGAGTGTAAGGCTGATGACCGGCTCTCCATGACAGTGGAAATGAGCAATGCTCACTTAGAGCTGCTCAAGTGCACACGTGCCGATGCCGGTGCCTATGCCATTACCCTGGAGAACAACCTGGGAACCGCCACTGGGACTGTCAATGTCAAAGTCATCGGTAGGACGTCCTTTGAATAACTGTGCTTTGGTCATATCTAATCCATTCATATCCATAGATATTTTCTTGACCTGGGGGACCACAGTATTTTCCAGAATCACTGCTATTACCGTATTTTCCGCATTATAAGGCCTTTGAATTAATGGCCTATTTTAAAACTGTTTTCATATATAGGACGCACCGCATTATAAGGCCCATAGAATAGAAGCTACAGTAGTGGCTGGGGTTGCGTTATGCATCCACTAGATGGAGCTGCACTAAAGGGAATGTCAACAAAACAGTCAGATAAGTCAGTCAAACTTTATTAATAGAATACAAACCAGCGTTCGGACAACTACGTTCACCCCCAAAATGAATAAACAGCTGTTTTATTTTTCCCGAGGTAATGTCAGCGACGTAGTGTTTTCGCGACACAAATGGTGTTGGACTGGAATTCCTCTTTACCGTTCTTACCGCTGTTACTTCCATAGACATATATACATAGACGCCTCATTGAGCAGGTTGGTCCGTTGCTGCGATACGTTAACGCGTCCGCCATATTGGATGTGGCAGATCTGCCCGTAAACTAATACAAGGAAAAGGGTTGCGCTCTACTTTGCCACATCCAAAATGGCGACGACGTCGATGTACGATTCAGCACTCAATGCGGCGTCTACGTATATATGTGTATGGTTACTTCGGCAAGGCCCTCTGACTACGGTAGCCATGATTAACCAATATTGATCCATTTATAAGGCGCACTGTCGGCTTTTGGGAAAATTGAAGGCTTTTAGGTGCCTTATAGTGCGGAAAATACGGTAATTCATTCTAATTTTTGTCATAAGAACAAGACAAGCAGCAGTCACAACAGCAGTTTTGCTTCTTTCTTGAACCCAGGACTCCCTGGTCAGTGCAAAGACATCACCTCCAGCGACGTTACCAAGAACTCCTGCAAGATCAGCTGGGAAGCCCCAGAGGATGACGGTGGCACCCCGATTGTCAGCTACACCCTAGAGCGCCGCGAGGCCTCCAAGAAGACATACATGCCCGTTTTGTCAGGAGAGAACGTCCTGACATACACCGTCAAAGACCTCTACATCAACTGCGAGTACTACTTTAGAGTGAAGGCTGTCAACAAGGTTGGAGCTGGAGAATATCTGGAGCTTCGCAACCCAGTCATCATAGAGGAAGTCAAACGTGAGTCTTGTTTTCAGCTTGTTTATAGCATGTTAGCATTCTGATGTTAGCAGATGATAAAAGGTCTTGGCCGCAGAGACAGCTCAGTTATTACTGTTGACTCCACAGAGAAACCAGACCCACCTATCCAGGTGGAGGCTCAGGATCCAACATCCAAGTCCATCACGGTCACATGGAAGGCTCCCGACAACGATGGCGGCTGTCCCATCCAGGGCTACATTGTCGAGAAGATCGAGAAGGACGGCGACAACTATGAGAAGGTCACCCCAAGCCTCGTACCTGGTTTCTCCTACGTGGTAACAGGCCTGAAGGAGGACATCGAGTACCAGTTCAGGGTCCGAGCTGAGAATGCTGCCGGAGTCAGTGAGCCATCCCGCAGCACACAGCTCATCAAGGCTGCAGACCCAGTCGGTATGAAAAACTACACACAGTTCAAAAGTCATTTATTTTCTCAGGGAAATGTTTTTGGCTTTAAACTTTTAATTTTCTAAATTGTATAACTCTTCATTTACAGATAAACCAAAGGTCACCCTCCACGCCCGTGTGCAGTCTGGTCTGTGCATTAAGAAGGGTGAAGAGATCCGAATTGACGCCTACATCTCCTGGTTCACCGTATCCCAAGGTCACCTGGCTGAGGAACAACGAGGATGTCACCAAAGAGCCAGCCAAAACTGTGGTCCCTATTGTAAGGAAGAAGAAGACCAAGGCCAAGGTTTGTGTCCTCAGAGAGTCCTGAGTGTTTTTAAACATTTCTTAATATTTCTTAAGGAATTAACTTATACCTTTGTTACCTTCAGGTTCCTGAACCAGAGGAGGAATTTGTGACTCCACTTCGTGAGCGTCTGGGACTGGATCAGACCAAGAAGGGTCAGTCTGTGGTGATGATTCGTGACGCCGTCAGAGCTGACCATGGCAACTTCACCATCCAGGTGGAGAACACTCATGGTGTTGCCTCCGCTTCCTGCAATGTCAATGTCCTTGGTAAGGCAGAAAGATGTATTTTTTATAACCACGCTTGCAGATGACGTGGTCTACTCAGTATCCTTGTTTACATGAAACATAAGATACAAAATCTACCCAATAATCCTCACCCTGTTCTGCCGCAGACAAACCCCATGCTCCAATCAACTTCACCTTTGATGAGATCAGGAACACCTCGGCCATTTGTAACTGGGAGCCTCCGGAGGACGATGGTGGCAGTGAGATCCTGAACTACATCCTGGAGAAGAAGGACAACAAGAACGATGAGGTTGGCTGGATCACCATCACCTCCACTCTGAAGGGCACCAGCTGCCCCGTCACCAAACTCATTGAAGGGAAGGAGTACATCTTCAGAGTCACCGCAGAGAACAAGTTTGGCTGCGGACCGGCATGTATCTCCGAACCTCTGGTCGCCAAGAACCAGTTTGGTACGTATAGAACAGAGAATAAAAAGTTAAATGAATGAAAATATATTATTCTAAATAAGATTATAAATCAACAAATAAATGATTGTTTTAACCCAAAATATAAATACTCATCCTTTCTCATCCTCCTTCAGATCCTCCCGATGCACCCAACACCCCCCGAGTCCACGAGGTGACGGCGAGCAGCGCCCACATCTCCTGGCATGAACCTAAGGATAATGGCAGCCCAATCCTGGGCTACTGGATCGAGAGGAAGGAGGTGAACAGCAAATACTGGACCCGAGTCAACCGGGCCCTCCTGAACTCTCTGGAGGTGAAGATCACCGGCCTGCATGAGGGTCTTACTTACATCTTCAGAGTGTGTGCCGAAAACTTGGCCGGGCCTGGGCCTTTCAGCGAGCCCTCCGACCGCACCATTGCCATGGATGCCATCCGTAAGTTTTGTACTCTTACTAAAGTTGTCAAGAGAAGTCAACCATTGTTCTGTTCAGTCAATGAATAAGTCTCTGTGCCCCGCCCCCCCTCATGCAGTGCCTGCTGGCCCTCCCACTCCATGGGTTGTGGACACTGGGAAGGACTTCGTCATCGTGGCCTGGAAGCCTCCTCTGTATAACGGCGGAGGAGACATCTCAGGATACCATGTTGAGAAGGTACAAGAAGGAACCGGACACATTTTCATGAACTGATGTCTCATTCTTTGTCACATCTTTGACCTGGACCTTATTTTCTGGTCGTAGGTTTTGGTTGGAGAGAAGGACTGGTCTCGCAGCACAGAGCACAGGTGCAAAGAGCTGACGTACACTGTGACTGGTCTGACCGAGGGAGCAGATTATTACATCCGTGTCATGGCCGTTAATGACGCAGGTCTTGGAGCTCCTGGTGTGACTGAACCGGTCACTGTCACAGAGCCTCAAGGTACAGATAGTTTTGTTATCAGACAGAGAAAAATGAGACCTTACTTCACCTCAATTTATTTTATCCGTTATTGTCATTGTCATTGCAAAAATTATAGTTTTTAGAACTTTATTACACTTCTGACTTGTGACTCTGTGTCATTTAGTAACTCCCGCTGTGGACTTTGATTCCTCCGTGAGGAATGGCGTCATTATCAAGGCCGGTCAACCACTTAAACTTCCTGCCGTGGTGACTGGCCGACCTCAGCCCGAAGTGAAATGGGCCAAAGATGAAGCCGAAATTGACAAGGAGCGGATGATCGTTGAGACAGAGGGCAAGAACAGCGCTTTGTTCATCAAGACGGCCGTGAGAGCGGATCACGGAAAGTACCAGATCACCGGCACCAACAGCGTCGGCACCAAGACCGCAGAGACCAGAGTGGATGTTATGGGTCAGTGTTAAATGAATACACACGATGGTGTCACAGAAAAATCCAGTGGATCTCCTTCACACAAGCTTGTTGGGACTGTTCAGTTTTGTGATTTTTGTTTGTATGAATTTATACAAACTTTTATTATAAAAAAATCCAATGTACTACTAAATAACAAGGTACCACCAGCTGACATCTTATTTGCTTGTGCTTCCTTAGACGTCCCTGGACCAGTGGTTGACTTGAAGACGGTGATGGTGACCAAGAAGAACATCACCCTCACCTGGTCCGACCCTGTGGATAATGGTGGCAGTGATGTAATTGGCTACGAGGTGTTGAGGAAAGACGCCAAGATGAAACTTTTCCGCCAGCCCATTGAGACAGCGTCCTGCAAGTGTGACATTCAGGGCCTACTGGCTGGTGAGGAGTATGACTTCAGGGTTGTTGCCAGAAACAAGTTTGGTGATGGAGCTCCATCCGACCTCGGACCCATCCTGGCCGAGGATCCCAAAGGTAAATCCCAAAATCTGACCAAATTTGAATATCAGGTGACAAAAAATATTGTGTAAATCGTAGTGTTGTTGAATCAATTGTCAAACGTTGACCGAACTCCTCCATAATGCTCCAGGTACTCCATCTGCTCCAGAGAAGCTGCACTATACCGACAGAGGCAAGACCACCATCACCCTGGCTTGGGAGCCACCTCTTACAGATGGAGGCAGTCCCATCAGTGGCTATTATGTTGAGAAGATGAGGTCCGACAGCACTGAGTATGATGTAGCAAACCGCAAGATCTTCACAGAGTGTTGCGGGACCATTGAGAGCCTGTCTGAGAATCAGGAGTACGATTTCCGCGTTTTTGCAATGAATGAGGTTGGAGAAGGAGATCGCTCGAAGCCCATCACCGTTACGATCCAGGACGATGAAAGTACAAATGTCACTATTAAAATCTGGTCAATATCGAAAGTTTTGATTGAGCCAAAGAGCCAAACACTGACAAATGTTTGTTTGTCCACAGTTTCTCCTGTTATTACCATCCTGAAGTTCTTTAAGAACAATGCCATTATTGTGAAGAAAGGCTCTGCCATTGACATCCCGGCAGAGGTGAATGGACTTCCTCTGCCGACCCTCCAATGGTTGAAGGATGACGTTGTGATCGAGGAGCCTAATGAAGAGAAGATGACGATGGAGACTGAGGAGGTGAGAAAGTCTCAAAAAGACCAGAGTGCTGTGAAAAGTCAAAGTTTTCTATAGGATTGTTTTGATTTTTTTTTTAAGTTTAAAGTTTGTGAAGAACATTGTTGGAGACTTTGAAAGTTATGCCTTTGTTAATGATATTGTGTTGTATAAATTACTTTATGTATCTTTTGCTTTCTCGTCTTCAGGTGAACCGGACGACAATCAAGACTAAGATTGCCATCCCTGATACCATCAGGCAGGATAAGGGCAACTACAAGCTGCTGGCTGAAAACTGCTATGGCAAAGCTCAACATGTCATCCGAGTCGAGATCCTCGGTAAGAACAAAATCTCAAATGAGTAATCATCCATGTCAGGTTTAGTTTCCATTGTTTTTGATGTCTCATAGAGCCAAATAAAACTTAAATCTTTAAACATTTCTCTACATATTGATCATTGCATTTACCCAACGCTGCAATTCCAGACCGCCCACTTCCACCGAGGAACATTGTGGTCTCAGACATCAAGGCAGACTCGTGCTACCTGACCTGGGAGGCCCCAGAGGACAACGGAGGCAGCGAAATCACCAACTACATTGTGGAGCGCAGAGATGCCAGCAAGAAGAAGTCCGACTTTGAAGTTCTGACCATCAACCTCATCGACAGGAGATACGGGGTCAGTATCCAGACCTAGGCCATTTGCAGCATGTCTCTCTGTTGTAAAGATCCAAGTTATACATGTTGGACATGCTAAATGTCCTGTTCTCCTTCAGGTCTACAAACTGGACATGAACGGTACCTACCAGTTCAGAATCAAAGCTCAAAACAAGTATGGTGTCAGTGACGGCTGTGATTCAGAGAAAGTTGAGCTCAGGGATCCATTCGGCCTCCCTGGACCTCCACGCAACCCCAAAATCATTGCAGCCACAGCAACCACCATGACCCTGACCTGGGATCCTCCTCTGGACAATGGAGGCTCCACCATCCAGGGATACTGGCTAGAGAAGAGAGAGCGTGGCGCTGTGTACTGGGGTCGTGTCAACCGAGCTCCGGTCACCAAACCTGCCGTGAAGGGTCTGCAGTACACAGTGCTCAGGCTCATCGAAGGAACCGAGTACCAGTTCAGGATTGCAGCCTGCAACGCTGCAGGAGTCGGACCGCCCAGCGAGTCCTCCGAGTGCCGCTTTGCTGAGGATCCATACAGTGAGTGTAAACTCTCTACAGCCTCAGAAACACTTTTCATCAGTTGTTGGTCCAGATCCTGGAGTTTAGAGATGATAAAGAGTAAAATGCTGAAAGACCCTTAACCTCTGTCTTCTCCTCTCTTAGACCCTCCTAGCCCACCTGGAGCTACCCGAGGTTAAAGACAAGACCAAGAACAGCATCACGCTTACCTGGAGCCCGCCAGACAAAGATGGTGGCAGCCCCATCAAGGGTTACATCATTGAGGTCCATGAGGAAGGCTCTCCTGACTGGAGGAGGGTGAACCCTGCTGACAAGCTTCACCCATCCACTGTAATCACCGTGCCCGACCTGAAGGAGGGCAAGAAGTGTAAGTTCAGGATCTATGCTGTGAACGCTGCTGGAAACTCAGAGCCCGCCAGGACAGGGGACATCCTGGTTCAGGACATCCTGAGTAAGTACCACACATCAGATTTCAGACCTGCTCAGAAGAAAGTTACTCATCCTGTTGATGATTTTTAGTTCAAGTTTAACAAGTTTACCTAAATATGAATAAATAGTATTTTTGTGTTTGTTCTCTAGTTGAGCCGACAGTGACTCTGGACGTGAGTGCTCATGACCTACTGAACTGCAGAGCTGGAACGACCATCAAAATCCTCGCCACCATCACTGGGCGACCCGTTCCTAAAGTCACCTGGACGTTCGATGGAACTGCTGAGACTGAGAAGAAGAACGAACTCCACACACTGCCCATCGACTCTGAGGTCAGACCGCTCAGACTGTGTCTGTAAACGTGATTAACATTAAGCTTTTCAAGAGCTGTGGAGAAACTGTGGAATACCTTCAAATGTATAAAATCATTCTGGTCTTCAGGTCCACTCCACTGACACAACCTCAATGGTCGTGATCCCAGAGTGCAAAATGAACCATAGCGGCCGTTACATCATCAACGCAGAGAGCCCCGCTGGACACAAGGTGGTGAAAGTCAGAGTCACCGTGCTCGGTATGTAAGGATTTAAAGGTTTTGTCACATGCTCCCTGATGGTCCTCTGGTGGTGTCTTTAATTTATTGGTTTGTGGATCCACAGACCTGCCCGGACCTCCAAGAGACTTTAAGGTCAGTGATGTGACGAGGGGAACCTGCAGACTGACATGGAAACCTCCAGAGTGCGACGGAGGCGAAAGAGTGAAGAGCTACTTCATCGAGGAAAAGGCAGTGCAGGGCAAAGCCTGGACTAAGGTGCGACTGCAGACCTGCAGCTTTCACCATTGATGTCACTGTCTGAGCAGAAAATTATTGTAAAGTCTGATCTTTTCTTCAAGGTCAATCCAGCCTGTGCTGCTCAGTCCCTGGTGGTTGCAGACCTGATCAATGGCCAGGACTACATCTTCCGTATCCGGGCTGAGAACCGCTTTGGGTTTGGGCCGGTCGTAGAGACTGAAGGAATCAAAGCCAGAGATCCAATCCGTACGTCTGCGCTGATATTTTTGTCATAGCAAACACTAAAAAATGCATTTGACAGGATTCTTGTAGCTGACACTATCACATATACATCAACCCCTTATTTAAAACAAATCAAAGAGATTTTACAATCTGACTCCATTAAACTGCTGATAAAAACACATCTTATACTGAACCTGAACTTCACATGATCAAATTATACATTGAACTTACTTTGAAACTGCACATTGATCGTGTTTAGAAGAAAAATCTGACTCTCTTGGAAAACAGATAATCATCCTGTTATCATGAATTTGACAAAATTATGGCGAACTGTGTGCAGATCCTCCTGATCCTCCAACGAGGTTGAAGATCGCGAACGTGAGGAAGGGCACCGTGACTTTGACTTGGAAGGCTCCAAAGAATGACGGCGGTGCACCTGTCACCCACTACAGTGTTGATCTGCTCTGCTGGGATGCCAGCGGCCAGAAGGATGCCTGGAGGAGGTAAACCATCATCTGAGAAGTCTACATGGTTCCACTGTTCCACTTGGTTCCTATTAATTGAGACCTGAAAAACCAAGTCAGGCTAGGTCCAAATTGTATTCAGTCTATTCAGGTCTGGTGGATCGGAAACTTTCAAGGTTTTATATTGTTGATGTTGTTTGAATGTTTTCTTCTCTGTGACCTTCAGATGTAACAGGAGAGATGTGGACACCACCAGATTCAAGGTGGAGGACCTGACCGAGGGAGAAGAGTACGAGTTCAGAGTGATGGCGCACAACGATGCCGGAGCCAGCCGACCTTCATCCACAGTCGGACCCATCGTCATTCAGGACCAGAGCTGTAAGACCAGGACAGCCCAAAGTCACAATTTGTCCTAATCATTAAAAAAAGCATTAATTTAATCTGCAAATTTGATTAATGTCTATTTCACAATATTTGCCATAATCTCATTTCAGGTGCTCCATCTATTGAGCTGAAGGAGTTCATGGAGGCTGAGCAGGGCTCAGACATCAGCATTGTGGCCACGATCCGCGGCTGTCCATTCCCCACACTCACCTGGTACAAAGCTCCACCCCACAAGTCTGATGACAAGGTGGAGGTTCAGTACGACGAGCACATCAACAAGATTGTGTCTGACGACAGCTGCACGCTCCTCATCCAGCAGGGCAAACGTCCTGACACTGGCCTGTACACTCTGGTGGCCTCCAACAGCTTTGGAAAGGCCTCCAAGGAGATGAGGCTCAATGTTCTCGGTATGAACAACAACAGGACGACAAACTACATAGGCTGAAAAACACATCTGTCTTAACATCCCAACAACCTCTGTCTGACGTCTAACCTTGTTTTTGTTATTTAGGCCGACCTGGTCCTCCTTCTGCTCCCATTAAGTTTGAGGAGATCGGATCTGAGAGGATCACACTGTCCTGGCTTCCACCAAAGGACGACGGTGGCTCCAAGGTCACAAACTACGTCATCTGGAGGCGTGTGGCCAACAGGAAGACCTGGGTGCCTGTCACCAATGAGCCCAAAGAGCGTATCTGGACGGTGGAAAGCCTGATGGCAGGACATGAGTATGTGTTCCGCATCATGGCCCAAAACAAATATGGAGTTGGAGAGCCACTAGACAGTGAGCCCGAAGTCGCCCGGGACCTCTTCAGTAAGTCAAATGACAAATTACACATTAATACTGAGTTCCAGTATGTAGGGTAGTGCTTACCAAGACAAATATGTTGAATAACCTTCAATCCTTAATGCAGAGGTCCCCGGGCAGTGCGAGAAACCAACAGTCACCAACATCACCATGGACGCCATGACTCTTAACTGGGAGGAGCCCGAAGATGATGGTGGCAGCCCAATCACCGGCTACTGGCTAGAACGTAAGGAGACAACAGGTAAACGCTGGACACGTGTCACCCGTGACCCAATCCGTCCCATGGGCATGGGCGAGTCTTTCGTAGTGAGTGGACTCATCGAGGGCTCTCAGTACCTGTTCAGAGTCTCCGCCATCAATGCCGCTGGACCTGGACTTTCAAGCCCTCCCACAGACCCCATCTTTGCCAGAGACCCCATCTGTAAGTTCTCCACTGAAATCAACCAAATTATGGATTTAAATCCATAGAGCAAGATGTTAACCACCAGTCTCTCTCGTCCTTTAGCTCCACCCTCTCCCCCAACCCCGAAGGTTTCTGACTGGACAAAGTCTACAGTGGACCTGGAATGGATCCCTCCTCTGAAGGATGGAGGCTCCAAGATCATCGGCTACTGGGTGGAGTACAAGGAGGAAGGCACAGAGGCCTGGGTCAAGGTGAGAGGCAGTCAGCCATCACTATTTTATATCATCACCAATCTAGGCTGAGGACTTCATTTGAGATGTGTGCTTCAGAGCCTCCTTAGAAACTCTGTATTTGTGTTTTTAGGCCAAGGAGATTGAAATCCGTGGCACCCGGTTTGTAATCACTGGTCTGAAGACTGGTGGTAAGTACAAGTTCAGAGTGACTGCCTTCAATTCTGCTGGTAACGGCGAGCCAGGAGAAGTCCCAGAGGTGCTGGAGGTCAATGACAGAATCAGTGAGTCTAAGATGGTTACACATCTACAACCATTGTTCTTTTGTTTGCAATAAGCAGACTTTGACGTTGACTTTCTTCCCCTCCAGTTGCTCCTGAAGTCGACCTGGATGCTTCAGTAAAGGAGAGGATGGTGGTCCATGCTGGTGGTGTGATTCGTATCATCGCCTACGTGTCGGGCCAGCCAGCCCCAGAGATCACCTGGGGCAGAGACGGAGCTGCACTGCCTCCTGAGGCTAAAGTAGAAACCACAGCCATCAGTTCATCACTGGTCATTAAACCCTGCATCAGGAGGCACCTCGGCGTCTACACGCTGACTGCCAAGAACGCTGGAGGAGAGAAGCAGAAGCAGATCACTGTGGAAGTTCTGGGTAAAATACATTTCATGCTCAAATGAGACAGCATCTTTAGATTCCTCAGTATTTTTACGTTTTTAATTAAAATCCGGATGTGTCCTTCCCCAGATGTTCCTGGGCCCATTGGCATCCCCTTCACCACTGAGAACCTGAGCATCGACTCCTGCAAGCTCAACTGGTTCTTCCCTGAAAATGACGGTGGTTCTCCCATCAGCAACTACATCATCGAGAAACGTGAGGCTGAGCGTAAGGCCTGGACCTCCGTGTCCTTCACCGCCAGCAGGCAGAATGCCGTGGCTCAGGGACTCACTACTGGAAAATCCTACTTCTTCAGAGTAGCCGCAGTGAACGCTATCGGCATTTGGACCTTTTGTTCAGACCGCAGCAGAGGTTATCATCAGGGAACCAATGAGTGAGTTGACTTCAAAACATATGGTGACCACTGGTCTCTAAATGTTTTAGGTCTTTATTAAAGTCTGATTTTGACTTTCTTTTAAAAGTTGTCCTAATCTTGATCCCCTCAGGTGTACCTGAGCGCCCTGAGGAGCTTGAGATCACCAAGGTCACCAAGGATTTGATCAGCGTCACCTGGAAGGCGCCCAAGTCTGACGGCGGTTCTGAGATCACCAGTTACATCCTGGAGGCACGTATGATTGGCAAAGACAGGTATACCAGATTGACAAAGGAGAAGCTCATGGAGAGGAAGTACACCTTTGATGGCCTGAGGGAGGGCGACACCTATGAGTTCAGGGTCATTGCTGTCAATGAGGTCGGCCCCGGCAAGCCGTCATTCTCCACCAAACCAATCACCTGCAAGGACGAACTGGGTGAGGACTCATTATTGACATTACCAGTTTTGTTTTGTATGTTTTAATTAGTTTTTTCTGTCTATGAAAATACACGTTTACACTTCAAATGTTCAACATTAGCCTCAGAAATATTCAATGATTCTTTTATTTGCAAGAAACAAACCAGCAAAGGGTAAGACAGAGGTAGATAAAAACGTAACAATCAAATCACAGTTTTAGATTAGACTCAGGAACACTTTGTGGAAGTTAATGGGGATATAAAATAAAGAATAAATGATTTTATCTTCTTACAGAACCACCAACTATCGAGCTGGACTTCCGTGATAAGATCATCATCCGTGTGGGTGAAAGCTGCCTGCTGCAGGGCCGCTACACCGGCAAACCTTCTCCATCCATCTCATGGTATCGTGACGACGACGAGCTAAAGGCCGACAAACACATTATGTTCAAGAACACGCTGACCACCATGTCGCTCGGCCTCATTAAGGCAGAGCGTGAGCACAGCGGCAAATATATAGTGGTGGTAGGAGAACAGTACCGGATCCAGGAAAGGAGTTTGCAAAGTCACAGTTGTCGGTATGTAAACAGAACGCGTGGAAAAATTTAGGCTGAGGCTAGTGTCATCAGCAAAAAGTGACAGAAATATAGATGAAGATTCAGCAATTAAGTGAATGATTTAATTGAGAGTACATAATGTTTAAAAGTAGACCCCCCCTATGGGACATCAGAAGTTATTCTGCCAACCATTTACATACTGGTTGTGTGAAACAGATCCACTGATCAAAGATTTATCTTGTCCGGCCCTGCAGACCGTCCGACTCCTCCTGTTGGCCCAGTGGTCTTTGAGGAGGTGCACAGGGAGTATATGGTTATCTCTTGGGCACCTCCTCTGGACAGCGGTGGTGTTGATGTCTCCAATTACATCATCGAGATGAGAGACGTCAACAGAGACACATGGACCACAGTTACATCCGCCAACACCAAGACCATATGCAAGGTGGGTCCAAAAGAGTTGTCATCCAAAACCAGAAAGTGCGGAATCCAGAAAATATGTACCTGACCCACAAATGGAGGGAATGTCTAAGATGTTTTCATTTTCTTTTCTTTCAGATTCCAAAGCTGACAGAGGGCAGAGAGTACATCATGAGGGTCTCTGCTGAGAACATGTACGGCATCAGCGACCCTCTGGAGTCGGAGGAGATGAGAGCCAAAGATCTGTTCAGTATGTTTTGCTCATTTTTCAGTTCTCAATTTATTTCAGGAAAATGAAAGAGTTGAATTGACATCCTTCTGTAAAACTTCTTTTCTGCACTGAAAATTGATCCTTAAAAGACCCCTGATAACCCTTTTTTTCCACCGTGGCCCCTCTGCAGGAGTGCCCGAGGCCCCTGAGATGCCAACGGTTAGAGAGGTTTACGCCACCAATGCTCTGGTTCCTGTGGAACCGGCCTCGCGATGGTGGAAAGCCTATCACCAACTACATCCTGGAAAAGAAGGAGCCCTCAGCCAAGAGGTGGTCCAGAGCCACCAGAGACCCGCTGTACCCAGCCACTCAGTACAGAGTCCAGGACTTGGTGGAGGGCTGCGAATACGAGTTCAGGGTGATGGCTGAGAACGAGCTGGGAACTGGAGACCCTAGTGTGCCCTCTAAACCCATCCTTGCCAAAGATCCCATCGGTCAGTGTCACACAAAGTCGTGCTGTATTTCTATTATCTTTGAAGATTAAATTCTACATTCACATTCATTTATCTTACAAATTATTCTCGTTTTCCATGGGTTACCGTCCTCTCTTGATATTTTCTCCTCACAGTCCGTCCCAGCCCTCCAGTGACCCCCGAGGCTTACGATAAGACAAAGGACTCAGTCAGCCTGAGGTGGAAGATGCCCCGCCACGATGGAAAAGGCAGAATCTTTGGTTACCTTGTTGAGTACCAGAAGCCCGGTGCCGTGGAGTGGACTCCAGCCAATGAGACTCCTGAGCAGTGCCCCGACCTTCACTACGTGGTGACAGGCCTGAACGACGGACAAGAGTACGACTTCAGGATCTTCACTGTGAATGCTGCCGGCAAATCTGACCCAGCCTGTGTCAAACAGTCCATCAAAGTCCACGACAGACTGGGTAAGATTTTATGAACTATATGACACCATGTTAAAACATTTCCAACAATCATGTTTATTAGTTTATTCGTTTTAGCCAGTGTATGCTTTATGCTCTCGAGATATACTAAATTGTTTTAGTGTTTTAGTCTAAAAATGTTTTCCCATGTCCATTCACAGAGGAGCCAGAGCTGCTGCTGGACGCCAACATGGCACGTGACCACCTGGCCATGCTCGGGACTGACATCACCCTTAGTGCCGCCATTAAGGGTGTACCGACACCCACCGTCAGCTGGAAAAAGGATGATGGTGACATGCCTTCTCATATCACTGTCGCTGTCACCGCCACCGGCAGCAAAGTCTTCATCCCCAAGTCAGTGCGTCTGGACTCTGGAAACTACACCATCACTGCGGAGAATGCTGCTGGAAAGAAGTCAGCAACTGTTGCTGTGCTTGTGTTGAGTAAGTGAAACATCCAAATGCAAATATGTGATTTGGTTAGTCATGAATAAAACAATTTGGTGTTTAATGTGCAGTGGTTTGGTTGTTGTAAATTTTACTCTAACACACTTTGGTTTCCAACAGACAAGCCTACTCCTCCCAGGGACCTGACGATTTCCGAAATCACCAGCGAGTCTGCCTACCTGCAATGGAAGGCTCCAGAAGACAACGGTGGCGCCGTCATCTCCCACTATGTTGTGGAGAAGAAGGATGTGGCTGCTGAGCAGTGGGTGCCCGTCTCTGCAGCCAATAAGAAGCTGAGTCTGATGGCCATGTACCTAATGGAAGGAATCCAGTACCTGTTCAGGGTGGCTGCTGAGAACCAGTTTGGCAGGAGCAACTATGTGACGACCAGAACACCCATTAAGGCTGTCGACCCTCTGTGTGAGTAAAAATCAAAATTATGTTATGTTGTCTAATTTTACTTAAAGTGAGTACTTGAGGTAATAAATTGATTTTCACCCGGACCCCCCTCTAGATCCTCCTGGCCCACCAAAAAACCTGCACCACACTGATGCAGAAAAGACAGAGGTGTGGCTGGCATGGGAATGGCCCGACCGCACAGGCGGAAGTGAAATCACTGGCTTCATCGTGGAGCACCAGGAAGACGGGCCAGACTGACTGGGTATCCTTCAAGACGGTCAGCGACAACTACGCTCACGTTACCGGTCTTGTGGAAGGCAAGACTTACCGTTTCAGGGTCAAGTCCCAAAACGCCATTGGTATTAGCCGTCCTGACACCAGTGTCCCTGTCACCTGCCAAGAGAAGACATGTAGGAAACATGATTCTTATAGACTTTGTCTTCTATAACAAGTTTTTTCTGCTCTCTGAAAACATCTAATATCATTGCTATTTTGTTGTCTTTCAGTGCCACCAACCATTGAAGTTGATGTGAAGCTCATTGAGGGTCTTATTCTCAAAGCTGGAGGGACTATCGTCCTTCCAGCTAAGATGACAGGCATCCCTGATCCTACTGCTAAATGGATGACTGATGGAAAGGAGATTGCATCTGAGGGCCGCTATCACATTGAGTCTACTGGATCTTCCACTGTCCTTAGCATCCCTGAGTGCAAGAGAGAAGACACTGGAGAGTATGTCCTCACTGTGGACCAATCCTGTAGGTAGCAAGACTGTGGCCCTGCATGTTACTGTACTGGATCTTCCAGGTCCACCCATTGGACCTGTCAACATCTTGGAGGTCACCCCTGATTATATGATAATCCAATGGAGGGCGCCCAAGGATGACGGTGGCACACCTGTCACCAACTATGTGGTAGAAAAGAAGGATGTGAAGAAGCCATGGGAGCCCTGGTCTGTTGTTAGCTCCAGCGGCACAAGCACCAAGGCAAAGGTGCCCAGGCTGGAGCAGGGTCGTGAGTACATCGTCCGTGTCCGTGCAGAGAACAAGATTGGTATTGGTGCAGGGCTTGAGAGTCCTCCCACTATTGCCAAGCACATGTTTAACCCCCCTGGTCCACCAGGCCCACCAGAGTGCTCTGATATCACAGAGAATGCTGTTACAGTGTCATGGGCCCTGCCCTGACTATGATGGCGGCAGCCCCATTAGTGGCTACGTGGTTGAACGCAGAGAAATGACAGGAAAGTGGATCCGTGTCAATAAAACTCCTGTGCTGGACCTCAGATACAGAGTTTCAGGCCTGTTTGAGGGCAACAGCTATGAGTTCAGAGTGTTTGCTGAGAACATTGCTGGAATCAGCGAGCCTTCACTCAACTCTGACCCTATCAAAGCAACACGTGCTATCACCAAACCCGGACCCCCTGGAAATCTTAAGCTGAAGGACTGGAGCAAGTCCTATGCTGACATCTGCTGGACGAAGCCAACAAGAGATGGAGGCAGTCCCATCCTGGGCTATGTGGTCGAGGCTCAAAAGTCAGGAACCGCCAAGTGGGACAGAATCAACAAGGATCTCATCAAAATGTGTGCCTACAGAGTGCCGGGCCTCTTTGAAGGAATGGAGTACAGATTCCGCATCAGAGCCACCAACAAGGTTGGAGACAGTGAACCTAGGGAGCTGGCTGAAACTGTCTTAGCAAAGGACATTCTTGTGCCCCCTGAGGTTGTTGTTGATGTGTCTTGCCGTGACTCTCTAACGGTCAGGGCAGACCAGATCATAAGTTTAATTACCAGGGTGAAGGGTAGACCAGACCCAGAGATCACATGGACCAAAGATGCCAGAGCCTTAACCAGAGACAAGCGCACTGAGTTTAACAACAACTATCCTCTGTGTGAATTTGTCATCAACGATGCAGTCAGGTCAGACTACGGTAAATATGCCATTGTTGCTAAGAACAGCAGTGGACAAGCACAGGCCACCATTATTGTCAATGTTCTGGACACTCCAGGAGCTTGCCAGAACCTGAAAGTAGCATACGTGACCAAGAAATCCTGCATGGTGTCCTGGGAGAACCCTGAGGACAACGGAGGCACTGAGATCACTCAGTACATTATTGAGTGCCGTCAGCCTAGCCAGAGAGGATGGACGGTGGTGTCCAATGACTGCACCAAGCGCCTGATAAAAGCCCCTCTGACTGAGGGCTGTGAGTACTTCTTCCGTGTCAGTGCGGAGAACAAGATTGGTGCTGGTCCACCCACTGAGAGCAAGACACCTGTGCTGGCAGTTGATCCTGTTGAGAAGCCTGGTGAGCCTATTGACTTTCACATTTCTGAGATCGGCAAGACCTTCTGCTTCCTTAAGTGGAAGAAGCCAGACTATGACGGTGGTAGCCGTAACCTGGGTTATCACGTTGAGAAGAAACCAAAGGAGAGTGAGGAGTGGGAGAGGCTTCACAAGGGTGCCATCAAGGAGACTTACTTTATGGCTGACAGGTGCATTGAAAACCAGATCTACCAGTTCAGAGTTCAGACTAAGAATGAGGGAGGTGAGAGCAACTGGGTGACCACACCTGAAGTACTGGTTAAGGAACAGCTCGTGGAACCTGAAATCAAGATTAAACTGGATGGAACACTTGTGGTCAAGGCAGGAGACTCAATTCCTATTGAGGCAACCGTGAAGGGAAAACCCCAGCCTAATGTCAAATGGACCAAAGATGAGAGCACAGAAGAGATGAAGAAGAGCCCTAGACTTCAGATTGAAAGTGGTGCTGACTTCTCAAAGCTTCTGCTTACAGGTGCCAAGCGTACTGACAGTGGCAAATATGTTGTTACTGCCTCCAACAGTGCAGGAACCTGCTCTGCTCATGCTAAGGTCAATGTCCTGGATAGACCTGGCCCCATCAGGGATCTCAAGGTGTCTGGTGTTACCATCGACAGATGCAATCTGGCCTGGGAAATCCCAGAGGATGATGGCGGCTGCGATATATACAACTACATTATTGAGAAATGTGAGACTAAGAGAGGAGTCTGGTCAGTCCACTCCAATGCTGTCATCACCAATAAAGCTAAAGTTACTCGTCTGATTGAGGGCAATGAGTATATCTTCAGAGTTCGTGCTGAGAATAAGATGGGCCCTGGCCCTGCAGTCCAGAGTGAGGCCGTTGTTGCTGGCACCCAGTTCAGTGTACCTAATGCTCCTGAGGCACCAGAGGTCATCAAGATTTCCAAAGAAGAGATGACTGTGGAGTGGTCAGAACCAGAGAAAGATGGCGGAAAGCCAATCACAGGTTATCTGTTGGAGAAGATTGAAGAGCACGGCATTAGGTGGTCTCCTGTCAACAAAGATCCAATCCCTGGAACTCGTCTGACCGTCACTGGACTCCTGCCCCTCCATGACTACCAGTACAGAGTAAAGGCTGTCAATGAAATTGGAATCAGCAACCCAAGCAAGGCTTCCCGTGCAATCACTGCCAAGGACACAGTCGGTATGTAACCAGTAATGTTTTTATTCTGTTTAATATCTATTTGTTAACAAATGTACCTTACTATAGACTAGAAAATCTATGGTTTTATCTTCACACATGCCTATGTCTACTTACAGAGCCTCCTGCACCTCCTACCAACTTGAAGGTCCTGGATAGCAGCAAGTCCACAGTCACCCTCGGCTGGGTCAAGCCTGTATCAGATGGTGGAGCTCCCATCATTGGCTATGTGGTGGAGATGAGGGTACAGGGAAGCGCCAAGAAAGGAGACGATGGTTGGAAGAGGTGCAATGTGGCAGCTCAGCTGGTCGTGTGCGAATTCACAGTCACAAGTCTGGATGAGAAGCTTGTGTATGAATTCAGAGTGTCAGCTCAGAACCAAGTAGGCATGAGCCTGCCATGTGACCTGGAGGGTGCTGTCATACCCAGAGAGATTCTTGGTAAGAGCTTTATTGAATTTCAATTGCTTTTATGGTAACTAGATGGGTTAATCATAGTGCCTCAAGACAAATAAAGGAGGAACTAGAAATTAACATTACTTGCCAATCTGTATCTGTAACATTAAGCTGACACCTGCATTGTTTGTTCCAACAGAGGCACCAGATATCGACATGGATGCCAACATGAAGCAGGGATTAACAGTGAGAGCTGGTTGTCCCATCAGACTGTGTGCCACCATCAGAGGTAGACCACCTCCTACAGTCACTTGGAGGAGGATGGGCATCGACAATGTGGTCAGAAAGGGAAAAGTCGACATCATTGACACCATGACGTTCCTGGTCATCCCTGATAGCACCCGTGACGACTCTGGCAAATACTCCCTGACTCTGAAGAGTGCTGCTGGGGAAAAGGCTGTGTTCGTCAATGTTAAGGTTCTGGGTGAGTCCTGGTTTTCTTTTAATACTATATACTTAACAATCACAAACACGAAGGAAGAAAACTCCAACATGTTCTGTTTTCTCTGACAGACACTCCGGGACCTGTGATGAATCTCGAGGCTACCGACATCAAACAAACATCAGCCATGCTGTCCTGGAGTCCTCCAGATGTTGATGGTGGCAGTGAGGTCACCCACTACATTGTTGAGAAGCGGGAGGTTGACCGCAAGACTTGGGCAACTGTGAACGGCCAAGTTGAGAAGGATAAGATTCCCTTCAAAGTCACTGGACTGGTGCCAGGCACTGACTACTACTTCAGAGTCACAGCTGTCAATGAGTATGGCTCTGGAGTTCCCAGAGTGTCACCCACTTCCTACCTGGCCTCTGACCCTGTCAGTACGTATCATCTCCAGTTGCCTGCTCCGCTCCGTTCATTCTTTTCTTTTTCATCACTCTATTGAAACATTTGAACACATGCCATCCGATTTTCTTTTCCAGGCAAGCCGGATCCTTGCGAGAAGATTGAGGTTCTGGAGATCACTAAGAACAATTGCACAGTCGGCTGGGTGAAACCAGCAAGGGATGGTGGTGCCAAGATCGATGGTTACGTGATTGAATACATTGAGGTCAAACCTCCTCCAGAGCCTCCAGCACCTGTGGAGGTTTGTCATGTGATCAAACAGTTTTTTTATGTTGTGTTATTATTGTACTACAAGAATGTACTGAATCAAACCTTAATTTGCCACAGGTTCCCGAGGGAGAGGAAGCTCCTCCACCACCACCTCCACCTCCAGTGGTAGAGGATGAAGAGGAAGCAGAACCTGAAAAAGAAGTCTGGAACGCCTACACTACTGTGAAAGGTTTATCAGTCAGCATCAGCGGCCTGAAGGAGGGCAAGAAGTACAAGTTCAGAGTCGCTGCTAAGAACATTATGGGCATGAGCATGTTCACTGAGACCCGACAGCCGATCGAGATTAAGGAACAGATGTGTAAGTAGTAGCCATTAATAAGAGCTCAATAAGAAGTTTAGCCATTATTCTATAGCAGGGCAGGACAGTCCTCCATTTATTATCTTAGATAAGCTGAGATCTCTTCATTCTAATGAGGTTCTCATGTTCTCACCTGCAGTAGAGCCAAAGATTGTCATGCCTGAGACGGTCGGTGCCAGAGCCGGTGCCAAGCTCAGAGTGGAGGCCCTGGTTTCTGGAAAACCTGCCCCAACCTGCAAGTGGATGCGTGGTGAGAAAACGGTGGTCCCATCCAGCCGTCTAGCCGTGCACCAGTCTGGCAACATGTGTGTCCTGATCATCAAGGATGTGTCAAGAACTGACAGCGGAGAGTACAGCCTGGTGGCTGAAAACAGTTCTGCAAAGGTGGTCCAGTCCCTGAAATGTGTCATCAGAGGTCAGAAAATTAAAGAACCTTGAAGATTTTGTGAGACAAAGTGACTTGACATCGTGGAGATTGTTTATTTTTAAACATGCCTATTCTGTGTTTCAGACATCCCTGGTCCGCCCGAGGGCCCTGTGGAGATCAGTGACATTGATGCTGATGCTTGCTCCCTGTCCTGGAACAAACCTCTGGAGGATGGAGGCAGCAACATCACTAACTACATCGTGGAAAAATGCGATGTGAGTCGAGGTGACTGGATGACGGCTGCGTCTTCCGGCTTGAAGACAAGTTGCAGACTTGGAAAGCTCATCCCCGGGAAGGAGTATGTGTTCCGTATCCGTGCTGAGAACCGCTTTGGCGTGTCAGACCCCATTCAGTCTGACAGGATGGTGGCCAAGTTCCCCTTTGGTGAGTTTAATGTTTCTAGTGCAGTCCTGGATTAGCTTGAGATGTAAGCTAAAACTGGTAGATTTTATTATTACAGACAATATTAATTTGGTTTGTTTCCTGTCGTCAGATGTTCCCAGCGAGCCCCTCAACTGCCGCATCAACAAGACCAACAAGGACTGTATGTTTGTGGCCTGGGATATGCCTGAGAGCGATGGTGGCAGTCCCATCACAGGTTATTACATAGAGCGTAAGGAGAGGAACAGCCTGCTGTGGGTGAAGGCCAATGACACCGTTGTTCGCACGACCGAGTACCCATGTGCCGGCCTCATCGAGGGACTGGAGTACACCTTCAGAGTGTCCGGCATCAACCGTGCTGGCCAGGGCAAACCAAGCAAGAAGACTGACTTTGTCACAGCCAGAACGCCTGTTGGTAAGTTTGCTGCAGAGGAAACAACATCTACCTAACAGCTTTATATTATGAATTCAATCCTGTTTTCTTACATTTGCTTATTTGTCTGTTTGTGTCACAGACACTCCAGGTAAACCCGAGGTCCTGGACGTAACCAAGAACTCTGTCTCTCTGTTGTGGGCCCGTCCCAAAAACGATGGTGGCAGCAAGATCATTGGATACTATGTTGAGGCCATGCAGGTGCCGGGAGACACCTGGATACGCTGCAACACCAGCAGCCAGAACGTCCCAAGGGAAGAGTATACAGTGACTGGGCTGGAGAGAGACCTTCAGTACCAGTTCAGAGTCATTGCCAAAACTGCTGTTAACCTGAGCAAGCCTTCAGAGCCAACAGAGCCTATCCTGGTCTGTGCCGAGAATGGTGAGAGGTTTTGATGGACACTCTTTGACACCAGGCTGATAAATCAGTCACTATAATAACAACACTACAGTATTACTAACACTGATAACACTGCTTTATCTCATCTTTACAAACATAGTTCCTCCGAGGGTGGAGCTTAACGCCAGGATGCAGAAGGGTTTGAAGGTAAAGGCCGGAACTACAATTCTCCTGGAGGCTGAGGTGCATGGTAAACCCATGCCTAGAGTGACCTGGAAGAGAGGCGATGATAGCCTGAAGTCAGGTGAAGGTCAGGTCATCACCCAGCAAAGGAATCACTTCCAGCTGGAGATGACAGATGTCACCAAGGAGCACACAGGAACCTACACCATCTTGGCTGAAAATGCCAGCGGCTCCAAGACCGCCGAAATCCAAGTCATCGTTTTGGGTGAGTGCTTTTGGTTTTTCTTTGGGATGTCTGTTTTCACAGTCTATAAACTCTATTCATATTCAGTTCTTCAAACAGTTTCACCAATCAACATGCTATGCTCATTTGGCTAATATTCCACTATTTTGTGTCTTCTCAGACGTGCCCGGCCCTCCTGCCAGTGCCAAATACGTAGAGGTGTTTGCCACCAGTATCAAGGTGTCCTGGGAGGCTCCTCTGAAGGACGGTGGTGCCCCCATTAAGAACTACATCGTAGACAAGCGTGAAACCAGCAGAGCCAACTGGGCCCAGGTCTCGGCCAAGATCAAGGGTGACCTCCATGAGCTCAACGTGGAGAAGCTGATCGAGGGTCATGAGTACCAGTTCAGAATCCGTGCTGAGAACACATGGGGAGTGGGAGATCCCCTCACCACTTCCCCTGTCATCGCCAAGAACCCGTTCAGTGAGTTATGATGATCATTTTCTTTGGATGGATTGATCACTGGTAGTCTACCATGATACATAAAGCTTGTTATCAGTGTGTCAACAGTTAGTTGCTTATTTCAAACTTAAACTACTTTTTAATATGCATAAACTAAAATCTGAATCCTTCTTGCACTTTCAGCTGTGCCTGGACCTTGCGAGGCCCCAGTTATCACCAATGTGACCAAGGATCAAATGACTGTGAGCTGGAAGGAGCCGGCAGATGATGGAAAATCCACCATCCTGGGCTACATGCTGGAAAAGAAAGAGACCAAGGACATCAGTTGGACCAAGATGAGCAGGAAGCCCATCACAGAGAGGACCCTGGATGTGACAGGCCTCACAGAGGGAATCGAGTATGAGTTCAGAGTCAGTGCCATCAACATGGCAGGGGTTGGCAAACCAAGTGAGCCCTCTGCTGGCACCACAGCACAGAATCCCATCAGTGAGTTTTATGACCTTTGAAAATATTTCATAATTAATGTACTGTTACTCACAGAGATGAAAGACTCTGTATGTAACCTAACCTGGGCCAATGTTTTGTTTTCCAGCTCCTCCTGGCCCCGTGGTGAATCCCAGTGTGAGAGACACCACCCACAGCACCATCAGCCTCACCTGGACAGCTCCCGCCAATGATGGTGGAAGCCCCGTTATTGGATACTTAGTGGAGTGCAAGAGGACTGACACCACTGACTGGATCCGCTGCAATGTCCCCAGGAACCTCCAGGAGACCAGCTACATCATTCAGAACCTCATCGACAAGTCAGAGTACCAGTGTCGCATTACTGCTGTCAACAAAGTTGGCTTTGGAGAGGCAGTTGAAGTACCTGGCAAGCATGTTGCCAAGGACATTATTGGTAAGTCTGATTACATTAGATGACAGTAAGTGTAAGTGGAACATAACAAGACATAACAAGGTATTCAAGGTATAGCCTGGATCTTTCAGTTATTTAAACTGTCACTCATAAAATTCTGCTCTATGTGTGTTTATGCAGTTCCTCCTGAGGCAGAGCTGAGTGCAGAGCTGAAGGAAGTTCTGGAGTTGAACGCTGGTGCCACCATGAGGCTGAAGGCCACCATCAAGGGCCGTCCTATTCCCAAAGTCACATGGGCAAAGATGAACACCAACATCAAGGACCGCCAGGGCATTGTCATTAAATCCACCAACACAGACACCTTGGTGATGGTGGAGAAGGTCAACAGATATGATGCTGGCAAATACATTCTGAGTCTGGACAGCTCGGCCGGCATGAAGATGTACACCATCGTTGTCAAGGTCTTTGGTGAGTGAAGGAAGCAAACCCATTCATCTTATTTTGTTTGTGATGATTGTACTCTGTAGAGACTGACTGAAGTGCTGCTGTGTCTCTTCAGATACCCCCGGACCACCAGTCAACCTAATGGTGAAGGAAACATCCAAGGACGCTGCTTCCATCTACTGGGACGCTCCCCTGATTAACGGTGGCTCTGATATCACCCACTACATTGTGGAGAAGCGTGACACTGAGAGGAAGGCCTGGTCTATTGTCTCCAACAACTGCACCAAGACATCATTCGATGTGCCAGACCTGGATGCCGGACGGTCTTACTGCTTCAGAGTGTCCGCCGTTAACCAGCTTGGTTCTGGAGAGTGTTGTGAAACAGCTGACTCAGTCAGAGCATCTGGTGGGTTTGATAACAGATTCTGACCTTTTGTTTTTTGTTTCTGCAAATATCTTACTCACTGCACTCATTTTCACTTTTCCAGAGGAGCCTGGGCCTGTCATGGATTTTAAGACCCTGCTGGTTACCAAGGACTCTTGCACTCTTAGCTGGAAGAAGCCCCTCACCGATGGTGGAAGCCGCATCATCTGCTACGTGCTGGAGGTTCTCAATGGTGACGACAAGTACAAGGAGTTGATGAGATCTAAAAACATGCAGTACAGTGCTAAGGACCTGGTGGAGGACAAAGAGTACACCTACAGAGTCATGGCTGTGAATGACACAGGAGAGAGCTCTGCCAAGGAGCTCAAGTTTGTTGCTAAGGACCAGATCAGTAAGTGACCTTTTATAAAAATGTACCAACAAAGAACTATTCAAGAAATTATGTCAAGTGTTTAAAGTAGAGTTTTAAAATATTGACTTCTTCTCCCTTCAGTTCCTCCCAGCTGTGACTTGAGGGAGCTGCCTAACATGTGCTACATTGCTAAGGAGGGCAGCACCGTCCGTCTGAAGATCCCGATTGCCGGCAAACCTACACCCAAGGTCTCCTGGAAGAAGGGAGATGATGAAGACCTGACAGACACAGGCAGAGTGTGTGTAGAGTCCTCTGCAGTCACCACCACCCTCCTGATCAGGGACTGCCAGAGGAGTGATCGCTCCCAAATACACCATAACACTGAGGAACAGTGCTGCAACCAAGGAGTCCACCATTTTCATCAGGTAGGAATAAAACTTTACATTACATCACATTACATTACATTACATCACATACATTACATCACATTACATTACATGTCACTCACATTTACAAATCACATTACATCACATCACATTACATTACATTAATTACATGACATCAATCTACATTACATTACATTTACATTTAGCAGAGCTTTTATCCAAAGCGACTTACAGAGGAGGACATAGCTGACACAGAGTAGTTGTTAGTTTGTTAGTTTTAGGCAGGGAAGCATTCTGGACAGAGAAAGGTTTCTACAAGTTGTTTAAGGTAGAAAGGGATGTTGCTGTTCTTGCAGACGTGGTCGGTCATTCCACCATTTGGGACGACCACAGAGAAGAGTTTAGAGTGACCTCGCTTTGTGAGAGGCGAGGTACAACTAGACGGTTTGTATGAGCTGAGCGTAACGCCCTGGTCGGGACGTGAGCCTTTAGTAAGACGCTGAGATAGGCAGGGGCAGATCCTGAGGTGGTTTTGTGGGCTAGCGTCAGAGCTTTGTGTTTAACTCTGGCAGCTACAGGCAGCCAGTGCAGGTCGCTGAAGAGTGGGGTGACATGTGACCTTTTAGGTTGATTGAAAACCAGTCGCACTGCAGCATTCTGGGACATTTGCAATGACTGTACTAGAGAATGCAATACAATATGAAGATGAACGACAATGTTTTCCTTTTAAATCACAATTAAAGGTTTTAATCCATCTGTTTCCTTTCAGGGTGGTGGGTAAACCTGGCCTCCCTGTTGGACCCGTTAAGTTCAAAGATGTCACTGCAGATGGTGCCACGCTAAAGTGGGGTGCTCCTAAGGATGATGGCGGCTCAGAGATCACAAACTACATCCTGGAAAAGAGAGACTTCGTCACCAACATGTGGGTGACTGTGTCCTCCACCGTGGAGACCAACTCCATGAGGGTAACTGGTCTCCATGAGGGCACAGAGTATATCTTCAGAGTCTGTGCTGAGAACAAGTACGGTTTTGGAGAAGGACTTAAGTCTGATCCTATTGTTGCTAAACATCCATTCAGTAAGTGACTCATATATTATATATATTTAAAAGATGAATGTTCAAAATTGAACTTCTCCTGACTGTCTAGTATCACTGTTTCTCTACAGACGTTCCTGATGCTCCTCCTCCACCCGAGCTCATGAGCATGCGACACGACTCTGCTTATTTGGTCTGGTGTGACCCCAGGAAGACTGGAGGATCTCCCATCACAGGTGCCAGTAGCTTGGACACTTGACCTACCTACTGTCAAGCATATATTTTATTTCCTCTTATATTATATTACATAGATTTTTCTTTGCTTAGGTGCACTTTACTCAATATCTATGATATGCATGTTGCACCTGAGCCTAATGTAGATTTTGTTTTTCAGGCTATCATGTTGAGTACAAAGAGAGAAACAGTATGTTGTGGAGAAGGGCAAGCCCGACCGCCTTGAGGATGAAGGAACACAAGGTCACTGCGCTGACTGAAGGTCTGGAGTACGAGTTCAGAGTTATGGCAATCAACCTGGCCGGCATTGGCAGACCAAGCGCTCCCACCAGTCCACAAGTGGCTCTGGATCCCATCGGTAAGTGTAATAAATGTGACTGATGATGAAGTATAAAAAATACTGTGAAAGATAAAACAATGCATTTTTATGTTGTACTATCTATTACTAGATGTTCCTGGTAAACCTGATGTGATCAGCATCACCAGAAGCACCGTAACTCTCCAGTGGACCGAGCCACAGTTCGATGGTGGCCACAGACTTACAGGCTACATTGTTGAGAAGAGGGACCTGCCTTCGAAGATCTGGGTGAAGGCCAACAATGTGAATGTTGTGGAGCCTGCATTCACTGTAACCGATCTACAGGAGGGCTGTAAATACGAGTTCAGAATCAGGGCAAAGAATGCCGCTGGTGCTCTCAGCCCGCCCTCTGAACAGACAGATACCATTCTCTGTAGAGATGAATATGGTGAGATATAAAACCACCACTAAGATGTTGTCTCACTCACATCTCAATGTACTTCCAATGATTATTGTGGCATATAATGAATAATAAATCAAATGTTTCCTATTTTGTCCAACAGCTGCCCCAACCATTATCATTGATGCTCAGGTTAAGGAGGGTCTGACTGTCCGAGCTGGTGACACCATTGCCATCACTGCAACAAGCATTTTAGGAAAACCTGCACCAACCTCATGCTGGTCAAAGGGAGGAAAGTATTTCAAACCCTCTGATCTGGTTCATATTGAGACCACTGCAAGCTCCTCTACTCTGTCCCTCAAGTATGCTAGCAGGAACGACACTGGGGAGTACATCATTACTGCCAGTAACCCCTTCGGTGTGAAGGAAGAATCTGTCAAGGTCACCGTTCTGGATGTTCCTGGTTCTCCTGGACCTATTGAATGCAGTGGTGTCTCCTCTGAAAAGGTCACTCTTACATGGACAGCTCCTACTGAGGACGGAGGCTCTCCTATCAAGTATTACACCCTGGAGAAGAGAGAGACCAGCCGCCTGCTCTGGACTGTGCTGGAAGAGAATGTCATTGACTGTCACTATGTGGCCCACAAGCTCATCCAGGGAAACGAGTACTTCTTCAGAGTCTCCGCTGTTAACCAATATGGTGCTAGTGAGCCATCTCACTCTGAGGCTGTCAAGATGGTTGACAGATTCGGTATGTGCATTTAGTTTATGTTCCTTAGTGCATCTTATATCCTGCAGAGCATGCATGGTTATGAATGTGTTTCTTCTATCTATTCGTGTAGGTCCTCCTGGTCCACCATCTAGACCAGAGGTTGAGAAAGTTGATGGACACTCAGCCACTGTGACCTGGAGGAGACCAGCTGAGGATGGAGGAAGTGACATCATTGGTTACTCTGTTGAGAAGAAGGAGAAAAGGGGTACGAGGTGGGTTAGGGCCTCCAAGAAATCCATTGCTGAGCTCAGCTATGAACTTACTGGTCTCACAGAGGGCATCGAGTACGAGTTCCGTGTTCTTGCTGAGAACAGGGCTGGTTTTGGAGAGCCAAGTGAGCCATCCATGCCTGTCAGAACAATAGTTGCTGCATGTAAGTAAAAAAGATGTTTTACTACTTTTATTACATTGCCTATTTTTAAATATTTAAACTAAATCATGAGGTTTCACAGTGTTACATTTAGTAATAGAAAATGCTAACCACTTATTTTATGTCTGGCAGATGTACCAGGACCTCCAGTCAATCCAAGAGTCACAGACACAACCAAGACCACTGCCACTGTAAACTGGGGAAAGCCTCTTGATAATGGCGGACTTGAAGTTACTGGATATGTTGTTGAGCACAAGAAAGAAGGGACAGAAGATTGGGTTAAGGACACAACTTCATCTCCTCTCAGGATCACAGAGTTTGTTGTTCCTGGCCTGGAAACTGGTGCCAAATATCATTTCAGAATTAGTGCTGTTAATGCCAAGGGGGCAGGTGAACCTGCTGAAACTCAGGAACTGGTGGAGATTGTGGAGAGAGCAGCTGAACCTGATCTTGAGCTGGATGTTGAGCTGAGAAGAACCCTTGTTGTCAGGGCTGGCTGCTCCATTCGCCTCTTTGTGCCAATCAAGGGACGTCCCACGCCTACAGTTACTTGGACCAAGGAGGGCGGTCCTGTCCCACGTGCAGTCATCGACAGCACAGAGTCATTTACAATGCTGATCATTCCTGAGAGTTCAAGAATTGATGCAGGCAAATATGAGCTTACCATCGAAAACTCTTCTGGAAAGAAGACTGCCCCTATACATGTGAGAGTTTTGGATTCACCTGGACCTCCACTTAACCTAAAACCAGTCAAAATTGACAAGGAAAGCATTTCTCTACAATGGGAGCTGCCTCTCATCGATGGTGGAGCCAAGATCACAAACTACATCATTGAGAAGAGGGAATCAACACGCAAAGCTTTTGCTACTGTGGTCACAAAATGTCCAACTACTTCAGTCAGGATTGGTGATCTGGGTGAAGGCTGTGAGTACTACTTCAGAGTGTGTGCTGAGAACGAGTATGGAATTGGTGAGCCGGTTGAAACTGCTGATCCAATCCGGGCATCCCAGGCACCAACTCCTCCAGAAAGTATTATTCCTACTGATATCACCAAGAACTCTGTGAGCCTGGCCTGGACCAAACCCAAACATGATGGTGGAAGCAGAATTACAGGATACGTTCTTGAAGCCCAGAAGAAGGGAACTGATCAGTGGTCACATGTAACAACAGTGAAGAACATGGACTTCACAGTGAAAAATCTCAATGAGAATGAGGAGTACATTTTCCATGTAATGGCTGTCAACCTCTCAGGTAGAAGCGCTCCACGTGATAGCAAACCAATCGTTATCAAGGATTCTGCATCCCTGCCTGAGTTTGACCTTCGTGGTGTGTGTCAGAAGACTGTCATTGCCAAGGCAGGAGATGACATCAAGGTTGAAATTCCTGTTATGGGACGTCCTAGACCAACTGTCTCTTGGCAAAAGGGTGGCGCGGCCCTAAAGCTCACACAGAAATGCAATGTGGAAACTACTGCTGCTACCGTTATCCTCAGCATCAGTGAATGCACCAGAGCCGACAGTGGTGTATACACCATGACAGGAAAGAACATTGTTGGTTCTGTGACAGACAACATCATTGTCAAAGTACATGATGTACCTGGGCCACCCAAGGGACCAATTAAGATAGTGGAGATATCTCGTACCTATTGCGTCTTTGCATGGGACACACCTGAGAATGATGGAGGTGTTCCAATCAACAACTATGTAGTTGAGATCAGAGACACCACTTCCCAAACATGGACAGAGCTATCTTCTACTGTCATCCGTACCATGTTCAAAGCCATTCGTTTAACCACTGGATCCGAATATCAGTTCAGAGTAAAAGCTAAGAACAGATATGGTGCTGGACCATCCATCACCTCAGAGTCAGTTGTGGCCGCCTATCCATTCAGAGTCCCTGGACCTCCCGGTACTCCTGGTGTTGTTGCATTTACAAAGGACTCAATAACCATTGGCTGGAATGAACCTGTGTCTGATGGTGGAAATGAAGTCATTGGTTATCATGTTGAGAGGAAAGAAAGAAGTGGCATTGTGTGGCACATGATAAGCAAGGGTCTCGTGAAAGGAAACATCTTTAAATCCAGCGGTCTTGAAGATGGAACTGCCTATGAGTTCCGCGTCATGGCTGAAAACATGGCTGGAGTTGGTAAGCCCAGCAAGGCTTCAGAAGCAATCTTGGCCTTGGACCCTGTAGATCCACCAGGTCAACCTGTGCCAATATTTGTCAACAAGAATGTTATCACTATTCAGTGGACAAAGCCTGAGTATGATGGTGGCTTCAAAATCACTGGCTACACAGTGGAGAAGAGAGAACTGCCTGCCGGTCGCTGGATGAGAGCCAACTTCACCAACATCATTGAGACGACATTCACTGTCAGTGGACTGACTCAAGATATGTCATATGAGTTCCGTGTCATCGCCAGAAACTCAGCAGGTGCAGTGAGTTTGGCCTCTGAGCCCTCAGATCCAATTATATGCAAAGATGACATTATCGAGCCACGCATTATGGTTGATGCCATCTTTAAGGATGTGGTGCTACTGAAGGCAGGTGAGTCCTTCAAACTTGATGCTGACATCGCTGGTCAACCAACTCCATCTATGGTTTGGACCAAGAATGGAAAGGAGGTTGAGAACACAATGAAGCTTGATGTTAAGTTCACAGAACTGGCAACCATTTTGACCAACAAGGACTCTATCAGATCAGATGGTGGAGAATTTGTTTTGACTGCCACTAACGTTGGTGGATTTGCTAAGCACATATTTAACGTTAAAGTGCTTGACAGACCTGGACCACCAGTTGGACCTCTTCAGGTGTCTAATGTCACAGCTGATAACTGTGTACTCACCTGGGCTCCACCTGCAGATGATGGTGGTGCCAAGATTGAAGGATATGTGGTCGAGAAGCGTGAGTCCAGCAGACTGGTCTGGACCAATGTGGTTTCAGACCTGCAAGTTACACAACAAAAGGTGACCAAGCTGCTGAAGGGAAATGAATACATCTTCCGAGTTATGGCAGTGAACAAATATGGTGTTGGAGAATCTCTTGATTCTCAACCTACTATTGCAGACAACCCATATGTGGTTCCAGATCCTCCAGAGAGTCCTGAGGTAACAGCTATCACTAAAGATTCAATGATTCTTATGTGGCAGGCACCAAAGAGTGATGGTGGAACTCCCATCACTAACTACAATATTGAAAGGAAAGACAGAATAGGCCTCCGCTGGGTCAAATGCAACAAGAGGAAGGTGAAGGATCTACAGTTCAAGGCAGCAGGTCTTGTTGTTGGACATGAATATGAATTTAGAGTAATTGCTGAGAATGCTGCTGGACTGAGTGCACCAAGTGTCACCAGTCCATTCTACAAGGCCACTGATGCACTGTACAAGCCAGGGTCTCCATGCAACCCCAGAATCTTGGACACGACCAAGTCCTCAATTACCTGTTGCCTGGAACAAACCTGTATATGATGGCGGCTCTGACATCACTGGCTACATTGTTGAGACCTGCATCCCATCTGAAAAGGCAGAAGAGGAGGAATGGACCATTGTGACACCCAAAGGGGGTCTCCTTGCTACCTCATTCACTATCATTAACTTGAAGGAGAACCAGGAGTACAAGATTAACATCTCTGCTGTCAACAATGAAGGCGTTGGAGAGGCAGCATCGGTACCTGGCAATCCCAAGGCAGAGGACAGACTCCTCCCTCCTGAGTTGGATTTGGATGCTGAGCTCCGCAAGGTTGTCAGTCTTAGAGCTTGCTGCTCACTTAGACTGTTTGTGCCTATCAGAGGCAGACCATCTCCTCAGGCTAAATGGACCAAAGGAGATGGCGAGCCTGTTGAGAGGGCAACTATTGACACCACATCATCATACACGTTACTTGTAATTGAAAATGTCAACAGATTTGACAGTGGAAAGTATAATCTTACAGTTGAAAACAGCTCTGGTTCCAAGACAGCTACAGTCCAAGTCAAGGTGCTTGATACACCAAGTGCCCCAACAAATCTGAAGATTACTGCTGTAACAAATGAAGCTGTGACTCTGACCTGGGAGCCACCAGTGAATGATGGAGGAGTGAAGGTTAAGAACTATATTGTTGAAAAACGTGAGTCCACAAGGAAAGCATATGCCACAGTCAATGCTAACTGCCACCACACCACCTTCACAGTTGACCAACTCCTGGAAGGATGCAACTATTACTTCAGAGTTTTGGCTGAGAATGAATATGGCATCGGTCTACCCATTGAGACTGGTGAATCAGTCAAAGTGTCTGAGAAACCACAGCCACCTGGCAAAATCACTCTTAAAGATGTTACTAAGTCCAGTGTCACCCTTACCTGGGAGAAGCCAGAGCATGATGGTGGCAGCAGAGTGGGCTGTTATGTTGTTGAAATCCAGCCTAAGGGTAGTGATAAGTGGACCCAGGCTGTGATTGTAAAGGAACCAGAAGCTACTATTAGTGGACTCAATGCAGGTGAAGAATACATGTTCCGTGTAGCAGCAAGAAATGAAAAGGGAACAAGCGACCCACGTCAAATCGGTGTGCCTGTCATCGTAAAAGATCTTGTGATTGCACCCGTTGCCAAAATGCTGTTCAACACATTCAGTGTGTTGGCAGGAGAAGACCTCACAGTGGCCATTCCATATGTTGGACGTCCAAAAGCAGCTGTCTCCTGGATTAAAGATGGTCAGCCTCTGAAGAGAACCAGCAGAGTAAACTTTGACTCCACAGAGACAATGCTGAATCTCAACATAAAAGAGGCTACTAAAGATGATGTTGGACAGTACCGTATTACTCTTAGCAACACAGCAGGAGGAACAACTGCAGATATTGGCATTGTTGTTCTTGACAAACCAGGCCAACCTGGTGGTCCAGTTAAGGTGGAGGAGGTCACATCTGACAGTATAACAATCTCTTGGAACCGACCAGATTATGATGGTGGGTGCACCATCAAAAACTACATTGTTGAAAAGAGAGACACATCCACAACTAACTGGTTGGTTGTATCTTCTAACCTTGCAAGGACCAAAATCAAGGCAGGCAGGTTAAAGACTGGCTCTGAATATCAGTTTAGAATCACAGCAGAAAACAGATATGGAAAAGGCCCAGCTCTTCTATCAGAGTGTATTGTGGCTCAATACCCATACAAACTGCCAGGACCTCCAGGAACACCATCCATTGCAGCCTGCAGCAAGGACAGCATGACAGTTGCCTGGAATGAACCTGTGATTGATGGTGGAAGTGCTATCTTGGGCTACCATCTTGAACGCAAAGAGAGAAACAGCATCTTGTGGGTAAAACTTAACAAGTCTCTTATTACTGAACAAATCTTCAAGACCACTGCTCTGGAACCAGGAATGGAGTATGAATACAGAGTTTATGCTGAAAACATTGTTGGAATAGGCAAAGTGAGTAAAGTGTCTGAGGGACGTGTTGCTAGAGATCCTTGTGATCCTCCTGGCACCCCGGAGGCAACAAAGATCACTAAGGACTCAGTGACTATTGTTTGGACCAAGCCTGAGTATGATGGTGGTGCAAAGGTTACAGGCTACATTGTGGAGAAGAAGGAGCTTCCTGAAGGTCGTTGGCTGAAGGCTAACTTCACTAACGTCATTGAAACAGAATATGTTGCGACTGGACTTGTGCAAGACGATCAGTATGAGTTCCGCGTCATTGCCAGAAATGCAGCTGGTGTTTTCAGTCTCCCCTCTTTCAGCACTGGTCCTATCACTGCCAAGGATGAGATTGAACCACCACGCATCAGCATTGACCCAGAGTACACACAGACTATTGTTCTTAATGCTGGAGACAACTTCAAGATTGATGGAGATGTTCATGGCAAACCACTGCCCTCTATCCACTGGATGAAGGAAGGACAGGAACTTGGAAACACAATTCATAGAGAGATTAAGAACACACCCACCAAAGCCTTTATATCTGTCAAGGAAGCAAAACTTTCTGATGGAGGCCAATACACTCTGCTGTTGAAAAATCCAGGAGGAGAAAAGGCTGTACAGGTCAATGTGGTTGTTCTAGATAAACCTGGAGAACCACAGGGACCTCTTGTTGTTACAGGAATAACCAAAGAGAGATGCTGCCTTGCATGGAAAGCACCACTACAAGATGGTGGCAGCAAGATCTCCTATTATGTTGTGGAGAGGAGAGAGACAAGCAGACTTGTCTGGACTGTTGTTGACCCAAAAGTTCAAAATACTTGTATAAAGGTTAATAAGCTCCTGGAAGGAAATGAGTACATTTTCAGAGTCCATGCTGTTAACCTTTTTGGAGCGGGCCCAGCAATTGAGTCTGCTGCTGTCATAATTAAAGATCCATATATGCCACCTGGAACACCCAAGGCCTTGGAAGTTTCAGATATTAAAAAGGATTCGATGGTGCTCACCTGGGAGGCTCCTTCTGAAGATGGAGGCAGTCCTATCACTGGCTACATAATTGAGAAACACGACAAAGAAGGTGTAAGATGGATCAGATGCAATAGGCAAATAGTCACTAACTTGACTTTCAAGGTCACTGGTCTCATGGAAAGTCCATATCTACGAATTCAGAGTTGTAGCTGAGAATGCCGTTGGTGTTGGCGAGCCAAGCTCTCCAACTGTATTCTACAAAGCCCTTGATCCCATCTTCAGGCCTGGCCCACCACACAATCCAAGAGTTACTGACACAACAAAATCATCAGTATTCTTGTCATGGAGCAAACCCGCCTGTGATGGGGGCTGTGAGATTGAAGGATACATTGTTGAGTGCTGCACTACCACAGCAGTGCCAGCTGAGGCCCCTGCTGAAACCCCAACTGAAACGCCAACAGCCACAGATGCACCTGCCGAGGAATGGATAATGTGCACACCACCAACAGGAGTCAAAAAGACCAAGTTTGAAGTTGTAAACCTGAAGGAAAATCAGGCTTACAAATTTAGAGTATGTGCTGTGAACAAAGTTGGAGTTGGTGAGCATGCTGATGTCTCTGGAGCTGTGGTTGCCCAGGACAAGGTAGAGGAGCCTGACCTTGACATTGACCCAGAACTGAGAAAGATTGTAACCATCAAAGCTGGAGCATCCCTTAGACTCTTTGTTCCCATCAAAGGAAGGCCCAGTCCTATCATCAAGTGGGACAAAGATGAAGCTCCCCTTAAAGAGACTGCTCAGGTCGAGGTGACCAGTAGTTACACATCCCTTGTAATTGACAAGATGGGCAGGAATGACAGTGGAAAATACAATCTCACTGCGGAGAACGCCAGTGGAACCAAATCTGCATTTGTTGTTGTGCGTGTTCTTGACACACCTAGTGCTCCCGTTAACCTGAAAGTGGCAGAGATCACAAACCAGTCAGTGACCCTGGCATGGGAACCACCTCTGTTGGATGGCGGCTCCAAGATCAAGAACTACGTTGTTGAAAAGAGAGAAAGCACACGCAAAACATATGCAGCTGTTGTAACAAACTGTCATGCTCTTTCTTGGAAGATTGAGTCACTCCAAGAGGGTTGCAGTTACTACTTCCGAGTGCTTGCTGAGAATGCACATGGCGTTGGTCTGCCTGCAGCAACTCTTGACCCTCTCAAGGTCTCAGAGGTGCCCCAGTCTCCAAAGAGCTTGATTGTTACAGACCAAACTAAAACAAGCATCTCTTTGGCCTGGGAGAAGCCTGAATATGATGGTGGTAGCAGAGTCATGCAGTACCTGGTTGAGATGCAGCTTAAGGGCCAAGATAAATGGTCTGGTGTTAACACATTTAAGACAATGGAGACTAAGGTTTCCAATCTGAACCCAGGAGAGGAGTATCTGTTTAGAGTTACAGCAATCAATGATAAGGGAAAGAGTGACCCCAAAGTCCTTGCTGGTCCAGTGATGGCCAAGGACTTAGTCTTTGAACCAGATGTTCGGCCAACATTCAGCAACTACAGTGTCCATGTGGGTAAAGACTTGAACGTTGACATTCCCATCTTTGGACGTCCTAAACCAACAGTCACATGGGGTAAAGATGGAGCTCCTTTGAAGTTCACTACCAGAGTTAACATCCAAAACACAATAACACATACAACACTGAGCATTAAGGAAGCAGCAGGTGATGATGGTGGCATGTACAACATAAATGTTGCCAATTCAGCTGGAAAGAAGGACACAACTGTTGAAATCATTGTACTTGACAAGCCAGGCCCTCCATCCGGCCCTGTCAGGTTTGATGAAATCACAACACAGAGTGTCACTATTTCATGGAATCCACCAAAACACAATGGTGGCAGCCAGATTTCAAACTACATTGTACAGAAGAGAGATACTACTACAACAACATGGGAAAATGTCGCCATCAACTGTGCCAGAACCACCATCAAAGTGCCTAGACTGAAGACTGGAGCAGAGTACCAGTTCAGGATCATTGCTCAGAACCGCTATGGCAAGAGTCATGGTCTTGATTCATCTGCTGTGGTTGCTCAGTACCCATACAGAGAGCCGGGCCCACCAGGCACTCCTTTCATCTCCTCTCTGTCTAGAGACCACCAGGTTGTTGAGTGGCATGAGCCTGTTTCAGATGGAGGCAGCCCTGTTCTTGGCTACCATCTTGAAAGGAAAGAGAGGAATAGTATTCTCTGGGTCAAGATCAACAAGACGCTTATTCACGAGACTAGTCTCAAGAGCTACCCCTTGGATGAGGGTGTTGAATATGAATACAGGGTTTATGCAGAAAATATTGTTGGCATTGGCAGGTGCAGTAAGGTCTCAGAGGGCTGTGTTGCTCGTGATCCATGTGATCCTCCTGGCACACCAGAGGCCATTCGTGTGACCAAAGACACCATTGTCATTCAGTGGACTAAGCCAGAGTATGATGGTGGTAGTAATATCACAGGCTATACTGTGGAGAAGCGTGATCTGCCAGAGGGCAGGTGGGTAAGGGCTAATTTCACTAATGTAATTGAGACCCAGTTCACTGTCACTGGTCTGACTGAAAATGCACAGTATGACTTCAGAGTCATTGCTAAAAATGCTGTTGGCACCATTAGTAAACCATCCTACAACAGTGGACCAATCACTGCAAGCGATAAGGTGGAGGCACCCAAATTCTCCATTGACCCTGCATTCACCAAGGCCATCATCATCAATGCCGGGGAGACATTTAAGCTGGATGCTGATGTGCGTGGCAAGCCACTGCCTACAATCAAGTGGTTCAAGGATGAAAAACCAATTGAGAATACACTCAGACTAGAGATCAAAAACACAGAACACCATGCAATGATTGTCATTAAGGATGCTGTGAGAATTGATGGTGGAGTTTACACACTTCAGATGACAAATGAGGCTGGCAGTGAAACTGTTCCATTCAAGGTTGTGGTTCTGGACAGGCCCAGCCAATGTGAAGGACCACTCCATGTCACTGGAGTAGCTGAAGATAGATGCACACTGGTGTGGCATGCTCCTCTACATGACGGAGGTAGTCCTATTACAAACTATGTCATCGAGAGAAGAGAGACCAGCCGTCTAGCTTGGACTGTTGTTTCCAACACCTGTGACACCACATGCTACAAAGTCACCAAATTGCTGGAAGGCAATGAGTATATGTTCCGTGTTATGGCAGTTAACAGCTATGGTGTCAGTGAACCACTGGAGTCTGGTGGCGTGATCATGAAAACACCATATGGTCCTCCTGGACCACCACACATTGAGGATGTCTCCAACATTTCCCGTGATGGAATGACGGTCACTTGGTCAGCCCCTGAGACTGATGGCGGCAGTGAAATTACTAATTACAACATTGAAAAGAAGGACAGAAATGGAATCAAATGGACAAGATGCAACAGACAGAAGGTCACTGACCTCTCCTTCAGAGTTACTGGTCTAACTACTGGTCATGAATATGAGTTCAGAGTGGCTGCAGAGAATGTAGTTGGAGTGGGAGAGCCAAGTCTTCCAAGTTCATACTATAAGGCCTCTGATCCCAAGTACAAACCCAGTGCCCCAGCATATGTCAATGTGATTGACTCCACAAAGAGTTCTATTACAGTGTCATGGGGTAAGCCTTTGTCTGATGGTGGCAGCGACATTCAAGGATACATTGTTGAAGTTTGCAAGGCTGAGGCCGAGGAATGGACCATGGTCACACCCCCAACTGGCCTGCGTGTCAACAAATATGAAATTACCAAACTTACTGAGGGTCAGGAGTACAAGATCCAGGTGTGTGCTCTGAACAAATTGGGAGTTGGTGAACCAGCAACTCTCTCTGGAACAGCTAAGCCAGAGGAAAGAGTGGACCCACCACAGATCCACCTTGACTCTGAGCTAAGAAAGGGCATCATTGTGAAAGCTGGTGCATCTGTTAGAATCCATGTTCCATTTAAGGGCAGGCCAACACCTGAGATTAAGTGGACTAAGGAAGAGGGAGACATGACTGAGAGGGTGGTGGTTGAGAAAGCTCTCAACTTTACTCAGCTGTCCATTGACTCGTGTGACAGGAGTGACTCAGGGAAATACACCCTGAGCCTGACAAACAGCAGTGGCACCGTGTCTGAGTTTGTTTCTGTTAAAATCCTGGACACACCTGGAGCTCCACAGAATCTTGTGGTGAAAGAAGTCAAAAAGGACTCTGTGACTCTTGTATGGGATGCCCCACTCATTGATGGAGGCTCCAAAGTTAAGAACTATGTCATTGACAAACGTGAATCAACCAGAAAGGCTTATGCAAATGTGTCCACAAAATGCAACAAGACAACATTCAGAGTTGAGAACTTGATTGAAGGCGCTATGTACTACTTCAGAGTCATGGCTGAGAATGACTATGGAATTGGCCAGGCGATTGAAACAAAGGCAGCTTCCAAGGCCTCGGAAGTACCACTGCCTGTTGGAAAAGTCTTCCTCACTGACATCACCAAGACCACTGTTTCACTGGCCTGGGAGAAACCTGAGCATGATGGAGGCAGCAGAATTGGTGGCTACCTAATTGAGATGCAGCCTAAGGGTACAGATAAGTGGGGAGTTGCAACAAATACAAAGACATGTGACGGCACTGTCACAGGCCTCACAGCTGGAACAGAATACCTATTCCGTATCATTGCTTACAATGAGAAGGGTAAGAGTGAGCCAAAGGCACTTGCTGCACCTGTTGTTGCCAGTGACATGACCATTGAGCCAAGCATTAAGATGCAATTTAACACATACAATGTATCAGCTGGAAAAGATCTCAAGTTAGAGTTTCCTGTGCATGGCAGGCCCAAACCTAAAGTCACATGGAACAGGGATGGCCAGTCCTTTGAAGGTGACATCCAGAGTCAATTTGATTAACACACCAACAACAACTGGAATTCAAATTTCTGAGGCATGCAAGGATGACTTTGGCAAATATTCCATTACAGCAACCAATGCTGCTGGCACAGTCACTGAGGATGTGTCTATCATTATCCTTGACAAGCCTGGTCCACCAACAGGTCCACTTAAAGTCGTTGAAGTGAGCAACACATTTGTCCATCTCTCCTGGGAGCCCCCACAGTACTTAGGTGGATGTCAGGTAAAGAACTATATAGTGGAAAAGAGAGACACGACGACCACAACATGGCAGGCAGTCACAACACAGCTTGCTAGAACTGCTTTCAAGGTCACCAAGCTGAAGACTGGTGCTGAATACCAGTTCAGAATCATTGCTGAAAACAGATATGGAAAGGGCGTGTCTCTGGACTCCAAGTCCATTGTTGTGCAATATCCTTACAAAGCACCAGGACCTCCAGGAACTCCATTTGTCAAATCTGCAACAAAGGAAATGATGATCATTGAATGGAATGAGCCAGTCAACGATGGTGGAAGTGCTGTTATTGGTTACCATCTGGAAAGCAAAGAGAGAAGCAGTATCCTGTGGAACAAACTGAACAAGACGCTCATCACTGATACTCAGTTCAAGATCTGCAATCTTGAGGAGGGTATTGGATATGAATTCAGAGTCTATGCTGAAAATATTGTTGGCATTGGCAGATGCAGTAAAGTGTCTGAGTCGTTTGTTGCTCGTGATCCATGTGATCCTCCTGGTGCACCTGAAGCTGTATCTATTTCTAAGAACCAGATGAAGATTCAGTGGACCAAGCCTCAATATGATGGTGGCAGCAAAGTGACTGGATATATTGTGGAAAGGAAAGATCTTGCCTCTGCTGATAAACGCTGGGTGAGAGCTAACTTCACTAATATAATTGAGACTGAGTATATTGTCACTGGTCTGACAGAGAACGAGCAATATGAGTTCAGAGTTATCGCAAGAAATGCAGCTGGAGTCTTCAGTGGACCATCTGACAACTCTGGACCTATTACTGCTACTGATGAAGTTGAACCACCAAGGGCCTCAATGGATCCCAAGTACAAAGATGTCATTGTTGTCAATGCTGGAGAACAGCTACTTCTTGATGCAGACATCCACGGAAAACCAATTCCTGATGCTGTCTGGCTAAAGGAGGGCAAGGAAATGGACAAAGCTCTGCGCATTGAAGTGAGAACTACACAAAAGCGTACAGCCTTGAGCATCAAGGATGTAACCAAGCTTGATGGTGGTAACTATGAGCTCATCCTCAAAAACCTGGGTGGTACAAAGTCCATTCCTATCACTGTCAAAGTCCTTGATAAACCCGGTCCACCCACTGGACCCATGAAGGTGACAGGAGTCATGGCTGACAGGTGCATTCTTGCCTGGGCTGAGCCAGCTCTGGATGGTGGGGCTAGTGTAACTCACTACATCTTGGAGAAGAGGGAGACTAGCAGATTGTCCTGGACAGTGGCTGCACCAAATATCAAGAGTCTGTACTATAAACTGACAAATTTGCTTCATGGAAATGAATACATTTTTAGAATCAGGGCTGTCAACAAACATGGCGTTGGTGACTATCTTGAGAGTGAACCAATTGTTGCACGCAATCCTTACAAACCACCTAGTGCTCCTGGAACCCCTGAAGCAAGTCAGATCACAAAGGACTCCATGGTTCTGTCATGGACTGCTCCAGAACAGACTGGTGGAATTGAGATTGAAGGCTACCACCTTGAAAAACGTGACAAAGATAGTGTAAGGTGGACAAAATGCAACAGACAAAAGCTGACTGACACTCATTTCAAGGTCACAGGCCTGATGACAGATCATTTCTATGAGTACCGTGTTGCTGCTGAGAATGAGGCTGGAATGGGAGACCTCAGTGAATTGTCCCTATTATACAGAGCATGTGATGCCACAACACCACCTGGACCTCCACACCATCCTAAGGTGACAGACTACACAAAGTCTTCTGTGTCTCTGTCCTGGGGCAAACCTGACTTTGATGGTGGTGCCTATGTCAAGGGTTACATTGTTGAAATGAGGGAGTATACTCCAGTGCCTGAAGAGGAAGCAGAAGTAGCACCAACAGTTGAGGCACCAGTTGAAAAAGAATGGACCATGTGCACTCCACCAGCAGGCATTCAAGCCACTAAACTCACTATCACAGACCTGAAGGAGGGTGGAGAGTACCAGTTCCGTGTCTGTGCCATCAACTCTGAGGGAGTGGGAGAGGCTGCTAATGTCCACAGCACTGTGGTCACCTCTGACAGGTCAGAAGCACCAGAGATAGAGTTAGATGCTGATCTCAGAAAGGTAGTATCTGTTCGTTCTGGAGGAACTCTGCGTCTGTTTGTTGCCATCAGAGGAAGGCCTGTACCTGCTGTAAAATGGGAGAAAGTTGAGGGCACTCTCACAGAACGTGCTGCAATTGACACCACCAGTTCATACACCATGCTTGTTATTGACAGTGTTAACCGCTTTGACAGTGGCAAATACTCCCTAACACTAGAAAATAGCAGTGGGGCAAAATCTGCAACTGTTGCAGTCAGAATTTTGGATACACCAAGTGCACCACAAAACTTTGCTGTAAAGGAGCTCAAGAAGGATTCAGTGACTCTTGCCTGGGATACTCCACTCACTGATGGTGGTTCTAAAATCACAAACTATATTGTAGAGAAGAGAGAGTCTGTCAGGAAGGTCTACACTACTGTCACTAGCAACTGCATAGCCAACTCATTCAAGATTGAAGAGCTGCCTGAGGGTGGCATCTTCTACTTCAGAGTTTGTGCTGTTAATGAATATGGTCAAGGACAGATGGTTGAAACCAAAGAAATCAAAGTGTCCGAGGTGCCTCTGCCCCCAAGCAAGGTTACACTTGTAGATTTGACAAAGACCAGTGTGACACTGGCATGGGAAAAACCTGCTCACGACGGAGGAAGCAAAGTAATGTGCTACAATGTAGAATTTAAGCCTAAAAGTGGAGATAAATGGGGTACCGCATGCACAGTCAAGGTACCTGAAGCAACAATTCCTAATCTGACTCCTAATGAAGCCTATTTATTCAGAGTTCTTGCAGTGAATGAGAAGGGAAAGAGTGAGCCAAAGGATCTTGGCTTGCCTGTGGTTGCAAAGGATGTTGCAATTGAACCATCTACCAGCCTACTGTTTACCACATACAGTGTGAAGGCTGGAGATGACCTCACTCTTGAAGTTCCAGTCAGAGGCAGGCCAAAGCCTGTTGTATCTTGGAAGAAGGATGGCCTTCCTTTGAAGCAAACATCATCAGTGACCATCCTAAACACTGCAACCTCATCTAAAATTCTCATCAAAGAGGCTAAAAGAGAACACGTTGGCAAGTATGAGATTACTCTGGCTAACTCAGCAGGAACTGTCACAGCTGATATTGGAGTTGTTGTACTTGATAAACCAGGTCCACCTAAAGGCATTAAGGTGGATGCTGTGACCTCGGACAGCATCACGCTATCCTGGTCTCCACCAGATTATGATGGTGGCTGCTGCATCAGTAACTATATTGTGGAGAAAAGAGACACAAACACACAGGAATGGCAGATGATAGCAAGTAATGTTGCCAGGACAGCTTTCAAGGCTGGCCGCCTAACACATGGAGCAGAGTACCAATTCCGCATCTATTCAGTCAACCGTTATGGAAAGAGTACATCTCTGGATTCACCTGGAATCACTGCTCAGTATAGCTTCAAACAACCTGGGCCTCCTTCCACACCCATAGTAAAGTTGGCCACCAAGTCCTTCATGTTGGTGACTTGGAATGAGCCAGTCAATGATGGTGGTAGTGCTGTATTGGGTTACCATCTGGAGAGAAAGGAGCGTACTAGCATTCTTTGGACAAAGATGAACAGAGGAATGATCAAGGATACAGAATACAAAGTCAGTAGTATTGAGGAGGGCTATGATTTATGAGTACCGTGTCTATGCTGAAAATATTGCCGGTATTGGTAAATGTAGCAAAGCCTGTGAAGGTGTAGCAGCCAGAGATCCATGTGACCCTCCAGGCACACCTGTGGTTACTGCTGTTACCAGAACATCTGTCTCCTTATCTTGGGATAAACCAGAGTATGATGGTGGAGCCAAGGTTTCTGGCTATGTCATTGAACGTAGAGACCTTCCTGAAGGTCGCTGGACAAGGTGCAACTTTACCAATGTGCCTGAGACCCACTATGAGGCGACCAGCCTTACAGAGAACAGCCAGTATGACTTCCGTGTCATTGCTAAGAATGCAGCTGGATTGTTCAGCGAGCCATCTGACAACACTGGCCCCATCACTGTTAAGGATGATGTGGATCCACCACGCATCATGATGGATGTCAAATACAGAGAGACAGTGTTTGTGAAAGCAGGAGAAACTCTGAAGATTGATGCTGATCTTTCGGGACGTCCTGCCCCTGTTATTTCCTGGACCAAAGATGGCAAAGACATTGAGCTGAGAGCCAGAATCCAGATTATTTCAACCGATACCAGCACTTCTGTTGTGGTGAAGGATTGCGTCAGAAGAGATTCTGGACAGTATGCCCTGACTCTACAGAATATTGCTGGAAGAGTTACCATGCCAATAAACTGTGTGATCATAGATAAACCAGGACCAGCAGCAGGACCTCTGCAGATCACAGGTCTCACAGCTGAGGAGTGCACGCTCTCATGGGGTCCTCCTCAGGAGAAGGGTGGTGCTGATATCACACATTATGTTGTTGAGAAGCGTGAGACCAGCCGCTTGGCATGGACCATGGTGAAGGGAGATGTCACAAATACATACTTTAAAGTCAAAGGATTGCTCAAGGGAAATGAATATATCTTCAGGGTTCTGGCTGTCAACAAATATGGACTTGGTGAGTCTTTGGAGAGTGATGCTATAAAGATTACAGATCCATACTCTGTTCCCACTGCTCCAGCTAGTGTTGATGTTATTGCCATAACTGGAGATTCAATGACTCTTACCTGGTGCAAACCAGTCAGTGATGGAGGCAGCGCCATCACTGGATATGTGATTGAGCGCCGTGAGAAGACAGGTATGCGCTGGATCCGTGTGAACAGAGATCCAGTTGTTGAATGTACTGCAGTAGCAACCAAACTGCGCAAGGGCTGTGAGTATGACTTCAGAGTCTATGCTGAAAACGCAGCTGGTCTGAGTCCTCCAAGTGAACACTCTTCAACATTCAGACCAGTGGATCCTCTGGTTGTTCCTTCTCGCCCAACCAAGCCAAAGATTGTCAGCTCAACCAAGGACACTGTGTCCATTGTCTGGAAACCACCAACAGATGATGGTGGTGCTCCCATCCTTGGATACAGTGTAGAATACAGAGACTACATCTGCAGACCAGAGCCAGAGGTTGGAGAAGATGAGGAAGAATATGATGAGGAGGAAGAGGAGGTACCTGAGTCACCCGAAGAACTGGCACGATGGGTTGAGGCTATCCCTCTTACCAAGAGCTTAGAGTTCACAATCACTGGGCTAAAGACAGATGCACAATATGAATTCTGTGTCAAAGCAATAAACAAAGTTGGCAGCAGTGCACGTAGCCCATATTCAGATGGAGCTGCAGCAATGGACAGAACTGCAGAGCCATCGTTTGATGTTGACATTGAGATGCGTAAAGTACTCATTGTTAAGCATAGCTCAGCATTTACTCTCAATGTTCCATTCAAGGGCAAACCCGTGCCATCAGTGGCATGGGCCAAGGAGGGTGTTGATCTAAAGGTCAGAGGAACCATTGAATCAACAGTATCCAGTACTTCACTGACCATTGAGAAGTCCACTAGAAACGACTCTGGAGAGTACTGTGTTACAATTGAATCACCATTAGGAAAAGCAACCCTCCCCATGGTTGTCAAGGTGCTCGATTCCCCCGGGCCCCCTGTCAATGTTAAAGTTTCAGCAGTGACTAGGGATTCTGCAACACTTATTTGGGAAGCTCCGGAGAATGATGGTGGTGATGCAGTGAAGGCCTACCATGTTGAAAAACGTGAAGCCAGTAAGAAGGCCTGGGTGTCCGTGACCAGCAACTGCCATGCAATGACTTACAAGGTGGAAGACCTGCAGGAGGGAGCCACTTATTACTTCAGAGTTATTGGAGAAAATGAGTATGGAGTGGGTGTACCTCAAGAAGCCAAGTCTGGAACAAAGATTACAGGTAACATATGAACTGACTCTTTTTAAACGATTGATTTTATACAGCTGTTATCATATTAAGAAAATGTGCCTAACAAAACATCTCACTGTCTATTACAGAGGTTCCAAGTCCACCCATGAAACTTGGGGTTACAAATGTTACCAAGGACAGCATTACAATTGCCTGGACAAGACCAGAATACGATGGTGGTAGCAGAGTTACTGGTTACCTTATTGAAGCCATGGAGAAGGGGCAGAACAAGTGGGTGAAGTGTACCACAGCGAGGATCATGACCCACACTATCAAGAGCCTGAGAGAGGGTGCAGAGTACTTCTTCAGAGTCAGTGCGGAGAACCATGCTGGACTCAGTGAACCAAAGGAGATGATCGTACCTGTTATTGTCAAAGAAATACGGGGTATTTATATATTTATATATCGTTATATATTATTATATTTGTTCAGTCAAACGAATTTAAAACATTATATACTTTTAAAAAAAAGCCATGTTTGTTTTTGAACATTCTGTTTGATGGATTATTGGTTTGACTGTGACATTCCTAATCCCATCCTTGTCTTATTTTTTCAACAGAGGCTCCAGAGTTTGACCTGATGAACTACCCCAAGCACACAGTTTATGTGAGAGCAGGATCCAACTTAACCTTTGAAATCCCTCTCACAGGCAGACCTTTGCCAAAGGTGGCAATGTCCAAGAACAATGTTGTCATCAAGGGATCCAAGAGGCTGCTAACAGAAGTAACTCCAGACAGTTTAATCATCACCCTCAATGAGAGCATTGCAAGTGATGCTGGCAAGTATGAAGTTACCGCCTCAAATGTGGGAGGTACAACCAAGATCTTCCTCAACTTTGTTGTGCTGGACAGACCCGGACCTCCTATTGGTCCAGTTGAGATTGGAGAGGTTGGAGAGACCACAGTATGTCTGAAATGGGCTCCTCCAGAGTATGATGGTGGTAGTCCTGTTACCAACTACATTGTTCTAAAACGTGAAACTAGCACTCCTGCCTGGGCAGAGGTGTCAACAAGCATTGCCAGAAACTCGATCAAGGTGACTAAGCTGACTAAGGGAGAGGAGTATCAGTTCAGAATCAAGGCTGAGAATCGCCACGGTGTCAGTGACCACATTGACAGCAAGTCAATCATGATAAAGCTTCCATACAGTAAGTCAATACAGTTGGATACAAGTTGGCAATAATACGTGTGTCTAAGTGATGAAAAAGTTGTGAAAACTAACATGAATGCTGTCCATTACAGCCACCCCCGGACCTCCATCCACACCATGGCTCGGCTTTGTGTCCAGAGAGAGCCTGACGGTTTGTTGGAATGAGCCTGTCAATGATGGTGGAAACTCCGTGATTGGATACCATCTCCAGATGAAGGAGAGGAGTAGCATCCTCTGGCAGAAGGTCAATAAAACAGCAATCTCAGGAAACCAGTGGCGTGTCACAAACATTTGCCCTGGCCTCATATATGAATTCAAGGTGGCTGCTGAAAATGCTGCTGGCATTGGAAAGTTGAGCAAGACGTCTGAAGAGGTCATTGCCATTGATGCCTGCGGTAAGTATATCTAATAATCTCCAGACTGAGTGCCTTAATTAATATAGACAATAGATTTAATTGAAATGGTACCTTCTCATGTTACAGAGCCTCCAGCAAACGTCCACATCACCGAAGTCACCAAGAACTCAGTCAGCCTCGCCTGGCAGAGGCCTCCTTACGATGGTGGCAGCAAGATTACTGGCTACAGTGTGGAGAGGAGGGACCCTGCCAGTGGTAGATGGGTGAAGGCCTAACTTTACAAACATCATTGAGATGTGCTTCACTGTATCTGGATTGAACCAGGATGAGTCTTATGAGTTCAGAGTGTATGCCAAGAATGCTGTTGGGTCTGTCAGCAACCCATCTCTCATTGCTGGCCCAGTCACTTGTGTCGACGCTTGTGGTGAGTTTTTGATTTGTGTCTATGGTTACATGATTTGTTTACTTTTATTGGATTTATTAATGGATTAATTATATTGTTATCTTGTGTTCCACAGGTGCACCAGCCATTGACCTTCCTCCAGAGTATCTGGATGTAGTTCAGTACAAGGCCGGATCTTCAGTTAAGCTTAGAGTTGGAATCATCGCCAAGCCTCTGCCAACTATTGAGTGGGCCAAGGATGGAAAGGAGCTGGTAGCAACCTCTGTAATGTCTGTTGAAAGCACAACTGAGTCTTCTGCTGTTCTGATCAAGGATGCAGCACGCCTTCACACAGGCTCATATGAGATCAAGATCAAGAATGTTCTGGGCTCAGCTTCTGCTACTATCAGGATTGAAATCCTCGGTATTTAAAAATTCCTGCCTGACCACTTCATATTTCCAGATTCATGAAATCTTAATCAATTTAAATTAAGACACCTGTTAATGCTCTCTCTTTTTTTTTGTTTTTTTTTTTTAACCTTTTTTCAGATAAACCTGGACCTCCAGCCGGTTTGATCAACTTCAACGCTATCTCAGCAGACAGGATTGTCTTTAGCTGGGAGCCTGTGCCCGAGTCTGACCAGGGAGGTAACAAGGTGACCCACTACATTGTTGAGAGACGTGAAACCAGCCGAGTGGTCTGGTCCACAGTTTCAGACCACCACGAGCAGACACATATCAGTGTTGGCAAGCTGTTGCGTGGAAATGAGTATGTGTTCCGTGTCATGGCTGTTAATAAGTACGGCGTTGGAGAGGCACTGGAGTCTGAGCCTGTCATCGCCAAGAATGCCTTCGGTACGTCTGGGACTGTAAAGTGCTGTGAAAAATATTTGGATCATAACAATCTAAATGTATCAAAAATTGTTATGAAAGTTCTCATTTGCATTTGTTTTACTATACATTTCTCTAGTAACTCCTGGGCAGCCTCATACTCCTGAGGTGAACATCATCACTAAGACCACCATGGTGGTAGAATGGAACAAACCAGGTGTAGACGGAGGTAGCACCGTGACGGGCTACTATCTGGAGAGACGTGACAAGAAGAGCTCACGCTGGATCAGAGTTTACAAAGACCCTGTCACTGACATCAAACAGACGGTCTACCATCTGACAGAAGGAAATGAGTACCAATATCGTGTCTGTGCCATTAACAAGGCTGGAGAGGGACCGTTCTCTGATGCATCAGACTACTACAAGGCTGCTGACCCAGTTGGTAAGTGGTCTAACATTCACAAGTTTACAACAAAAGATAAATCTACACACACACCTAATAATTACATTGTACTTACAGATCTACCATATGAGCCACGCAAGCTGAAGGTGGTGGACTCTACCAAGACTTCCATCACTTTGGGCTGGTCCAAGCCAGAATGGGATGGAGGCAGCGAAGTCACCAGCTACATGGTGGAGAAGCTTGTTGAGGGAGAGGAAGAATGGTCTATGATTACCACCAAGGGAGAGGCCAAGACAACAGAGTACACGGTCCACAGCTTGAAACCAGATGTCAATTACTTCTTCAGAGTCTCTGCAGTCAACTGTGCTGGCCGTGGAGATCCTCTGGAGATGACTGAGCCTGTGCAAGCCAAGGATATCCTGGGTAAGTTAATTACTGGGATTGTAAACGGTTTCAGTGTGTTCAGCTTACATCACGTCTTGCATTGTTCTAACATTGCTCACATACAGCAGTCACTGTGTAACCTTGAATATACTTCTTGATTTTCACAGAGGAGGCTCAGATTGACTCAGATGTGGCCATGAGGACTCACTACATTGTGAAGGCTGGTAAGGATGTGGAGCTGTCTGTTCCTCTGAAGGGCAGACCTGCTCCCACTGCTTCCTGGAGCAAGGGAGAAGAATGCATTGATCACGACCCCAAATATGAGTTCCACCACTCAGACACTAGCTCAGTCCTTGTCATTCGTGAGGTGACCAGGCTTGACACTGGAAAGTACACAGTGAAGATAGAGAATGGTGTGGGAGAGCCGAAGACACTGACTCTGTCTGTGAAGGTCCAGGATACTCCAGCTCAGTGCAGGAATCTGGTCATGAAGGATGTGACCCGTGGAAAGGTCACTCTCTGCTGGGAGCCTCCACTCCTCGATGGTGGTGCTGAGATCACAAACTACATTGTTGAAAAGAGGGACTCCTCCAAGAGATCCTACTCTGCAGTGACAAACAAATGCACAGACCTGACATACACCATTGAAGATCTCTCAGAGAAGACATCCTTCTTCTTCCGTGTGTTGGCAGAGAATGAGAACGGTGTTGGTGATCCATGTGAAACTCTTGAGCCTGTGAAAGCTACAGAGACTCCAGGACCAGTAAAAGAGGTCGCTATGAAGGATTCATCAAAGACTTCTGTCACTCTGCAGTGGCTGAAGCCTGATTATGATGGTGGTAGCATCATCTCTGACTATGTCATCGAGAAGAAACTCAGTAAGGAGGAATGGTCATTGGGAGGAACCAGCAAACAGTGTGAGTTTGAGGTCAAGAAACTTAAGGAGCACTCGGACATGTTCTTCAGAGTTGCCGCCAGAAATGAGAAGGGGCAGGGTGACTTTGTTGAGATTGGACCTATCAAGGTTATTGACTACATTATAACACCTGAGGCAAGCCTGGCAGAGTACCCAGATGGCAGAATAAGTGTTCGCCTGGGTCACAACGTGCACATCGAGCTGCCATACAAAGGTAAACCCAGACCTGCCATTCTGTGGTTGAAGGACAGCCTACCTCTGAAGGAAAGTGAACAAGTGCGCTTCAAGAAGACAGAAAACAAAGCCACTCTGATGATTAAGAACATGACTAAGGAGAATGAGGGTAAATACACCCTTACCCTTGACAACAAGGTCAACAGGAGATCCTTCCACATCCACGTCATTACACTTGGACCACCATCAAAGCCTGTTGGACCTATTCGCCTGGATGAAGTGAGAGCTGAGAGCATCATGATCTCCTGGGATGAACCCAATGATGACGGCGGTGGAGACATCACTTGCTACGCTGTGGAGAAGCGTGACACCTCCAAATCTGACTGGAAGATGGCCTGCTCCAGCGTACAGGGTACTCAGTTCAGGATCCCCAATCTGATTAAGGGTGTCCAGTACCAGTTCAGAGTGTGTGCTGAGAACAGATATGGTGTCAGCGAGCCTCTGGTCTCACAGATGATCATTGCCAAGCACCAGTTCAGGCCTCCTGGCCCACCAGGCAAGCCTGTTGTGTACAATGTCACCAACGATGGAATGACCATCCAGTGGGAGCAGCCCATCTATGATGGTGGCACCCCCATCCAGGGCTTCCATGTGGAGAAGAAGGAAAAGAACAGCATCATGTGGCAAAAGGTGAACACAATTTTGATCAAAGAAACAGACTTCAGAATCTTGGAGCTCATTGAAGGCCTTGAGTACTCCTTCAGAGTCTACGCCCAGAACGATGCTGGCTTCAGTCGAATGAGTGACGAGAGCAAGGCAACCATGGCTGTCAGTCCTGTTGGTGAGTGCTGATTCAGACAATTACATCACACAATCCTTTCTGCTCTGAAACATGAATAACATAAAGTTAGAATGAAACCAAGTTAAAAGATGTATCTCATCTATTTCAGATCCTCCTGGCCAGCCCGACTACACCGATGTGACTAGTGACTCAGTGGCACTGAAATGGGATGCACCTAAACGCGACGGTGGTAGCAAGATTGTTGGCTACAATGTTGAGAAACGCCAAGGCAATGGCCGCTGGTTCAAGGCCAACTTGACTGATGTACATGACTGCCAGTACACTGTCACAGGGTTGGCAACAAATGAACGCTACGAGTTCAGAGTGATTGCCAGAAATGCTATCGGTGTTGTTAGTCCTCCATCCAACTCCTCTGGCATGATTGCAGTCAGAAATGAAAACGGTGAGTAATCTTAGGTTGTTAGTTGTAATATTCAACCTCAGGACTGATAAATAATGCAGCTGATGAAACCATACCTCTCAGCTAAACACTGTAAACTAATCCCTCTGTTGTTTCTCAAAACCAGCTCCTCCAAACATTCAGTTTGGCCCAGAGTACTTTGATGGCTTGACAGTCAAGGCAGGAGACAACATCAGGCTGAAGGTGGCCATCAGTGGACGCCCTGTTCCCAAGGTCGTCTGGTTCAGAGATGGTGTTGAGATAACCAAAAAGATGATGGACATCATCAAGCGTAGCTGGATCCAGCACCCTGTTTGTCAGGGATGCTGATCGCACACACCGCGGCCTCTACACTGTGGAGGCTACCAATGGATCTGGAAACAAGAAGGAGAACATCCTTGTTCAAGTCCAAGGTACGCAGTTTGATTAGTTTCTTCCTTATGTTGTAATGCAGTTGTTTACATTGTTTTTCTTTTCTTTTATAACTTCTTCTTCTTCTCACACACCTTCATGTTGTAGACACTCCTGGAGAGCCTATTGGACCCATTGTTTTCAGCCAGATCTCAGAGGGCAAATGCACTCTGTCTTGGACGGCACCAGAGAACGATGGCTGCTCTGAGATTTCACATTATATCATTGAGAAGCGTGAGACGGCCAAGATCTCCTGGGCCTTGGTGTCTGATGAATGTAAGGAGTGCACTTTCAATGCAAGCAAGCTCATCAAGACCAATGAGTACCAGTTCAGAGTCTCTGCTGTGAACAAGTTTGGAGTTGGCAGACCTTTGGAGTCCAGCCCCATCATTGCTCAGCTGCAATACAGTAAGTGGAAAGTTGGAAAGTTTTATATGTATTCTATATATGTTTTCTATATTTAGTCAATGCAGACATTCAACTCATTTATTAAAATTGTTTCCCTCAGCTACTCCTGATGCCCCAGGCACTCCTGACTCTACTGAGGTGACAGGAGAGAGCATTACCCTGTCCTGGACCCCTCCGTCATCTGATGGTGGAAACCCCATTCAGTATTACATCCTGGAGAAACGAGAGAAGAAGACTACCCGGTTCTACAAAGTTATGACCAAGAAACCCATTGTTGAATGCGCTCACAAGGTGCTGCATCTAACAGAGGACATGGAGTATGAGTTCCGTGTGATGGCTGTGAATGATGCTGGTGTTGGAACTCCAAGTAACAGTCTCTGTGCCTATCAGAGCTGCTGAGCCAAAGGATATTCCTTGTGCGCCATCTGTGATCTGTGTGTCAGACTCCACCAACACCTCCATTAGCCTGGAATGGACCAAGCCTGCGGATGACGGTGGCATGGAGATCATGGGCTACATCATTGAGATGGTAAAGGCAGGGGAGACTGAATGGAAGAGAATGAATGAGCAGCTGGTGGCAGAAACAAATTATGTGGTAACAGGTCTCCAGACAGGAGCTGAGTACACGTTCCGCGTCGCAGCTGTCAATCATGTTGGTAGAGGAGACGAGAAGGAGATTGAAGAGCCAGCTCAGGCTGTAGACAGGCTAACAGCACCACAAGTCGACATTGATGCCACCTTCAAGCAGACACACATTGTCAAGGCTGGAGGTTCAGTGTGCCTGGGCATCTACTTCAGAGGAAAGCCAATTCCCACGGCCACCTGGGTGAAGGAAGAAGGAGAGCTGGGTGTGCTGTCTGAGATCACAACCACAGATGGCTACAGTTCTCTGAGTATTGGAAAGTGCTCAAGAAATGATACAGGAAAATACACCGTTAACTTGGAGAATACTAGTGGCAGCAAGGCCATTACATTCACTGTAAGGGTGATGGACACTCCTGGACCTCCACAGGCTGTCGCCTTTAAGGAGGTGACCAGAGGCTCAGTCACAATCACCTGGGAGCCACCTGTGAATGACGGTGGAGCCCGAATCCATCACTATATTGTTGAAAGACGAGAAGGTAGTCGCCGCACTTGGCAGCAGTCTGGTGGCAAGTGTACACAGCATATCCTGAAGATCGAGGACCTGCTGGAGGGAGTGCCATACTTCTTCAGAGTCTCCGCTGAGAACCAGTATGGTGTGGGTGAGGCATTTGAGCTGACCGAGCCTGTTTCTGCTACCGCAGAACCAGCATCTCCAAAGAGAATGGACATCCTGGACACAACAGACAACTCTGTGTTCCTGGGCTGGCTTAAACCAGAGCATGATGGCGGTAGCCGCATCCAGGGTTATGTCATTGAGGCTAGGCCAAAGGGTACAGAGAAATGGGTTGTGGTTGGCACTACAAAGAATCTCACCTATATGGTTGAGAAGCTCAACAAAGGCAACGAGTATGACTTCCGTGTGAAGGCTAAGAATGAAGCCGGCTACAGCAAGCCGAGGGAAACTCTGGCTCCTGCACTGGTTAAAGAGCCTCACATTGAACCTGCTGCTGACCTCAGCGAGATCACCGACCAGCTGGTCACAAGCAGGTCTGGCAGTGCCTTCACCATCGATGTTCCCATCAGTGGTAGACCTGCTCCTAAGGTCGCTTGGAAGCTGGAGGAGATGAGACTAAAGAGCTCAGACAGGGTCTCCATCATAACAACTAAGGACAGAACCAGTATCACAGTCAAGGACGCCATGAGAGGAGATGGTGGTAAATACTACCTGACCCTGGAAAATGTGGCAGGAACAAGGACCTTCACTATTGAAGTTAATGTGACAGGTAGACCCAGTCCTCCAACCGGGCCCATTGAAATCTCAGGCATCACCTCTGAGTCCTGCGTTATTAGCTGGCAACCACCAGAGGATGATGGTGGCACTGATATTACCAACTACATTGTGGAGAAGCGTGAGTCTGGCTCCACTGCCTGGCAGCTGATCAACTCCAGCGCAAAGCGAACAACTCTCCACGTCAGTCATCTGACCAAGTACATGCAGTACACATTCAGGGTCTCTGCTGAGAATAGATTTGGTGTCAGCAAGCCCACAGAGTCTGAGACTATAGTTGCAGAGCATCCTTTCAGTGAGTACTCCTTCATAAGCTTTCAACTTATTCAGTAATTTAACATGTCAATGATAAACAACAGACATACGTTTGTATGCATTTCTTAGACTGTTAGAATTTAAACTAAAACATTCTTCTTTTTTTATCACAGCACCTCCTGGCCCACCAACAAAACCTACAGTCTTCAACGTCACTGCTAACACAATGACCATGAAATGGGAGGAGCCCTATCATGATGGTGGAAGCAAGGTTACCGGCTACTGGATTGAGAAGAAGGAGAGGAACAACATCCTGTGGGTGAGAGAGAACAAGATCCCTTGCTTTGAGTGCTGCTCCAAGGTTGAGGGTCTGGTCGAAGGCCTGGAATATCAGTTCAGGGTTTATGCCATGAACAGTGCTGGACTGAGCAAAGCCAGCGAGGCCTCCAAGGGAGCAGTTGCTCAAAATCCAGTTGGTGAGTTTTAAGTTTACTATCACACTATCCAGTTACTTTTCACTTAACTTTCGAATGCCAGTATCTTCCTACATGTCTGATCAAATGCTGATGTGCTTTTAGATCCACCAAGTAAACCAGAAGTCACAAATGTTACAAGAACCACTGTCTCCCTCAAATGGTCATCTCCGCTGAATGACGGTGGCAGTCCCATTGTGGGCTACATTATCGAGCGCAAGCCATACACCTTGACCGGTGAGGGCCGCTGGCTCAAGTGTAACTACACCAATGTGACAGAGACGTTCTACACTGTTACCGCCTTGGGAGAGGGAGAGCCCTATGAGTTCAGAATCATCGCCAAGAATGCCAACCAGGTCTTTAGCAGGCCCTCAGAGACTACCGGCTCTGTGCAGTGCAAGACCGACTTCGGTAACGTCTGCATTTCTGATTGATATACAGTAACATCAATACAGCTCACTTTCACACTTCTGACCATGTTCATTATGTCTACCCAACAGAGCCTCCAAAGGCCCAGCTGGATAGTAAACTCCTGTCTGAAACTGTGAAGGTCAGGGCTGGTTCTGACCTGGTTCTGGATGCTGCAGTGGGAGGCAGACCTGACCCCAAGTCTTCGTGGTCCAAGGGCAACAGGGACCTGGAGTTGTGTGAAAAGTACCACGTGCAGTACACTCCCACCAAGGCAATGGCCATCATCAAATTCTGTGACAGAGATGACACAGGAAAGTACATCCTCACAGTCAGGAATGTGAGTGGAACCAAGACTGCTGAGGTTAACGTCAAAGTACTTGATACCCCCGGAGTATGTGAAGGCAGCATTGAGATTAGCAAAATCACAGAGGAGTCATGCACACTGAGCTGGAAGCCTCCTCTGGAGGACGGCGGTGATGAGGTCTCCCACTACATTGTAGAGAGGCGCGACACCAACAGACTCAACTGGGTCATCATGGATGCAGAGTGCAAGGAGCTGACCTGCAACATCACCAGGCTTTTCAAGAACACAGAGTACCTGTTCAGAGTCAGAGGAGTCAACAAGTACGGACCTGGAGTATACCTCCAGTCAGAGCCCATGTTCGCCAGAAACACTTTCAGTAAGTGCAACAGTCAGGTCATTGTGAATAAAAACTGATAAACAATGCTTTCAAAATCTCTGAGGCCAAACAGATCTTGCTCTTTTATTTTAAACACTAAATTATCTTTTCTCTCCTTCAGCGGTGCCAAGTCCTCCTGATGCTCCAGAGATCTTGGTCTCAGGAAAGGACTTTGCCACCATTCAGTGGCTGAAGCCTGAGAGCGATGGTGGCAGCCCGTTGATCCATTACCTGGTGGAGAGGCGCGAGAAAAAGAGTGCCCGCTGGGTGAAGGTGAATAGGGATGGAGCTCACCTGGACACTACACTCAAGGTGTCTGACTTGATCGAAGGCAACATCTACCAATTCAGAGTGACAGCCATCAACAAGGCCGGAGAGAGTGAACCCAGCAAGGTTTCTCTGTATGTCGTTTGCAGAGTGCCAACATGTAAGTCTAAATGCCTAACATTAAATACAACCGTAGATCTGACTGATGATCTGAAATCTGTCCTTTATGAACTATGTCCATAATCTTCATTCCTGTATCCTCTCCTCTAAGGCACCCCTGCTCCTCCTTCTATCCCTCGAATCACTGATACCCATGCTGACAGCATCAGTCTAGCCTGGTCCCGCCCTGTGGAGGACGGAGGAGCCGATGTGATCGGCTACATCCTGGAGATGCAGGAAGCTGGAGCCTGAGGAATGGAACAAGGCCCATGAAAAGACCCTGCGTGGTTCAGAGTATGTGGTGACTGGACTTACTGCGGGCAAGAAGTACTGCTTCAGAGTGGCTGGCATCAACATCAATGGTACAGGAGACTTCAGTGAACCATGTGCTGAGACTGAGCCAGTGGAGAGAATTGGTAAGTCATCTGGAATGATTTTCCCTCTTTCAATACAGTAAATATCATTTGAAAGTCTTTCATAATGTGGTAGCATTAAAATTACCAACATTTCAAATCATTTGCTTTTGCTTACACAGAAACTCCTGACTTTGAGCTGCACGATGACCTGAAGAAGACCATCTGCTTGCGTGCTGGCGGCTCCCTCCGTCTGTTCGTAAAGGTTACTGGCCGTCCAATGCCCACCCTCACATGGAGTAAGCCTGATGTTGACCTCCACAACAGAGGATTTATTGAAGTCACCAGCACGTCCACAACACTCATCATTGATAAGGTCCACCGCTATGACGCTGGCAAATACACACTGGTCGCTGAGAACTCTGCTGGAAAACAGGAAGCCAACATTCTGGTTAAGGTCTATGGTAAGTGCCATTGATTTTATGTGGTATAGAAGCTTTTGGAAAGTTTTATTTATATAAAATACTGAACAAAATTTCCATTGTTAGATACTCCTGGACCAACTGGACCAATTAAGATAAAAGAGCTGACAAAGGAGTCTATTACAATCTCTTGGGAAGCCCCAACCGTGGATGGCGGAGCTCCTGTCAACAACTACATCATTGAGCGACGTGAGGCCTCCATGAGAGCCTACAAGACCGTCACAAGCAAGTGCAGTAAGACATCCTACAAGATTGACGGCCTGATAGAGAGTATGCTGTACTACTTCCGGGTCCTCCCTGAGAACATCTATGGCGTTGGTGAGCCTTGCGAGACTTCGGACGTCATCCTGGCTTGTGACGTGCCTCTGCCACCACAAAAGCTGGAAGTGATCGACGTCACCAAGAGCACTGTTGTCCTGGGCTGGGAGAAGCCCGAGCATGATGGTGGCAGCAGACTGTCGGGCTACGTCATTGAAGCTTGCAAGTTTGGCACCGACAAGTGGATGAAGGTGGCCACGCTGAAGATCACAGACTTTGAACACACCATCGACAAGCTGAATGAGAATGAGCAGTACTTGTTCAGGGTCAGAGCAGTCAACAGCAGAGGAGTCTCCGAGCCCAAAGAGCTTGTTGCACCCATCACTGTACAGGAACAGAGAGGTAACAGACAAAACAGTTTGCTTTCCTGCAATCAAACAAGATATGGTTAACGTACAAGTTAACATAGTATCTTTTTTCTCTTTCCAGTCATGCCTGTGGTGGACTTCTCCAGTATTCCTCAGAAGGTTGTCAATGTCCTGGCCGGCAAGACTCTGGAGCTGGATCTGCCCATCATTGGCAGACCTCCTCCAGTCTGCATCCTGGTATTTCAGTGATAACAGACTAAAAATCACAGACCGTGTCAAGGTCAAGAGCACTGGCAAGTTCTCCAAACTTACTATGTCTGACACCACCATTGACGACACTGGTGACTACACCCTGGAAGTGAAGAACGCTGTTGGTGTCATCAAAGAGGTCATCAAGGTCATCATCCTCTGTAAGAAAGCATCCCTCATTTGGTATTTTTGTTTCATCATTTGTTGTTGTCATTATCAAGAGCAGGTTACAGTAAAGTCTGGTGGTGTTACCGGCAATCAAAGTGCAACCATTAATTTTAATCCCCTTTTTACCAGCTAAACCTGATGAACCAAAGGGACCCATTAGGTTTGATGAGATCGATGCCACCACCGTCACCTGCAGCTGGGATCCTCCAGTCAGAGATGGTGGAGCTCCCATCAGCGGCTACGCCGTGGAGCAGCGTGATGCTCACAAACCCGGCTGGGTACCTGTTTGTGATGTTAGCCGACCAACCTTTAAGTTTGAGAACCTGATTGAAGGAGATGAATACGTCTTCCGTGCAGCTGCCATTAATCGTTACGGCACCGGAGAGTTCCTGCAGTCTGAGAATGTTACCTGCAGGAGCCTGACAAGTAAGATTTTCTTTACTTTTACACATTTAGCCAATATTACTACACAAACAGTGTTATGTACAGATATATAGAAAGATGTTTTCCTTCTCCATAGATGTGTCTGGACCTCCTGGACGTCCAACTGTCTTTGACGTTTCTCGTGATGGCATGACTGTGGCCTGGAACCCACCAGATGAAGACGGTGGCCTTGAGGTTTCTGGATACATTATTGAGCGCAAAGAAGTCAGGTCTGACAGATGGGTGCGTGCCAACAAGAACCCCATCACCATGACCCGGTACAGGTCCACCGAGCTAATCGAGGGCCTGGAGTATGAACACAGGATCACCGCCATCAATGCCAGAGGACTGAGCAAACCAAGTCTGCCATCAAAACCAGCAGTCGCAACAGATCCCATTGGTGAGAGAACAGTTTGAGAAAACGTTGTTATATACAATATAAATGTAAGTACAGACGCATTTCAAATACTGACATGCTTCTCTTCCCCGCTCAGATCCACCTGGCTGTCCTCAGAACCCAAGGATCACCGACACCACCAAGTCCACCGTGTCACTGGCTTGGAGTCCTCCCGATGATGAGGGAGATGCAAGAGTGGACGGTTACCTTATTGAGATGCAGAAGGTGGGCACCATGGCCTGGATCAAGTGCAACACCACGCCATCTCTGATCTGCGAGTACACGCTGACCAACATGCCGCAAGGAGAGGAGTTCAAGTTCCACGTGATGGCCTGCAATGCCGGTGGCTCTGGAGAACCTGCTGAGGTGCCTGGAACTGTTACTGTGACTGAGATGCTTGGTAAGGATGCAGAGGTTACATTAACTACACCTGCAACAAGATCATGTTTAAGATAACTGAAATAAACTAAATAAATCAAACTGTCATTGTTCTCTAGAATCTCCTGACTACGACCTGGAGCTCAAATACAAAGACGTGTACGTGGTCCGCCAGGGAGGAGTAGTTAGACTGTCTCTACCCATCAAGGGTAAACCTCATCCTACCTGCAAGTGGTCAAAGGATGGCGGTGCAGTCTCCACTATGGCCATGATTGCTTCCACCGAGGACGCCAGTGAGCTGGTGATCAAGGGAGCCGAGAGGAGCGACACAGGCGTGTATGACCTCCTGCTGGAGAATAAGGTTGGCAAGAAGAAAGCCCAAATCAAGGTGAAGGTAATCGGCCGCCCAAGTGCTCCAGAGGGACCACTGGTCTTTGAGGAGATCCAGGCCAATTCTGTCAAGGTGTCCTGGAAGGCACCCACGGATGATGGTGGCTCAGATATCCTGGGTTACATTGTAGAAAGACGTGAGGCAGCCAGAAACGCCTGGTACACTGTGGACTCCAGAGTGACTGACACTCAGCTGGTTGTCAAGGGCCTGAAGGAGGGAACAGAGTACCACTTCAAGGTTACGGCTGAGAACTCCTTTGGAATCAGCTCCTCTCTGAAATCAGAGCAGCCACTGGTGCCCAAGACACCTCTCTGTAAGTGTTCCTTTTCTTCAGTCAGTCGCCAGTCACGTGTGTTTAAACAGTTTGAAATCATTCACTACTAATCTGTGTTTTTCAAACCAGGTCCCCCTGAGCCTTCAAGCACTCCACCAGAGATTATGGATGTCACAAAGAGCTCTGTGGCATTGGCCTGGTCCAGACCAAAGGACGACGGTGGCTCTGCAATCACTGGCTACTTTGTAGAGTACAAGGTGGTGTCCACTGAGACTTGGTCCCGCCACGAGAACAAGATCACTTCCACTATGTTTACTCTGCCTGGACTCACCCCTGATGCAGACTACCAGTTCCGCATTGTTGCTGTCAACAACATTGGCGAGAGTGAGGCTGGTCCTGTGTCTGACGCAGTCACATGCAAGGATCCATTCGGTGAGCCTCCTCAATCAAATGTGGTTTGTGTTGGTGTCAGTGAGTCACAAAAACAACTGATGATTAAACTTGTTCTTTGTTTCTTTCGCTCCAGACAAGCCAAGCCAACCAGGCGAGATCGACACAGTGAACGTGAAAAACAACTTCATCACCATCCGCTGGCAAGCTCCAGAGTGTGACGGTGGAAAGGAGGTCCTGGGCTACTGGGTGGAGTACAGGAAGTCCATTGAGAGCACCTGGAAGAAGTGCAACAAGCAGAGGCAGAAGGTAATGGAGCTGACCATGCCTGGACTGGCTGAGGCCACAGAGTACGAGTTCAGAGTGTTTGCTGAGAATGAGACAGGAATGAGCAGACCTCGTAGGACTGCCACATGCATCAAGACTAAACTGAGTGGTGAGTACACTGAAATGTAGTGTGAAAATAACTATTACCCAACTTGCTTGCCCAGAGAAACCTCATATAACTTCACATATGTGTTTCCTGTATAAATCTATGACTTGATTTTTAATTACAGTTGAAAATAAACCAAGCATGAGAAAGGAAATGGATGAAGTGACATGCCAAGCTTGGCCAGCCTGCTGTCATGAAGTGTCCAGATTATCGGCAGACCTGTCCCTGACATCAAGTGGTATCATGCCGGCAAGGAGGTTGTTGAGTCCCGTAAGTATGAGATGAGCTCTGACGGCCGCAACCACTCCCTCTCTATCATGACTGACCAGCAAGAGGATGAGGGTGAGTACACCTGCAAGGCCATTAACGACGCCGGAGAGGCCGAGACCTCGGGTGTCCTGGTGTTGGAGGCTGCTCCATCCTTCCACCCTGACTACCCACTGAAGGAAACTTATTATGCCGGCCTGGGAACCACTCTGCGCATCCACGCCGTCTACATTGGTCGCCCTGAGCCAAAGATCATGTGGCTTCATGGTGCAAATACTCTAGGAGAACACAGAGGACATCAGCATTGAGACCACTGAGCACTACACTCACCTGATCATCAAGAATGTGCAGCGTAGAGTTCACGGAGGCAAATACAGGATCAGACTACACAACCACTTCGGCAGGGCTGACACTGCATTCAATGTTGAAATCTATGGTATGTTTGTATGATAGCAACAAAGCATGCATTTCAAAGGTAATATATTAAGACACATAACTAATATCAAAGATCCCTGTTTACAGACAAACCTGACATGCCTCAGGGTCCCATTGTGCTGGATGCCCTCCTGAAGAACTCTGTCATCATCACCTGGAAGCCTCCCAAGGACGACGGAGGCTGCATGATCACTAACTACATTGTAGAAAAGCGTGAGGACAAGGAGGGCACCGAATGGGAACTGGTGTCATCATCTATCAACGGCACATCTTGCCGTGTGCCGAATCTCACTGACAGTGCTGGATACTTCTTCCGTGTCTACGCCCAGAACCGCTACGGCAACAGTGTACCACTGGAGCTCGCTTCACCTATCCTCATCAAGAGCCAACTGGGTAAATCAAATTTTGAATTCATGTCTAACGATATAAGCACAGAACTCTGATACACAGTACATACAGTTTACATGTAATCTGAACTGACAATGCTTTCCTGTCCACAGAGAGACCATCACCACCTCAGTCACCAGTTGTTTCTGGAATCACCAAGGACTCCTGCGTGGTTTCCTGGAAGCCTCCACTCAGCGATGGTGGCTCCAAGATCAAGAGCTACTGCCTTGAGAAGAAGCACAAGAAGGACAAGAAGGAATGGACTGAATGGACTCCAGTGACCACAGACGAAATCAAACAAACGGTGCTGTCCGTTAAGCGCCTGACGGAGGGCGTCGAGTACATCTTCCGCGTTAAGTGTGAAAACCTTGGAGGACAGAGTGACTACAGCGAGGAGACCGCTCCCATCATTACAGCCACAGCCATTGATGTTCGTGCTCCTGCCTTCAAGGAAGAGCTGAGGAACATGAGCGTCAAGTACAAGAGCAACGCTACCCTTGTCTGCAAAATCACAGGACAGCCCAAGCCTGTCATTAAATGGTTCAGGCGTGGAAAGGAAATCCACTCTGATGGAAAGAAGATCAAGATCCAGGAGTTCAAGGGAGGTTATCACCAGCTGGTCATCACCGACGCTGATGAGGAAGACTCCACTGTGTACCAGATCAGGGCCACCAACCAGGGAGGTTCCATCTGTGCTACAATCTCTCTGGATGTTGAAAGTAAGTTTTATTTTTACAAACCTACCCAGCAGCACTAAGCATGTTTTTTAATGTGAATTAAACACGACATCTCACTTAAACTATTTCTCTCATTTCTAGTCCCTGCTCAGATCCACCTGCCGAAGAACCTGAAGGACAAGGAAGCCATCCCTGCTCTGCGTGGAGAGGTGGTCAATATCAAGATACCTTTCGGTGGCAAGCCAGATCCTGTCATCACATGGCAGAAGGGACAAGACCTGATTGACAGCAATGGCCACTACCAAGTCATTGTCACCAGATCATTCACATCTTTGGTGTTCCCCAACGGAGTGGAGAAGAAGGATGCTGGTTTCTACATTGTTTGTGCCAAGAACAGATTTGGCATTGACCAGCAGACAGTTGAGCTGGACGTGGCTGACGTGCCTGATCCTCCACGTGGTGTCAAAGCCAGTGATGTCTCCAGAGACTCTGTCACACTGAACTGGGTGGCCCCAGCAAATGACGGCGGCAGCAAGGTCATCAACTACATCATTGAGAAGAGCCCCACCACTGCTGAGAGGTGGCAGCGTGTTGCCCAGTCCCGTGACACCCACTACACTGTCATCAATCTGTTTGGAGGAACCAGCTATCAGTTCAGAGTCATCGCTGAGAACAAGTTTGGACAAAGTGCTCCATCTGAAACCAGTGGACACGTCATGACCAAGGAGGACAAATCAAGAGTTCTGCTCTACGACAGAGAGGTTGACGATACCGGACGTGTACCAAGAGGCAAGGCTCCGCACTCCGAGGCCAAGAACCTGCACAATAAATATGCCATTGCAGAGGAATTGAGCAGAGGTCAGTTTGGCATTGTCCACCGCTGTGTTGACATCAGCTCTGAGAAGACCTACATGGTTAAGTTTGTCAAAGTGAGAGGTGCCGATCAAGCAATAGTTAAGAAAGAAATCGCAACACTGAATTTGGCCAAACACACTAACTACCTCCTCCTCCATGAGTCCTTCGACAGTCCAGAGGAGCTGGTCATGATCTATGACTTCATCTCTGGTGTCGACATCTTTGAGCGCCTTAACACAGCTGAGTTTGAGCTAATGAGCGTGAGATCGCTAACTACATCAGGCAGATCTGCTCAGCTCTTGAGTTCTTGCATGCTCAGAGCTATGGACATTTTGATATCAGACCTGAGAACATCGTGTACACAACCAGGACCAGCTCCAATGTGAAGATTATCGAGTTGGGCCAGTCCAGACACCTGACTCCTGGAGATCAAATCAAGGTCCAATATACCACTGCAGAGTACGCTGCCCCTGAGATTCACCAGTGTGACATGGTTAGCACTGTCACTGACATGTGGTCAGTCGGTGTCCTTGCCTATGTCCTTCTCAGTGGACTTAATCCATTCACAGCAGAAACCAACCAACAAATGATTGACAACATCTCCAACGCAGCATACAGCTATGATGACGAGTCCTTCAAGCAGGTCAGTGTTGAGTCATTAGACTTCACCGACCGCCTCATGACAAAGGAACGCAAGCACCGTATGACTGCTGCTGAGGCTCTGGCACATCCTTGGCTGACCAAGCCTGCAGAGGAGATCAGCACCAGAGCGATCGCAACTGGCAGACATAAGAGATACTACCAGACGATGGTGAGGAAGGAGTGGAACACTGTCGTCTCTGCAGCCCGTGTGGCTAGCGGAGGATCCATCAGGTCCCAGCGTGGCGTCTTTGTCGCCAAGGTGAAGATTGCTCCATTTGAGAATGGTCCTGTTGGTGGGCAGATTGGCCACGCTGTGGTGAACGAGGGAGACAATGTGAAATTCACCTGCAACATTGAAAACTACGACAGCACTACTGAGGTGACATGGTACTGTGGCGTCAGGCAACTTGAAGCTGGTGACAAATATGAAATTGAATACGAGGATGGCCTGGCTGTAATCACCATCAACAAGGTCACAAGGTCAGACGATGGCACTTACAGATGCAAGATTGTGAATGAGTATGGTGAGGACAGTGCCTATGCAGAGCTGTTCATCAGCAGTGTTAGATCTTACCGTGACTTCTTCACCACCCGTGTGGTCAAGAAGACAAAGCGCAGAGTTGACACTGCCAGGATGCTCCAGAAGCCACCAGAGTTCACCCTGCCTCTCGTTAACCATACAGCCTACATGGGCGAGTCTGTGCGCTTTGGCGTCACCATCACCGTTCACCCTGAACCTCGTGTCATCTGGCACAAATCTGGACAGAAGCTCATCCCTGGACAGGATGACAAGAAATACACCTTCCTCACTGACAAGGGCCTGTACCAATTGATTATCCATAACCTTGATGATAAGGATGATGCTGAGTACAGTGTAGTGGCCCGCAATAGGTACGGTGATGACAGCTGCAAGGCTCGTCTTACTGTTGTTCCTCGACCTAGTCCTGCAGATCTCACCCTGAGACCCATGTTTAAACGCCTGCTCGCAAACGTCGAGTGCAGGGAGGGCCAAAATGTGCGCTTTGAGATCAGAGTCTCTGGCCGTCCAACACTGAAGTGGGAGAAGGACGGCACACCTTTGGCCTTTGGACCTTCTATTGAGGTCGTCCATGAAGGTCTGGATTACTACATCCTTCACGTAAGAGACACTCTGCATGAGGACTCTGGTATCTACAGAGTTACTGCAACCAACTCTGCTGGGTCTGCCAGTTGTCAGGCCACACTCAAGGTGGAACGTGTCATTCATGTAAAGAAGGAATATGAGATGAGTAAAAAGGAGAAGGAGGAGGCAGCCGGAAAGGAGGAGTTAGACAAAAAGGTGAGGCTGTCTCAGATTTTGTCAGGCACCGTTATTATGCCTCTACCACCGGTGGCGGTACAGGCTGTCAGGGAGGCAGCCACCATGTTCAAACCTGCTGTGACAACCAAGAAGGGAGAGAAGACTGAGGCCGAGATAAAGAAAGAACAAGAGGAGAGGAAGAAGCGTGCAGATGAGAAGAGGCTGCGAATGCCGTACGTCGTCCCCACTCCTCGTGTTGTTAACCCAGCTGTCCTCGAGGAGGACGTGGAGATTAAGAACTTCAAGCCTCTCTCTGACATGAAATGGTACAAGAAGCTGAGGGATCAGTACGAGTTCCCCGAGCCGATGGAGAAGATCAAGCAGAAGAGGATGAAGCGTATTCGCCTCTCCAGATGGGAGCAATTCTATGAGGTCCCTATCAGGATCAAGGACCAGTATAAGCCTAAGTGGCGCATCTCATTGTTGACCCAGGACGACTTGGAGACTGTGAGGCCTGCAAGGCACCGCACTCCTTCTCCTGAGATGGAGGCCTACCACAGGATCAGGAGGAGGTCTCTGGGTGACCTGTCGGACGAGGAGCTGCTGCTGCCCGTTAAAGAGTACCTGTCAATGAAGAGAACTGAGGAGGAGAGGCTTCGTCTGGAAGATGAGCTGGAGCTCGGATACTCTGCCTCTCCACCTAGCCTCAGCCCAGTTCGCTTTGAGCTGTCCGCTTTGCGTCCCTCATCTCCTAGAAGAGTCTACAGTGATGACGAAGAGGGAGAAGAAGTCCGTAGATATGACTCCTACAGAGTTCCCTCTAAATATGAAGCCTGGCCCAAGTTTTGTTGATCTTCGCCAGCGTCACGACAAAGCCACATACAAAGCTCCAGGACAGAAGCAGAGGGTGTATGAAGAAAGAGAAGATCAGGAGCTGCTGCGCCCACACAAAACTGCCCAGAGAATCTCCTCTTACAAGAGTGAACTCAAACGCATGGAGTTTGAAGAGAAGACTCGTACCACGAGGAAGGAAACAACCGTCACTGTTGCGACAGTCTCTGAGGAGCAATCAGAGCACCTGACAAGTTTGACCTCTGAATATATGCCTAAACCAATCAAGAAGCTCCCAGTGCATGAAGCAGAGAGATCTCCTACCCCAGGAAAAGCTGCCAAGGCAGACGTGACCCTTCCAAGGGTCGACTTTGCTTCCAGATATGAAGAGAGAAAGCAGGCGCTCAGATCTGAGAGGAGGTCAGTGGAGAGCAAGGTGGAGGTGGTGACTCAGGCTCCCTTCAGTCTTGACCACGCCCCACGTATCACCATCAGGATGCGATCTCATCGTGTACCCTATGGCTCCAACACAAAGTTCACTCTGAACGTCCAGTCCAAGCCAGAGTCTGAGGTCAAGTGGTTCCACAATGGAAAAGAGATTAAGCAGAGTAGCAAATACTACATGAGCAACATCAGCGGCGTCCTGACTCTCCAGATCACCAACTGTGTGACTGAAGATGCCGGCACTTACCGTGTGGTCTGCAGGAATGCCAAAGGAGAGACTTCAGACTACGCAACATTGGATGTAGCAGGAGCAGAGTACGCTGCCTTCTCCTTACTCCGCAAAGATGAGGAGCCTCCATCCTCCCATCTGCCAGAGATGACCGTAACAGAGGTATACCATGTCTCCTCCTCTAAAACAACAGTGCAGGAAACTGTGACTAAAACTGAGACCCAGTCCACCACTGTTGTTGAGAAGCCAAGTGAGAAGCCTGCTGAGGTTGAGAAGCCAAAGGAGAAGCCTAGTGTCCCTGCCACGATCCTGTCAAAGCCACAGTCCCTGACTGTCGAGGAGGGAGCGGTTGCCAGATTTGAGTGCAAAATGGATGGCGATCCAGCACCTTCTGTCACCTGGCTGCACGAAGGGGCAGTTGTTTGCACTTCTGCCCGTCACCATGTTGTTTCAACTCACAACAACTCCCACTTTGAGATCTCTGCTGTTGAGATGTCGGATGAAGGTAGCTACAGTGTGCTGGTGGAAAACGCTGGAGGCAAACAAGAAGCCCATTTCAGTCTGACCATCCGCAAGTCTGAGTCCAAGGAGAAGGTTGTCGCCTCTCCAAGAGTTACCTCTCCAGAAGCAAAGTCCCCTCTGGCCAAGTCCCCTGAACCAGTCAAATCTCCCCGGAGAGTCAAATCCCCTGAGCCAGTCAAGTCACCTCAGAGAGTCAAGTCTCCAGTCTCACCAAAATCCCCAACACCAAAATCACCGACTCCCAAATCACCAACACCAAAGTCCCTACCTCCATCTGAGAAGGAACAAGTGACTTCTCCAATCAAGTCACTTAGGAGAGTGGTGTCACCAACGCTCGAGGTCACGGCGCCTCACTTCCTGGTGCAGCCCAAATCCCAGAACGTGAACGAAGGGGAAAACGTTAAGTTCACGTGTGAAATCGAAGGAGATGCTTCCTCTGAGGTGGAGTGGTTGAAAGACAACATGACCGTGAGTAGTTTCTTCCAGAAACTTTTAGATCAAATTGTGTTCATGTCTTTGTAGCTGACTTAACCCCACACTGCCGTGTCTTTGCAGATCTCTGTCACGTCAAACATCCGACTGAGCCGCTCTAAGAACGTGTTCACTCTGGAGATACGTGAAGCCACAGTTGCAGACAGCGGGAAATACACAATAAAAGCCAAAAATCAGTTTGGACAGTGCTCTGCAACATCCTCCCTGAATGTCCTCAGTAAGTCCCCACTGCATTTCCGCTAAACTCAATTAAACACACTGTGCCTCAGTGTATTTAATTGGCCTTGATACTAAAGCTTGTGACGAAACAAAAGACTTTGATTGGACCAAAACATTTTTAAAATTCAAACGTAAGGCACTCGCAGCTTACACTCTGTCTGCATACATTGTACAGTGCTTGTGCACATTGTGATATGAGCCATGTGTGCTTGTCATTTGCATTCTCACAGCTGAAGAATCAACAAAAATGATAATTGTGGAGCAAAGAGCTTCTTCTGAGGCTGCTGCCGGCATGCTCAAAGGTTTATCTGCCTCTTCAGTTTGTATGGAGGCAGCTTCCATGCAGGCCAGCAGCTACAGCAGCAGCTCCTGCTCTGCTGCCGCCGCCGAGTGTTCGTTTGAGAGCACGTCTGCAAGTAGCATGTCTGCCATGATGGCTGGGTCAATGATGGCTGAGTCAATGATGGCTGGGTCAATGATGGCTGGGTCAATGATGGCTGGGTCAATGATGGCTGGGTCAATGATGGCTGGGTCAATGACGGCTGAGTCAACAGTTTCCATGAGCTCCAGCAGCCAAATGATAGAAATGTCTACTCACTCGCATGGTGAGGCCTCCTCCTCTTCGAAGAGGGCCCTCACCACCGGGGTTAAACGAGGTGAGATGCCTGAATCCGTCTGTAACTTGCACTTAAAGTCAGAGGAAGTGCACCTTGAATGATCTGAGCACCTTGACTGAGTAACGATGAATGTGAGATGAAGTCCTGCCTGTTTAAAAACTGTCGTCATCATTGCAATACCATTCTTCAACTTCTACATTGATGATTTCATCCAGTCCTAAAAATGAAGCCACAAACGTATGAGAAGAAGACTTAATCACTGTTGTATCGATTTAGAGCAGCTCACTTCATCGGATGAGACGTGAAGGACAAAAATCAAGTTAGACTGAAATAAATAGAATAGAATTGAAATTAATATATATGTTCATGGAGTCAAAGTAACAATGAAACATTGTACTAGCATTATCGAATCTTTATCCTTTCAGCAGCATTGCAGTCAAGACCAACTAAACCAAGACTAAGTCATGATCAAGACCAGAGTGTATCGAGACAGAGACAAGACTTTGAAGGATTGAGACAGTATGTAGCATACTCGGGTAGCTATCATGAAAACTACGACCTTGAGTCACCTTGCAGTATTTCCAAAATGCTGTGTGTCCTCTCAGACAGGTAACGAATCAATCAGACAGTTAAGCGACATCCTGAGGTTTGGTCTTGACCAGTCTGAGACCGAGGCGGGTCGGATCTCGAGTACTACAACACTTTAACAAGAAACCATAACTAACTTCTGATCATTTGCTCTGCATGGTTTGGACTTGCTCAGCGCCATTGTGGTTGACACCTGGTATTTTTTATTGCTAAGTTTATCAACAGCGCTCGGTCGAAGGTTTTTCTCCTCACTGCGACAAACCAAGAATCAAGAACATCCGTCATTTCTCACGACAGTTTAATGCAGCGATCCAAGAATCACGTGCGAAAAACAAAGTCGAGGAAAGCGAGTTGAGTCATGAATTTTAAACTACGGAGACAAAGAGGTCAAAACATTAACGTGTGAATATTGTGGCTCATCTTTGGGACTTTGATGTCATCACATGTATCATCATCATCATCATCATCATCACTGACCTCGTTTTTCTCTGTTAACAGGCGTTCCACCAAAGATCGAAGCTCTTCCGCAGAACGTGAACGCCGAGCCGGGGAAGACTCTGACTGTGGCGGGGGTGTTCTCCGGAGACCCCACACCATCTGTCCAGTGGGTACGCTCGGGTCGGACCCTCCCCAACGGGGACGAGCGGTATCATGTGGAGAACACCGCTGAGCTCTCCACCCTCGTGATCTCTGCGGTGAAGGAGGGCGATGCTGGAGCGTACACCCTGCGACTGTCTAACGAGCTCGGCTTCGACACCGCGACTGTCAACGTTCACATTCGGTCCATGTAAAAAAAAAGAAAAGTTAATTTATAGCCCCTGTTCCCTCGTCCAGAACCTTTTTATTTAGTGAATTAGCAACAATAATACTTGATAAAGATCTGGATTTCTGTTCTTGTAAATATGAACTATTTTTGTACCAAACTTGACATTAATTTATGCCAAACTAGACTAAAGTCTAAAGTTGTTATAAAATGTGCCATATTGGACAATTATGACTTAGGATTTTTGAACCACTTTTCTGTGACATGTACATAATGTATATAGCCGAATTTAACGGTTATGGGAAATGTATGCATTGTTATTTATGACAATAATATGAACTGAAACTAAAGAACAAATGTTTAAACAGGAGAAAGTTTCACCTGGAACGAATACCCTGTCAAACGTAGAAACTAAACTCTGTGCCTCAACGATAAGTTGAAGTCTTAAGATTGCCTCAACAGGTAGAGAGGCTCCCTGTTGACGTTCTGAACCACAAACAGAAAGACTAAGTTATTGTTTGAACACGCGCCTGTGCGTGAGATATTACAGTTTCCTATGAGTTGTACCATGAGCGTAAGACCCTGAGTGCTGTTTGCATTACCCTCATGTAAGCAGCATGAACCGGCCTTGTGCTCAGACTGACTGTGTCATACCACCATGATTTGATGACCTGCCCGGAGAGCGAGCGGCCTGCACTCTGGGTGTTGAGATCATTTTAATAAAGTGCGCTGTTTCTGGCGCAGGACGGCCGGACTGGCTCTTTAAACGTAACATCTCCTGGCCATGAACGAAGGTCAGAGCCGGCTCTGCTGCGCAGAAGCAGCGCCACCTCCTGGAGGATAGCTAGCTAAACGTGTGTGTGTGTTTGAGTGCGAGTGTTTGTAGCTTTTAGTCGTTTCACCTTGTCAGTAGTCGGGGTCCCCACAGTGACATCATCTCCTGTGTTATAAAGAAAACAGACGTGTAACCCCGCACTTTGAATTATTGATCTGTTGATGTAGAACTATATTTCATCCTCCTCGAGTTTTATGCATTACTGATTTAATAAAGCATGATTCAGCACTACGACAGGCCTCTGCTCTTTATTGTGTCTGTGCTCTGATACCTGCACTACATTCATCTGCAGTGTCTATGATGATCATCATAAGTGTTTCTGCTGTGGCACCAACTGAGCTCAGCTCCACACACAGCTCTGGACCCAGAACCAAAAGGACTGTAGCTCCAACCCTCATGATGGTGGAGTAGTGACTTAAAGAATGAGAGCGAGATACAAGGGTCTAAAACCTGGACGTAGTCTCTGAGACGTCCCCGAAGACTGTCTAAAACCTGGACGTAGTCTCTGTGACCCGCAGACTGTCTAAAACCTGGACGTAGTCTCTGAGACGTCCCCGCAGACTGTCTAAAACCTGGACGTAGTCTCTGAGACGTCCCCGCAGACTGTCTAAAACCTGGACGTAGTCTCTGTGACCCGCAGACTGTCTAAAACCTGGACGTAGTCTCTGTGACGTCCCCGAAGACTGTCTAAAACCTGGACGTAGTCTCTGTGACGTCCCCGCAGACTGTCTAAAACCTGGACGTAGTCTCTGTGACCCGCAGACTGTCTAAAACCTGGACGTAGTCTCTGTGACCCGCAGACTGTCTAAAACCTGGACGTAGTCTCTGTGACCCGCAGACTGTCTAAAACCTGGACGTAGTCTCTGTGACCCGCAGACTGTCTAAAACCTGGACGTAGTCTCTGTGACCCGCAGACTGTCTAAAACCTGGACGTAGTCTCTGAGACGTCCCCGAAGACTGTCTAAAACCTGGACGTAGTCTCTGTGACGTCCCCGCAGACTGTCTAAAACCTGGACGTAGTCTCTGTGACCCGCAGACTGTCTAAAACCTGGACGTAGTCTCTGTGACCCGCAGACTGTCTAAAACCTGGACGTAGTCTCTGTGACGTCCCCGCAGACTGTCTAAAACCTGGACGTAGTCTCCGTGACCCGCAGACTGTCTAAAACCTGGACGTAGTCTCTGTGACGTCCCCGCAGACTGTCTAAAACCTGGACGTAGTCTCTGTGACGTCCCCGCAGACTGTCTAAAACCTGGACGTAGTCTCTGTGACGTCCCCGCAGACTGTCTAAAACCTGGACGTAGTCTCTGTGACCCGCAGACTGTCTAAAACCTGGACGTAGTCTCTGAGACGTCCCCGAAGACTGTCTAAAACCTGGACGTAGTCTCTGTGACGTCCCCGCAGACTGTCTAAAACCTGGACGTAGTCTCTGTGACCCGCAGACTGTCTAAAACCTGGACGTAGTCTCTGTGACCCGCAGACTGTCTAAAACCTGGACGTAGTCTCTGTGACGTCCCGCAGACTGTCTAAAACCTGGACGTAGTCTCCGTGACCCGCAGACTGTCTAAAACCTGGACGTAGTCTCTGTGACGTCCCGCAGACTGTCTAAAACCTGGACGTAGTCTCTGTGACGTCCCCGCAGACTGTCTAAAACCTGGACGTAGTCTCTGTGACGTCCCCGCAGACTGTCTAAAACCTGGACGTAGTCTCTGTGACGTCCCCGCAGACTGTCTAAAACCTGGACGTAGTCTCTGAGACGTCCCCGCAGACTGTCTAAAACCTGGACGTAGTCTCTGTGACCCGCAGACTGTCTAAAACCTGGACGTAGTCTCTGTGACCCGCAGACTGTCTAAAACCTGGATGTAGTCTCTGTGACCCGCAGACTGTCTAAAACCTGGATGTAGTCTCTGAGACAAACTTCAGTTGACCCTTCATCAGTGGTTTTATTAATTAATTTATATATTTATTATATTAATCTGAGTTGTAGTGGAGCTGTTTGTCCAGCAGGAGGCAACACAGCACTGTTTATTATAAACCATCAAACACCACAGAGGAAGAGATGGACAGATCTAGTTTATTCACTGAATTCATAAAAATAATTTATTATTTAAAAGTTTATATAATTAGTTATATAGTATAGTTTTATAACATTTATTTTAACATTTTAAGATAAAGTTAAAAGTTTAAAATATATAAATATTTTTATTGATCTGAACATTTTAAACAAACATTTGAGATGAATCGTTCCT
>CM014079.1:555536-560536 GCA_004119915.2 Collichthys lucidus
CGTGATCAGAGCTGACTCTGAGGCTCGGCCACGCCGTTCTCAAGCTTCAGTTAGAGACAGAGACGAGCTGGAGGTGATGAAGAGCCAGCGGAGCTCTTTGTCTGTAACTGCAGTCAGCTGCATACAGTCATATTTAGAATAATGTCACTACCTGTGATGTGATGGTGACCAACGTTAGGTCGTAGCTCGTTGTGACCAACGTTAGGTCGTAGCTCGTTGTGACCAACGTTAGGTCGTAGCTCGTTGTGACCAACGTTAGGTCGTAGCTCGTTGTGACCAACGTTAGGTCGTAGCTCGTTGTGACCAACGTTAGGTCGTAGCTCGTTGTGACCAACGTTAGGTCGTAGCTCGTTGTGACCAACGTTAGGTCGTAGCTCGTTGTGACCAACGTTAGGTCGTAGCTCGTTGTGACCAACGTTAGGTCGTAGCTCGTTGTGACCAACGTTAGGTCGTAGCTCGTTGTGACCAACGTTAGGTCGTAGCTCGTTGTGACCAACGTTAGGTCGTAGCTCGTTGTGACCAACGTTAGGTCGTAGCTCGTTGTGACCAACGTTAGGTCGTAGCTCGTTGTGACCAACGTTAGGTCGTAGCTCGTTGTGACCAACGTTAGGTCGTAGCTCGTTGTGACCAACGTTAGGTCGTAGCTCGTTGTGACCAACGTTAGGTCGTAGCTCGTTGTGACCAACGTTAGGTCGTAGCTCGTTGTGACCAACGTTAGGTCGTAGCTCGTTGTGACCAACGTTAGGTCGTAGCTCGTTGTGACCAACGTTAGGTCGTAGCTCGTTGTGACCAACGTTAGGTCGTAGCTCGTTGTGACCAACGTTAGGTCGTAGCTCGTTGTGACCAACGTTAGGTCGTAGCTCGTTGTGACCAACGTTAGGTCGTAGCTCGTTGTGACCAACGTTAGGTCGTAGCTCGTTGTGACCAACGTTAGGTCGTAGCTCGTTGTGACCAACGTTAGGTCGTAGCTCGTTGTGACCAACGTTAGGTCGTAGCTCGTTGTGACCAACGTTAGGTCGTAGCTCGTTGTGACCAACGTTAGGTCGTAGCTCGTTGTGACCAACGTTAGGTCGTAGCTCGTTGTGACCAACGTTAGGTCGTAGCTCGTTGTGACCAACGTTAGGTCGTAGCTCGTTGTGACCAACGTTAGGTCGTAGCTCGTTGTGACCAACGTTAGGTCGTAGCTCGTTGTGACCAACGTTAGGTCGTAGCTCGTTGTGACCAACGTTAGGTCGTAGCTCGTTGTGACCAACGTTAGGTCGTAGCTCGTTGTGACCAACGTTAGGTCGTAGCTCGTTGTGACCAACGTTAGGTCGTAGCTCGTTGTGACCAACGTTAGGTCGTAGCTCGTTGTGACCAACGTTAGGTCGTAGCTCGTTGTGACCAACGTTAGGTCGTAGCTCGTTGTGACCAACGTTAGGTCGTAGCTCGTTGTGACCAACGTTAGGTCGTAGCTCGTTGTGACCAACGTTAGGTCGTAGCTCGTTGTGACCAACGTTAGGTCGTAGCTCGTTGTGACCAACGTTAGGTCGTAGCTCGTTGTGACCAACGTTAGGTCGTAGCTCGTTGTGACCAACGTTAGGTCGTAGCTCGTTGTGACCAACGTTAGGTCGTAGCTCGTTGTGACCAACGTTAGGTCGTAGCTCGTTGTGACCAACGTTAGGTCGTAGCTCGTTGTGACCAACGTTAGGTCGTAGCTCGTTGTGACCAACGTTAGGTCGTAGCTCGTTGTGACCAACGTTAGGTCGTAGCTCGTTGTGACCAACGTTAGGTCGTAGCTCGTTGTGACCAACGTTAGGTCGTAGCTCGTTGTGACCAACGTTAGGTCGTAGCTCGTTGTGACCAACGTTAGGTCGTAGCTCGTTGTGACCAACGTTAGGTCGTAGCTCGTTGTGACCAACGTTAGGTCGTAGCTCGTTGTGACCAACGTTAGGTCGTAGCTCGTTGTGACCAACGTTAGGTCGTAGCTCGTTGTGACCAACGTTAGGTCGTAGCTCGTTGTGACCAACGTTAGGTCGTAGCTCGTTGTGACCAACGTTAGGTCGTAGCTCGTTGTGACCAACGTTAGGTCGTAGCTCGTTGTGACCAACGTTAGGTCGTAGCTCGTTGTGACCAACGTTAGGTCGTAGCTCGTTGTGACCAACGTTAGGTCGTAGCTCGTTGTGACCAACGTTAGGTCGTAGCTCGTTGTGACCAACGTTAGGTCGTAGCTCGTTGTGACCAACGTTAGGTCGTAGCTCGTTGTGACCAACGTTAGGTCGTAGCTCGTTGTGACCAACGTTAGGTCGTAGCTCGTTGTGACCAACGTTAGGTCGTAGCTCGTTGTGACCAACGTTAGGTCGTAGCTCGTTGTGACCAACGTTAGGTCGTAGCTCGTTGTGACCAACGTTAGGTCGTAGCTCGTTGTGACCAACGTTAGGTCGTAGCTCGTTGTGACCAACGTTAGGTCGTAGCTCGTTGTGACCAACGTTAGGTCGTAGCTCGTTGTGACCAACGTTAGGTCGTAGCTCGTTGTGACCAACGTTAGGTCGTAGCTCGTTGTGACCAACGTTAGGTCGTAGCTCGTTGTGACCAACGTTAGGTCGTAGCTCGTTGTGACCAACGTTAGGTCGTAGCTCGTTGTGACCAACGTTAGGTCGTAGCTCGTTGTGACCAACGTTAGGTCGTAGCTCGTTGTGACCAACGTTAGGTCGTAGCTCGTTGTGACCAACGTTAGGTCGTAGCTCGTTGTGACCAACGTTAGGTCGTAGCTCGTTGTGACCAACGTTAGGTCGTAGCTCGTTGTGACCAACGTTAGGTCGTAGCTCGTTGTGACCAACGTTAGGTCGTAGCTCGTTGTGACCAACGTTAGGTCGTAGCTCGTTGTGACCAACGTTAGGTCGTAGCTCGTTGTGACCAACGTTAGGTCGTAGCTCGTTGTGACCAACGTTAGGTCGTAGCTCGTTGTGACCAACGTTAGGTCGTAGCTCGTTGTGACCAACGTTAGGTCGTAGCTCGTTGTGACCAACGTTAGGTCGTAGCTCGTTGTGACCAACGTTAGGTCGTAGCTCGTTGTGACCAACGTTAGGTCGTAGCTCGTTGTGACCAACGTTAGGTCGTAGCTCGTTGTGACCAACGTTAGGTCGTAGCTCGTTGTGACCAACGTTAGGTCGTAGCTCGTTGTGACCAACGTTAGGTCGTAGCTCGTTGTGACCAACGTTAGGTCGTAGCTCGTTGTGACCAACGTTAGGTCGTAGCTCGTTGTGACCAACGTTAGGTCGTAGCTCGTTGTGACCAACGTTAGGTCGTAGCTCGTTGTGACCAACGTTAGGTCGTAGCTCGTTGTGACCAACGTTAGGTCGTAGCTCGTTGTGACCAACGTTAGGTCGTAGCTCGTTGTGACCAACGTTAGGTCGTAGCTCGTTGTGACCAACGTTAGGTCGTAGCTCGTTGTGACCAACGTTAGGTCGTAGCTCGTTGTGACCAACGTTAGGTCGTAGCTCGTTGTGACCAACGTTAGGTCGTAGCTCGTTGTGACCAACGTTAGGTCGTAGCTCGTTGTGACCAACGTTAGGTCGTAGCTCGTTGTGACCAACGTTAGGTCGTAGCTCGTTGTGACCAACGTTAGGTCGTAGCTCGTTGTGACCAACGTTAGGTCGTAGCTCGTTGTGACCAACGTTAGGTCGTAGCTCGTTGTGACCAACGTTAGGTCGTAGCTCGTTGTGACCAACGTTAGGTCGTAGCTCGTTGTGACCAACGTTAGGTCGTAGCTCGTTGTGACCAACGTTAGGTCGTAGCTCGTTGTGACCAACGTTAGGTCGTAGCTCGTTGTGACCAACGTTAGGTCGTAGCTCGTTGTGACCAACGTTAGGTCGTAGCTCGTTGTGACCAACGTTAGGTCGTAGCTCGTTGTGACCAACGTTAGGTCGTAGCTCGTTGTGACCAACGTTAGGTCGTAGCTCGTTGTAGTTTGTTGTCTGTCTTACTACGGTTGAAAATATGCGTTTTGTGTCTTAACAACGTTTCAATTTCAACGTTATTGATCCCGGAAGTGCCAATATCTTTCTAACTTTACCGAAGTGCAGTGGCCAATAAGGCACCTTTCCCTATCTCGTAATTAAGATCAGGTGTCTAATTTTTTCAAGTAAATGCAATACGCTTTTGTACTTCTTTGTCTTCGCTCACATAAAAAAACACAGGTGCACCGGCAATAATAGTCCCCAGTAATTCACTTCCGTTGTGGAGTAACACTGTTTCTTTTATTTGCAGCGCTGTTTCTTTTTGTTTGCAGCGCTGTTTCTTTTTGTTTGCAGCGCTGTTTCTTTTTGTTTGCAGCGCTGTTTCTTTTTGTTTGCAGCGCTGTTTCTTTTTGTTTGCAGCGCTGTTTCTTTTTGTTTGCAGCGCTGTTTCTTTTTGTTTGCAGCGCTGTTTCTTTTTGTTTGCAGCGCTGTTTCTTTTTGTTTGCAGCGTTTCTTTTATTTGCAGCGCTGTTTCTTTTTGTTTGCAGCGCTGTTTCTTTTTGTTTGCAGCGCTGTTTCTTTTTGTTTGCAGCGTTTCTTTTTGTTTGCAGCGCTGTTTCTTTTTGTTTGCAGCGCTGTTTCTTTTTGTTTGCAGCGCTGTTTCTTTTTGTTTGCAGCGTTTCTTTTATTTGCAGCGCTGTTTCTTTTTGTTTGCAGCGTTTCTTTTATTTGCAGCGCTGTTTCTTTTTGTTTGCAGCGTTTCTTTTATTTGCAGCACTGAGGGTTCCCGGCCACCGTACACATCCCCTCAAAAACTCATGAAAGTTGAGAGCGCCACCTAGGTGTGTGTGTGTTTTCAGAGGGGCCCCTCGTCACGGTTTCATCCACATGTGTAACGGGTGTAATTAGAACCCAAATGCAGCACATGCAGGAAACAGTCTCTCTGGGCACAGGGAAAGTCCAGGGGCTTAGGCTGGGAACACCAGTCCAGCGAGCAGGTAGGCAGGAGTTAAGGCAGACGTACCAGGAGCAAGCCACCAGTAGCTGGGCCGACACCAGCTG
>CM014079.1:565536-590536 GCA_004119915.2 Collichthys lucidus
AGAAGACTCGTCTGGTCTTAGAAGACTCGCCTGGTCTTAGAAGACTCGTCTGGTCTTAGAAGACTCGTCTGGTCCTAGAAGACTCGTCTGGTCTGAGAAGACTCGTCTGGTCTTAGAAGACTCGTCTGGTCCTAGAAGACTCGTCTGGTCTGAGAAGACTCGTCTGGTCTTAGAAGACTCGTCTGGTCCTAGAAGACTCGCCTGGTCTGAGAAGACTCGCCTGGTCTGAGAAGACTCGTCTGGTCTTAGAAGACTCGCCTGGTCTGAGAAGACTCGTCTGGTCTTAGAAGACTCGTCTGGTCTTAGAAGACTCGCCTGGTCTGAGAAGACTCGTCTGGTCTTAGAAGACTCGTCTGGTCTTAGAAGACTCGCCTGGTCTGAGAAGACTCGTCTGGTCCTAGAAGACTCGTCTGGTCTTAGAAGACTCGTCTGGTCTGAGAAGACTCGTCTGGTCCTAGAAGACTCGTCTGGTCTGAGAAGACTCGTCTGGTCTTAGAAGACTCGTCTGGTCTAAGAAGACTCGCCCGGTCTGAGAAGACTCGTCTGGTCTGAGAAGACTCGTCTGGTCTGAGAAGACTCGTCTGGTCTTAGAAGACTCGTCTGGTCTTAGAAGACTCGCCTGGTCTTAGAAGACTCGTCTGGTCTTAGAAGACTCGTCTGGTCCTAGAAGACTCGTCTGGTCCTAGAAGACTCGTCTGGTCTGAGAAGACTCGTCTGGTCTTAGAAGACTCGCCTGGTCTGAGAAGACTCGTCTGGTCTTAGAAGACTCGTCTGGTCTTAGAAGACTCGTCTGGTCTTAGAAGACTCGCCTGGTCTGAGAAGACTCGTCTGGTCTTAGAAGACTCGTCTGGTCTTAGAAGACTCGTCTGGTCTTAGAAGACTCGCCTGGTCTGAGAAGACTCGTCTGGTCTTAGAAGACTCGCCTGGTCTGAGAAGACTCGTCTGGTCTTAGAAGACTCGTCTGGTCTTAGAAGACTCGTCTGGTCTTAGAAGACTCGCCTGGTCTGAGAAGACTCGTCTGGTCTTAGAAGACTCGTCTGGTCTTAGAAGACTCGTCTGGTCTTAGAAGACTCGCCTGGTCTGAGAAGACTCGTCTGGTCCTAGAAGACTCGTCTGGTCTGAGAAGACTCGTCTGGTCTTAGAAGACTCGTCTGGTCTTAGAAGACTCGCCTGGTCTGAGAAGACTCGTCTGGTCCTAGAAGACTCGTCTGGTCTGAGAAGACTCGTCTGGTCTTAGAAGACTCGTCTGGTCTTAGAAGACTCGCCTGGTCTTAGAAGACTCGTCTGGTCTTAGAAGACTCGTCTGGTCCTAGAAGACTCGTCTGGTCTGAGAAGACTCGTCTGGTCTTAGAAGACTCGTCTGGTCCTAGAAGACTCGCCTGGTCTGAGAAGACTCGCCTGGTCTGAGAAGACTCGTCTGGTCTTAGAAGACTCGCCTGGTCTGAGAAGACTCGTCTGGTCTGAGAAGACTCGTCTGGTCTTAGAAGACTCGTCTGGTCTTAGAAGACTCGCCTGGTCTGAGAAGACTCGCCCGGTCTGAGAAGACTCGTCTGGTCTGAGAAGACTCGCCTGGTCTGAGAAGACTCGTCTGGTCTGAGAAGACTCGCCCGGTCTATCATGCTAATAGAAGCTAACATGCTAACAGTCATGACATAATGCTAATAGAAGCTAACATGCTAACAGTCATGACATAATGCTAGCTAACATGCTAATAGAAGCTAACATGCTAATAGAAGCTAACATGATAACAGTCATGACATCATGCTAATAGAAGCTAACATGCTAACAGAAGCTAACATGATAACAGTCATGACATCATGCTAATAGAAGCTAACATGCTAACAGAAGCTAACATGATAACAGTCATGACATCATGCTAATAGAAGCTAACATGCTCAACAGTAGAGGGTATAATCTGATATTAGCCAGATGCTATTTCAAATGTGTTGGATTAACATGCTGCAGCGTGACAGGCTGTGTCCGTGTGGTTGGCGTGTTGTCAGCGTGTGGTTAGCGTGTTGTCAGCGTGTGGTTGGCGTGTTGTCAGCGTGTGGTTAGCGTGTTGTCAGCGTGTGGTTGGCGTGTTGAAGTGTACCTGTGTCCCTGATGATGAGGTCATGTGATGTGAGCACAGAGCTGATCTCTGGCTTCATTAAAGTGAATAAAGGAGCAGAGTGGGACGTCGTCTCTAATCTTTAATACATCTTTGATAACAGAGACCGTTTAATCAGCGCCGCCCCTTTAAGAGGATTTCAAGTCAAGTGAACAGCTCAACAACAGCTGCTCCACCTGTCTGACTGACTCTGACTCCACCTGTCTGTCTGACTCTGACTCCACCTGTCTGACTCTGACTCCACCTGTCTGTCTCTGACTCCACCTATCTGTCTCTGACTCTGACTCCACCTGTCTGTCTGACTCTGACTCCACCTGTCTGACTCTGACTCCACCTATCTGTCTCTGACTCTGACTCCACCTGTCTGTCTGACTCTGACTCCACCTGTCTGTCTGACTCTGACTCCACCTGTCTGACTCTGACTCTGACTTCACCTGTCTGTTTGACTGACTCCACCTGTCTGACTCTGACTCCACCTGTCTGTCTGACTGACTCCACCTGTCTGACTCTGACTCCACCTGTCTGTTTGACTGACTCCACCTGTCTGACTCTGACTCCACCTGTCTGACTCTGACTCCACCTGTCTGACTCTGACTCTGACTCCACCTGTCTGTCTGACTCTGACTCCACCTGTCTGACTCTGACTCCACCTGTCTGTTTGACTGACTCCACCTGTCTGACTCTGACTCCACCTGTCTGACTCTGACTCCGCCTGTCTGTCTGACTCTGACTCCACCTGTCTGTCTGACTGACTCCACCTGTCTGACTCTGACTCCACCTGTCTGTTTGACTGACTCCACCTGTCTGACTCTCCACCTGTCTGACTCTGACTCCGCCTGTCTGTCTGACTCTGACTCCACCTGTCTGTCTGACTGACTCCACCTGTCTGACTCTGACTCCACCTGTCTGTTTGACTGACTCCACCTGTCTGACTCTGACTCCACCTGTCTGACTCTGACTCCACCTGTCTGTCTGACTCTGACTCCACCTGTCTGTCTGACTGACTCCACCTGTCTGACTCTGACTCCACCTGTCTGTTTGACTGACTCCACCTGTCTGACTCTGACTCCACCTGTCTGACTCTGACTCCGCCTGTCTGTCTGACTCTGACTCCACCTGTCTGTCTGACTGACTCCACCTGTCTGACACTGACTCCACCTGTCTGTCTGTCTGTCTGTCTCTGACTCCACCTGTCTGTCTCTGACTCTGACCACCTGTCTGTCTCTGACTCCACCTGTCTGTCTAACTCTGACCACCTGTCTGTCTGACTCTGACTCCACCTGTCTGTCTGTCTGACTCTGACCACCTGTCTGTCTGACTCTGACTCCACCTGTCTGACTCTGACTCCACCTGTCTGTCTGACTCTGACTCCACCTGTCTGTCTGACTGAATCCACCTGTCTGTCTGACTGACTCCACCTGTCTGTCTGTCTCTGACTCCACCAGTCTGACTCTGACTCCACCTGCCTGTGTGACTCTGACCACCTGTCTGTCTGACTCCACCTGTCTGACTCTGACTCCACCTGTCTGTCTGACTCCACCTGCCTGACTCTGACCACCTGTCTGTCTGACTCCACCTGTCTGACTCTGACTCCACCTGTCTGTCTAACTCCACCTGTCTGTCTGACTCTGACCACCTGTCTGTCTGTCTCTGACTCCACCTGTCTGACTCTGACTCCACCTGTCTGACTCTACCTGTCTGTCTGACTCCACCTGTCTGACTCTGACTCCACCTGTCTGTCTGACTCCACCTGTCTGTCTCTGACTCCACCTGTCTGACTCTACCTGTCTGTCTGACTGACTGACTCCACCTGTCTGACTCCACCTGTCTGTCTCTGACTCCACCTGTCTGTCTGACTGTCTAATCACAGTTAGCGCTTCAGTCCTGATCGATGTTTCCATCATAAAGTCTGTAAATCACCTCGGTACTGTAACTTTATTCCCTGTTGGTCCTGCTCCTGCTCCTGTCCGGTCCGGTCCGGTCGGTCCGGTCCGGTCCGGTCGGTCCGGTCCGGTCGGTCCGGTCCGGTCCGGTCGGTCCGGTCCGGTCGGTCCGGTCCGGCTGCTGAGCCCGGTTCTGTTCTGTTAGCAGCAGTTAGCAGTTAGCATGTTGCCAGGTTGAGGCTAACCGTCAGGAAACAGGAAACAGGAAGTTAGTCTGTGGTGTCAGATTTCAGCTTCAACAAAAGAAATTAGATCAGTTTGTGTCACAGCAGCTGGAGAGGTGGCTGATGGGAAGCAGAGGTGGCTGATGGGAAGCAGAGGTGGCTGATGGGAAGCAGAGGTGGCTGATGGGAAGCAGAGTTTGTTTACTCAGCTGTTCCTTCGTCCCGTCTCCTCAGTGTCATCGGCCTGTTTGTCAGGTATCAGTGACCGCGCTGGCTGACGTACTCGGACTCTCACCTTTCACAGCGCTCGGCTCGCCGCCTGTCGGATTTCTGACACCTGACGGGCCGGACGCCGTCGCCCTCGCCGTGGAATGGAACACAAACACAAAGAGAACCCGACCTGACCTCAGGTCCGATCCCAGCCTCGCTCAGAGCTGACGGGAAATCTGTCAGAGAGGAAGCAGAGAGGCGACGGCTGCAGCTGTTTGACAATCACTATGACCACGGCGAGAACGACAAGAGAACGACAACCATGACCACGGCGAGAACGACAACCATGACCACGGCGAGAACGACAACCATGACCACGGCCAGAACGACAACCATGACCACGGCCAGAACGACAACCATGACCACGGCGAGAACGACAACCATGACCACGGCCAGAACGACAACCATGACCACGGCCAGAACGACAAGAGAACGACAACCATGACCACGGCCAGAACGACAAGAGAACGACAACCATGACCACGGCCAGAACGACAAGAGAACGACAACCATGACCACGGCCAGAACGACAACCATGACCACGGCCAGAACGACAACCATGACCACGGCCAGAACGACAACCATGACCACGGCCAGAACGACAACCATGACCACGGCCAGAACGACAACCATGACCACGGCCAGAACGACAACCATGACCACGGCCAGAACGACAAGAGAATGACAACCATGACCACGGCCAGAACGACAAGAGAACGACAACCATGACCACGGCCAGAACGACAACCATGACCACGGCCAGAACGACAACCATGACCACGGCCAGAACGACAAGAGAACGACAACCATGACCACGGCCAGAACGACAACCATGACCACGGCGAGAACGACAACCATGACCACGGCCAGAACGACAACCATGACCACGGCCAGAACGACAACCATGACCACGGCCAGAACGACAACCATGACCACGGCCAGAACGACAAGAGAACGACAACCATGACCACGGCCAGAACGACAAGAGAACGACAACCATGACCACGGCGAGAACGACGATGAGGACGACAAGGCGTTGGTTCTGGTTACATTGCCAGCTCACTCAGCTCCTGTTCTGGCATGACACTGTGGTACAAAGCAATAGAGTGGTTTGACGACACCTTCTATGGTGTTCGCCGGTTCTGGTTCTGGTTCTGGTTCTGGTCCGTCAGGACTCGCTGTGTGCAGCTGTGATCTAACGGTGGCTGATTACAGCCTTGAACCCGAGCCGGGACGGCACCAGAGAACCACGACGCCTGGCCCACATGGACCTTTAAAAAAGCTTCAAACTGCCTTTTGTTACTGTCTTTAAAAACAGATGTTTGTTCATTACTGATGTAATTAGCCGTGAATTAAACCAAGCTAATGTTGATGAAATGTTGTCGATGCGTTGCATGGACGTTCTCCTGACCTGTGTGTCTGGTCCACAGGAAGTGGAGTCAGACTTTCAGAGTAAAGTTCCTATGAGGACAGATGATGATTGGTTGTAAATTGGTTTAATGAACGTTGCAGCGCTGCACTGTTCGTTATGAAGGGACTAATTACAGTTTGATTTAAAGGCGGAGCTCATTTAAATTTTCATAAACTCATTTTGAATCAAAAATAAAAATAAATTAGAAAACAGATTAAATAAAGATGAGCGTGTTCACATAAACAGAACTGGGCTCAGCAGCCGGACCGGACCAACGTTACAGTTCAGAGTTTGTGTCCATCCAATCAGATGAGCTTGTGTTTCTTACAGAGTTCTGTTTGGATTATTTTACATGAATTAATTAATTAATCTGCCCAAGATCACAGACAGTCTCATTAGACTGATCAACCCTGACCATCACAAAGGAAGACTGAGACTACGTCCAGGTTTTAGACAGTCTGCGGGGACGTCACAGAGACTACGTCCAGGTTTTAGACAGTCTGCGGGGACGTCACGGAGACTACGTCCAGGTTTTAGACAGTCTGCGGGGACGTCACGGAGACTACGTCCAGGTTTTAGACAGTCTGCGGGGACGTCACAGAGACTACGTCCAGGTTTTAGACAGTCTGCGGGGACGTCACAGAGACTACGTCCAGGTTTTAGACAGTCTGCGGGGACGTCACAGAGACTACGTCCAGGTTTTAGACAGTCTGCTGGGACGTCATGGTTTTAGTGCTGTGGGCTGTGGTCCAGTCTTTATCCAGTCTTCGTCCAGTCTTCGTTCAGTCTTTGTTCAGCCTTCGTTCAGTCTTCGTTCAGCCTTCGTTCAGTCTTCGCCCAGTCTTCGTCCAGTCTTCGTTCAGTCTTTGTTCAGCCTTCGTTCAGTCTTCGTTCAGCCTTCGTTCAGTCTTCGTCCAGTCTTCGTTCAGTCTTCGTTCAGTCTTCGTTCAGTCTTTGTCCAGTCTTCGTCCAGTCTTCGTCCAGTCTTCGTTCAGTCTTTGTTCAGCCTTCGTTCAGTCTTCGTTCAGCCTTCGTTCAGTCTTCGTTCAGTCTTCGTTCAGTCTTCGTTCAGTCTTTGTCCAGTCTTCGTCCAGTCTTCGTCCAGTCTTCGTTCAGTCTTTGTTCAGCCTTCGTTCAGTCTTCGTTCAGCCTTCGTTTAGTCTTCGCCCAGTCTTCGTCCAGTCTTCGTTCAGTCTTTGTTCAGCCTTCGTTCAGTCTTCGTTCAGCCTTCGTTCAGTCTTCGTCCAGTCTTCGTTCAGTCTTCGTTCAGCCTTCGTTCAGTCTTCGTCCAGTCTTCGTTCAGTCTTCGTTCAGTCTTCGTTCAGTCTTTGTCCAGTCTTCGTCCAGTCTTTGTTCAGTCTTCGTTCAGTCATCGTTCAGTCTTCAGTGATTTTGGATGAGCGGAGCTGTTTAGAAATTAACGAGCTCTTAACAGACATTCAGACGATGATGATGCTGATGATGATGAAGGTTACGTAAGAGATTAAAGTTGGACTCTTTGAAACAGGAAGTCTATGTTTGAGTTTGGTTTGTTTGATGTTACTGAAACGTTCGTATGACCCTGACTCTCCTCACACAGTCACAGCAACATGAACAAGCTAAAGGCTAACACACGTCTTATCGCTAACGTGAGACCAGATTACATACGTGACCAAAAGAACATGGACAGCCGAACACGACAAACATATGTGACTGAGACAAATCTGATGAATCCCTGAAAGATCAGATTGGAGGTTTACAGCAGCGATGATGAGATTCAGTGTGAAGGTGTTTGAAGGGTTAATCCACATCTGGAACAAACCAGTGGAAATGTTAACGGACTGTGAGACGCTGACGGGATTATAAACTGACCAAAGAGCCTGATGTTAACATCACTCCAACTGTGGAGCCACCTCATCAACATCATTAACAATGTTAACCACATTAACATCATGTTAACATCACAATCACTTAATATCTATTAATGATCCAGGAGTCATTTATTAACCGTGCCTGACATCATAATGGTCATTGGAAGAGGTCGTTTATTCGTTGAAAGAGGTCGTTTATTCGTTGAAAGAGGTCGTTTAGTTTTTGAAAGAGGTCGTTTAGTCTTTGAAAGAGGTCGTTTAGTCGTTGAAAGAGGTCGTTTAGTTTTTGAAAGAGGTCGTTTAGTCGTTAATAGAGGTCGTTTAGTCGTTGAAAGAGGTCGTTTAGTTTTTGAAAGAGGTCGTTTAGTCGTTGAAAGAGGTCGTTTAGTTTTTGAAAGAGGTCGTTTAGTCTTTGAAAGAGGTCGTTTAGTCTTTGAAAGAGGTCGTTTAGTTTTTGAAAGAGGTCGTTTAGTCTTTGAAAGAGGTCGTTTAGTCTTTGAAAGAGGTCGTTTAGTTTTTGAAAGAGGTCGTTTATTCGTTGAAAGAGGTCGTTTAGTTTTTGAAAGAGGTTGTTTAGTCTTTAATAGAGGTCGTTTAGTCGTTGAAAGAGGTCGTTTAGTCATTGAAAGAGGTCGTCCAATCGTTGAAAGAGGTCGTCCAATCATTGAAAGAGGTCGTTTAGTCTTTGAAAGAGGTCGTTTAGTCTTTGAAAGAGGTCGTTTATTCGTTGAAAGAGGTCGTTTAGTCTTTGAAAGAGGTTGTTTAGTCTTTAATAGAGGTCGTTTAGTCGTTGAAAGAGGTCGTTTAGTCATTGAAAGAGGTCGTCCAATCGTTGAAAGAGGTCGTCCAATCGTTGAAAGAGGTCGTTTAGTCTTTGAAAGAGGTCGTTTAGTCTTTGAAAGAGGTCGTTTAGTCGTTGAAAGAGGTCGTTTAGTCGTTAATAGAGGTCGTTTAGTCTTTAATAGAGGTCGTTTAGTCGTTGAAAGAGGTCGTTTAGTTTTTGAAAGAGGTCGTTTAGTCATTGAAAGAGGTCGTCCAATCATTGAAAGAGGTTGTCCAATCATTGAAAGAGGTCGTCCAATCGTTGAAAGAGGTCGTTTAGTCGTTAATAGAGGTCGTTTAGTCGTTAATAGAGGTCGTTTAGTCGTTAATAGAGGTCGTTTAGACGTTGAAAGAGGTCGTTTAGTCGTTAATAGAGGTCGTTTAGTCGTTAATAGAGGTCGTTTAGTCGTTAATAGAGGTCGTTTAGTCGTTAATAGAGGTCGTTTAGTCGTTAATAGAGGTCGTTTAGTCGTTGAAAGAGGTCGTTTAGTCGTTAATAGAGGTCGTTTAGTCGTTGAAAGAGGTCGTCCAATCGTTGAAAGTTTCTTTTTATTTCCTGATTTGCTGATATAAAGATAACAAACGAGGTAAATTCTTGTCTCTGATTGGTTGCTGTTCTCTGTCATTAGTCATGTGATCCTCTCTCCATGGCGTGTTTTATACGCTCAGTTTGGTCCTCCAGGTTCCTCAGCGATCCTTGGTGATCCTCACAGATCCGTCAATGCTGCAGAGTGTTTGGCGTCCTGGTCGCCCACATGAAGTCAGTTTTGGATTGTAGTTTTTTATGGTTCTGGTCTGTGCTGAGTGGTTTTATTTCAGTCCTGGCTCCGGCTCCAGTGCATGATGGACTCTGTGAAGTTTGCAGGTCTTTGTTGTGGCTTTGCGTTGAGCCGGCTCTCTGGGCCTGTGGGGGTCTGGCTTCAATATGTCGCTGTGTTGTGTCCTGGCATTGTGACGCTGTGGTGAGGCAGACCAGACTCTCTGAAGTCTACCTTCACTTAGCCGTTCTATTTCTTCCTCCTGCTGTCCACCACAAAACTTCCACAGGCTTCAGATTTCAGCCTCCATGACCGACCTTCGACAGCAAAGGAAACACAGAAAACAAACTTTGACCTCCGGACAGGAGGGGCGCGCCGAAGCCGCCATGTGATCCACGGGTACCAGACCAGGACGGATTGGACATGAACCACAGAGACCGGGTCTCAACACTGAGAAGCTCCTAACGATCTGATGCTCTGTATCTGAATCAAACTGTGAATCAACACTGATCAGTATTAAACATAGAACATGCAGATTAGATGAAGATGATCTAATTAGTGCAACCTCCAGGCGAGGAGGGAGGAACAGGCCATCACGGTCCAGCTCCATTTCCTGTCAGGAAAATTAGCATCTGCTAATCACATCAGTCAGCTGCAGGACAAGACCTGATCCTGGACACGCTAACCATGGAGCTAACCTTGGAGCTAACAGAGCTAACCATGGAGCTAACAGAGCTAACAGAGAGCTAACCATGGAGCTAACAGAGCTAACCATGGAGCTAACAGAGCTAACCATGGAGCTAACAGAGAGCTAACTATGGAGCTAACCATGGAGCTAACAGAGCTGATCATGGAGCTAACAGAGCTAACCATGGAGCTAACAGAGCTAACAGAGAGCTAACCATGGAGCTAACAGAGCTAACCATGGAGCTAACAGAGAGCTAACCATGGAGCTAACAGAGCTAACCATGGAGCTAACAGAGAGCTAACCATGGAGCTAACAGAGAGCTAACCATGGAGCTAACAGAGCTAACCATGGAGCTAACAGAGAGCCAACCATGGAGCTAACAGAGCTAATCACAGAGCTAACAGAGAGCTAACCATGGAGCTAACATAGCTAACCATGGAGCTAACAGAAAGCTAATCACGGAGCTAACAGAGAGATAACCATGGAGCTATCAGAGCTTACCACGGAGCTAACAGAGAGCTAATCACGGAGCTAACAGAGAGCTAACCATGGAGCTAACAGAGCTAACCTTGGAGCTAACAGAGCTAACCATGGAGCTAACAGAGCTAACCATGGAGCTAACCTTGGAGCTAACAGAGCTAACCATGGAGCTAACCTTGGAGCTAACAGAGCTAACCATGGAGCTAACCTTGGAGCTAACAGAGCTAACCATGGAGCTAACAGAGCTAACAGAGAGCTAACCATGGAGCTAACAGAGCTAACAGAGAGCTAACCATGGAGCTAACCTTGGAGCTAACAGAGCTAACCATGGAGCTAACAGAGAGCTAACCATGGAGCTAACAGAGCTAACAGAGAGCTAACCATGGAGCTAACAGAGCTAACAGAGAGCTAAGCATGGAGCTAACAGAGCTAACAGAGCTAACCATAGAGCTAACCTTGGAGCTAACAGAGCTAACCATGGAGCTAACCTTGGAGCTAACAGAGCTAACCATGGAGCTAACAGAGCTAACCATGGAGCTAACCTTGGAGCTAACAGAGCTAACCATGGAGCTAACAGAGCTAACAGAGAGCTAACCATGGAGCTAACAGAGCTAACCATAGAGCTAACAGAGCTAACAGAGAGCTAACCATGGAGCTAACAGAGCTAACCATGGAGCTAACAGAGAGCTAACCATGGAGCTAACAGAGCTAACCATGGAGCTAACAGAGCTAACCATGAAGCTAACAGAGAGCTAACTATGGAGCTAACCATGGAGCTAACAGAGCTAATCATGGAGCTAACAGAGCTAACCATGGAGCTAACAGAGAGCTAACCATGGAGCTAACAGAGCTAACCATGGAGCTAACATAGAGCTAACCATGGAGCTAACAGAGCTAACCATGGAGCTAACAGAGAGCTAACCATGGAGCTAACAGAGAGCTAACCATGGAGCTAACAGAGCTAATCACAGAGCTAACAGAGCTAACCATGGAGTTAACAGAGAGCTAACCATGGAGCTAACAGAGAGCTAACCATGGAGCTAACAGAGCTAACCATGGAGCTAACAGAGAGCTAACCATGGAGTTAACAGAGCTAACAAAGGAGCTAACAGAGCTAACAAAGCTAACCATGGAGCTAACAGAGCTGACTGAACTAACAGAGCTAATCATGGAGCTAACAGAGCTAATCATGGAGCTAACAGAGCTAACCAAGGAGTTAACAGAGCTAACAGAGCTAACAGAGCTAACTGAACTAACAGAGCTAACAATGGAGTTAACAGAGCTACCAGAGCTGACTGAACTAACAGAGCTAATCATGGAGCTAACAGAGCTAACCATGGAGCTAACCTTGGAGCTAACAGAGCTAACCATGGAGCTAACCTTGGAGCTAACAGAGCTAACCATGGAGCTAACAGAGCTAACAGAGAGCTAACCATGGAGCTAACAGAGCTAACAGAGAGCTAACCATGGAGCTAACAGAGCTAACAGAGAGCTAAACATGGAGCTAACAGAGCTAACAGAGAGCTAACCATTGAGCTAACCTTGGAGCTAACAGAGCTAATCATGGAGCTAACAGAGCTAACAGAGAGCTAACCATGGAGCTAACAGAGCTAACAGAGAGCTAACCATGGAGCTAACAGAGCTAACAGAGAGCTAACCATGGAGCTAACAGAGCTAACAGAGCTAACCATAGAGCTAACCATGGAGCTAACAGAGCTAACCATGGAGCTAACAGAGCTAACAGAGAGCTAACCATGAAGCTAACAGAGCTAACCATGGAGCTAACCATGGAGCTAACAGAGCTAATCATGGAGCTAACAGAGCTAACCATGGAGCTAACAGAGAGCTAACCATGGAGCTAACAGAGCTAACCATGGAGCTAACAGTGAGCTAACCATGGAGCTAACAGAGCTAACCATGGAGCTAACAGAGAGCAAACCATGGAGCTAACAGAGAGCTAACCATGGAGCTAACAGAGCTAATCACAGAGCTAACAGAGAGCTAACCATGGAGCTAACAAAGCTAACCATGGAGCTAACAGAAAGCTAATCACGGAGCTAACAGAGAGCTAACCATGGAGCTATCAGAGCTTACCACGGAGCTAACAGAGAGCTAATCATGGAGCTAACAGAGAGCTAACAATGGAGCTAACAGAGCTAAACTTGGAGCTAACAGAGCTAACCATGGAGCTAACAGAGCTAAACTTGGAGCTAACAGAGCTAACCATGGAGTTAACAGAGAGCTAACCATGGAGCTAACAGAGAGCTAACCATGGAGCTAACAGAGCTAACCATGGAGCTAACAGAGCTAACCATGGAGCTAACAGAGAGCTAACCATGGAGCTATCAGAGCTAACCATGGAGCTAACAGAGAGCTAACCATGGAGTTAACAGAGCTAACAAAGGAGCTAACAGAGCTAACAAAGCTAACCATGGAGCTAATAGAGCTGACTGAACTAACAGAGCTAATCATGGAGCTAACAGAGCTGACTGAACTAACAGAGCTAATCATGGAGCTAACAGAGCTAACCAAGGAGTTAACAGAGCTAACAGAGCTAACAGAGCTAACTGAACTAACAGAGCTAACAATGGAGTTAACAGAGCTACCAGAGCTGACTGAACTAACAGAGCTAATCATGGAGCTAACAGAGCTAACCATGGAGCTAACAATGCTAACTGAACTAACAGAGCTAACCATGGAGCTAACAGAGCTAACCATGGAGTTAACAGAGCTAACAGAGCTAACCATGGAGCTAACAGAGCTGACTGAACTAACAGAGCTAATCATGGAGCTAACAGAGCTAACCATGGAGCTAACAGAGCTAACCATGGAGCTAACAGAGCTAACCATGGAGCTAACAGAGCTGACTGAACTAACAGAGCTAATCATGGAGCTAACAGAGCTAACCATGGAGCTAACAATGCTAACTGAACTAACAGAGCTAACCATGGAGCTAACAGAGCTAACCATGGAGCTAACAGAGCTAACTGAACTAACAGAGCTAACCATGGAGCTAACAGAGCTAACCATGGAGCTAACAATGCTAACCATGGAGCTATCAGAGCTAACAGAGCTAACAGAGCTAACCATGGAGCTAACAGAGCTAACCGGAGCTATCAGAGCTAACCGGAGCTATCAGAGCTAACCGGAGCTATCAGAGCTAACAGAGCTAACAGAGCTAACCGGAGCTAACAGAGCTAACAGAGCTAATCAGGGAGCTAACAGAGCTAACAGAGCTAATCAGGGAGCTAACAGAGCTAACAGAGCTAATCAGGGAGCTAACAGAGCTAACAGAGCTAACCAAGATTCAGCTGAACGTTTGAACTCTGACGTCAGACTAGAAACTAAATTTAATCGAATGTTTCCTGATTTGTTTTTACAGTGAAACAAAATGGCGGCTGGGTAAAGATGTGATCAGTGATAATTATCGAGGACGATGGTGTCGGTGTGGATGAGTGTCAGGCTGAGGCTTCGTAAGGAGGCGAGGGATACTCAGGTCCGCGCTGTGGTGATAGCATGTGGCAGGCCAAGATGTCGGCTATCACAGCAGATTAAGAGATCAGGAGCCGAGCTCGAGGCGCTGACCCGTCCTTATTCTGACCCGGTTAACTGAAACAGAGACGTCTCGGTCAGGACGAGGGTTAAACGTTGGTCTGTGCTCCAACCCGGTCCGGTCCAGGTGCTGAGCCTGGTTCTGTTAGTGTGCTAACGGCAGATTCAGTTAGCAGCAGTTACTTTATCTGAGATAACTGTTGTTATGATATGGTGCTATATATATAAAATATCTGTCCATCAGAGAGTTGAAGTGTCGGGCGGCCGTGTGGAGGCTCAGTCCTGCTGTGGAAGCCGACGGTTCGAATCCGACCTGCGGCTCTTCCCGCCCGTAACTTCCCGTCTCTGTCTGTCAAATATATTTATTATTATTGGCATTTGTTTCATTAACCAGGATGACTTTAGTACTTTTTTATGTTTAAGTCAGTCTGCGCTGTGAGTGTGAAGCGTGTTGTGTTCCGTGTTCTCCGACATGTAATCCAGAGATAAGATGACGCGGCGCTGTGTGGTCGGAGCTGGCGAGCTGACAGAAACCTTTTGGAGGCAATTATGTGCCGAGCGTCCCCCGCGAGGGCCCCTCCACCTCAGAGCGCTCCGTCAGGAGCCCGCTGACAGCTTGGAGCACCGCCCTGCGCCGCAGGCCTTCCATCCTGTTCCAGGACGCGATCCACAGCGGCCCAGAAACCCCCTCCAACCACCCCGCCGCCCCCCTCCAACCACCCCGCCGCCCCCCTCCAGTCTGCAGCCTGAGCCCCAGCCAAGCCTCAGCTCTGCGCTCACATCCAGATCCAACGCCACACCTTCCTGCCGAGGCCTCTTCGAGGAAGGGAGGCATCTCACCCACATTGTTCTAAACGGAGATAAATGCTGGGTTCAGTTCCACCTTCAGAACTGACACCTCACCACAGTCCTCCAGGACTCGCTCTGGATCCCGGTCTCTGCTGCCAGACTCTCTCTGGTCTGTGATCCCTGTCAGACTCTGTGTTAAACCTCGACCCACAGCACTTTTACTGAGCATGGACACGAGCTGAGGCGAAGGGGGACGTGGTTTCAGTGGTGGCTGAACCTGGATCTCAGAATACCTAAAGCTGGATCCACTAAATGACACAGTGGCTCTGCCAGAGCTGAAACATGATCTGATGGTTCTACAGGAGCTTTTAAAGGGACCAGAACCAGAACATGGACTGACCCAAAGTCAGTCACCTCAGGTTAAACCATCAAGGATGGAAACATCAACCATCAAGGATGGATAATCAGGACAGCCGTGATGTAATCATGTGTCACTCCATCACTCTGTACGTCACTCTGTACGTCACTCCATACGTCACTCTGTAACTCCATACGTCACTCTGTACGTCACTCTGTAACTCCATATGTCACTCTGTAACTCCATACGTCACTCTGTACGTCACTCTGTAACTCCATACGTCACTCTGTAACTCCATACGTCACTCTGTAACTCCATATGTCACTCTGTAACTCCATACGTCAATCTGTACATCACTCTGTACGTCACTCTGTACGTCACTCTGTAACTTCTTACGTCACTCTGTACGTCACTCTGTAACTTCTTACGTCACTCTGTACGTCACTCTGTAACTTCTTACGTCACTCTGTAACTTCTTACATCACTCTGTACATCACTCTGTACGTCACTCTGTAACTTCTTACGTCACTCTGTAACTTCTTACGTCACTCTGTAACTTCTTACGTCACTCTGTAACTCCATATGTCACTCTGTAACTTCTTACATCACTCTGTACGTCACTCTGTAACTTCTTACATCACTCTGTACGTCACTCTGTACGTCACTCTGTAACTCCATATGTCACTCTGTAACTTCTTACGTCACTCTGTAACTCCATATGTCACTCTGTAACTTCTTACGTCACTCTGTAACTCCATATGTCACTCTGTAACTTCTTACGTCACTCTGTAACTTCTTACGTCACTCTGTAACTTCTTACGTCACTCTGTAACTCCATATGTCACTCTGTAACTTCTTACGTCACTCTGTAACTTCTTACATCACTCTGTACGTCACTCTGTACGTCACTCTGTAACTTCTTACGTCACTCTGTAACTTCTTACGTCACTCTGTAACTCCATATGTCACTGTAACTTCTTACATCACTCTGTACGTCACTCTGTAACTTCTTACATCACTCTGTACGTCACTCTGTAACTTCTTACATCACTCTGTACGTCACTCTGTAACTTCTTACGTCACTCTGTAACTCCATATGTCACTCTGTAACTTCTTACATCACTCTGTACGTCACTCCGTAACTTCTTACATCACTCTGTACGTCACTCTGTACGTCACTCTGTAACTTCTTACGTCACTCTGTACGTCACTCTGTACGTCACTCTGTAACTTCTTACGTCACTCTGTACGTCACTCTGTACGTCACTCTGTAACTTCTTACGTCACTCTGTACGTCACTCTGTAACTTCTTACATCACTCTGTACGTCACTCCCTAACTTCTTACATCACTCTGTACGTCACTCTGTACGTCACTCTGTAACTTCTTACGTCACTCTGTACGTCACTCTGTACGTCACTCTGTAACTTCTTACGTCACTCTGTACGTCACTCTGTAACTTCTTACGTCACTCTGTACGTCACTCTGTAACTTCTTACGTCACTCTGTAACTTCTTACGTCACTCTGTACGTCACTCTGTAACTTCTTACGTCACTCTGTAACTTCTTACGTCACTCTGTAACTCCATATGTCACTCTGTAACTTCTTACATCACTCTGTACGTCACTCCGTAACTTCTTACATCACTCTGTACGTCACTCTGTACGTCACTCTGTAACTTCTTACGTCACTCTGTACGTCACTCTGTACGTCACTCTGTAACTTCTTACGTCACTCTGTACGTCACTCTGTAACTTCTTACGTCACTCTGTACGTCACTCTGTAACTTCTTACGTCACTCTGTAACTCCATATGTCACTCTGTAACTTCTTACGTCACTCTGTAACTCCATATGTCACTCTGTAACTTCTTACGTCACTCTGTAACTTCTTACGTCACTCTCACTCTGTAACTCCATATGTCACTCTGTAACTTCTTACGTCACTCTGTAACTTCTTACGTCACTCTGTAACTTCTTACGTCACTCTGTAACTTCTTACGTCACTCTGTAACTCCATATGTCACTCTGTAACTTCTTACGTCACTCTGTAACTTCTTACGTCACTCTGTAACTTCTTACGTCACTCTGTAACTTCTTACGTCACTCTGTAACTTCTTACGTCACTCTGTAACTCCATATGTCACTCCATCACTTCATACGTCACTCTATGGTTTCATCCATCACTGTATAACTTTTTATGTCTCCGTACGTCATTAACAAACATGTGACCATCATCATCTGTCATTGATCTCATCACGTTTTATTTAGTCACATGTTGTAGCTCGTGACCACACATGCTCATACTAACCTCAGACCCTGAACAAACTGAATGTACCGTCAGTGTTCATAACGTACGGGACGTCCCTAAGGACAAATCGAATGCCTCTGTCTGAACAAATGTTCAGTTTCGTGGTTGTCTCGTCGTGAATGTGAAGTCTGACATGAAGCTGCATCATGAAGTCTTTGGTGTCACGTCGTGCTGCGTTCAGTCACATCAGGTTTAAATCAGCACACACACTTCCATTCCTCTCATTTCTTCTTCTCTACATTTACCGTGCCGAGATAACGCTCTCTGTAATTATGAGAAAACCAGCTCGCTCTTTATTATTCCACAAATCAGATGAAACCACAGCACCACCGACCATGGGAAACGACGGACTTCACCAGCCTCTGTGGTTGAAATCTCACTGAAGAAGAAGATGGAGGGGGCGAATACAAACTGACATTCAGCGCATGTTCCACATATGTTCTCTGTACGTTCTCCGTACGTTCCATGCGTATGCATATTTATGTTTGTATGACTCAGCTGATTTACAGTATGTTGTTGTAATGTTCTGTAAATGTTTGGATGGTTTGTTGAAGTCTGAAGTTCATATACATACAGACATAAGGTTCGTTAAAGGTTTGAGTCTCTTTTATTTATGATCAGATCAAACTTTTACAGTGCCGCAGGTCTACAGATCCACTTTGTTCTGGACGTGGACCTGGTTCTGGTTCTGGTTCTGGTGGAGCTGCAGACTCAGACATCAGCCTGGCTGCCACTCAGTCTCTGTGGTGGACAGACATTCAGCAGCACAAAGGATAAAAAAACATCCTCCTCCTCCTCCACCTCAACCACACACATAAAGAGGACGGGGACGTTTACAGGTCCAGACTCGGCGTCTCCGGCCCGGCCTGCCTTTGATTTGGGCTCAGAGGTGTCTGAGTCGGGCTCCTTCTGTGGGACGTGGCACCGAGTCAGGCATGACGCCGGCCTGGCAGAACCAGCCGGCACTAATGGGCCGGGGCTCCACGGTGCGTTCAGGGACTGGGTGCCGCCAGCAGAGTCTCAAAGCGCTCCTTCAGAGACGCCCAGGAGAAGGAGGAGGTGTCGACCTGAAGGACAGGAGGAGGTCAGGACAGACAGACAGAGAGACAGACAGGAGAAGGAGGAGGTGTGGACCTGAAGGACAGGAGGAGGTCAGGACAGACAGACAGAGAGACAGACAGGAGAAGGAGGAGGTGTGGACCTGAAGGACAGGAGGAGGTCAGGACAGACAGACAGAGAGACAGACAGGAGAAGGAGGAGGTGTTGACCTGAAGGACAGGAGGAGGTCAGGACAGACAGACAGAGAGACAGACAGGAGAAGGAGGAGGTGTCGACCTGAAGGACAGGAGGAGGTCAGGACAGACAGACAGAGAGACAGACAGGAGAAGGAGGAGGTGTGGACCTGAAGGACAGGAGGAGGTCAGGACAGACAGACAGAGAGACAGACAGGAGAAGGAGGAGGTGTGGACCTGAAGGACAGGAGGAGGTCAGGACAGACAGACAGAGAGACAGACAGGAGAAGGAGGAGGTGTCGACCTGAAGGACAGGAGGAGGTCAGGACAGACAGACAGAGAGACAGACAGGAGAAGGAGGAGGTGTGGACCTGAAGGACAGGAGGAGGTCAGGACAGACAGACAGAGAGACAGACAGGAGAAGGAGGAGGTGTGGACCTGAAGGACAGGAGGAGGTCAGGACAGACAGACAGAGAGACAGACAGGAGAAGGAGGAGGTGTGGACCTGAAGGACAGGAGGAGGTCAGGACAGACAGACAGAGAGACAGACAGGAGAAGGAGGAGGTGTGGACCTGAAGGACAGGAGGAGGTCAGGACAGACAGACAGAGAGACAGACAGGAGAAGGAGGAGGTGTGGACCTGAAGGACAGGAGGAGGTCAGGACAGACAGACAGAGAGACAGACAGGAGGAGGTCAGCACTGTGATGGAGCTACGCCTCTGTGCTAAGCTAACTGCTCGTTACCTTGACAACGTGTCTGCGGGCGACGTCAGGCCTCCTGCAGAGCGACCGGAGACGCTGACACAGCTGCTCAGGTGTCGAGTACAGGTACGCCGCTACATCAGAGAGACAGACAGAAGAAGGTCGACCAGACAGACAGGCAGAGAAACAGACAGACAGACAGACAGACAGACAGGCAGGCAGACAGAGAAACAGGCAGACAGACAGAGAAACAGACAGACAGACAGACAGACAGACAGACAGAGAAACAGACAGACAGACAGACAGACAGACAGACAGACAGAGAAACAGACAGACAGGTCTTTGTTTGTTTACCTGGGAAGATTTCAGGATAGACGAGAGCCTTTGGACACAGAGGATAACATCCACAGTGGACGGCCTCTAACCTGGAACCAACACACAGACGTTCAGACGACGTTCAGACAACGTTCAGACGACGTTCAGACGACGTTCAGACAGACGTTCAGACAGACGTTCAGACGACGTTCAGACAACGTTCAGACGACGTTCAGACGACGTTCAGACAGACGTTCAGACAGACGTTCAGACGACGTTCAGACAGACGTTCAGACAGACGTTCAGACGACGTTCAGACAACGTTCAGACAGACGTTCAGACAGACGTTCAGACGACGTTCAGACAGACGTTCAGACGGACGTTCAGACAGACGTTCAGACGGACGTTCAGACGGACGTTCAGACGGACGTTCAGACAGACGTTCAGACGGACGTTCAGACAGACGTTCAGACGGACGTTCAGACGGACGTTCAGACAGACGTTCAGACAGACGTTCAGACGACGTTCAGACAGACGTTCAGACGACGTTCAGACGGACGTTCAGACGGACGTTCAGACGACGTTCAGACAGACGTTCAGACAGACGTTCAGACAGACGTTCAGACGACGTTCAGACGACGTTCAGACAGACGTTCAGACAGACGTTCAGACGGACGTTCAGACAGACGTTCAGACAGACGTTCAGACGACGTTCAGACAGACGTTCAGACAGACGTTCAGACAGACGTTCAGACGACGTTCAGACAGACGTTCAGACAGACGTTCAGACGGACGTTCAGACGGACGTTCAGACAGACGTTCAGACGGACGTTCAGACGGACGTTCAGACGGACGTTCAGACGGACGTTCAGACAGACGTTCAGACAGACGTTCAGACGGACGTTCAGACGACGTTCAGACGACGTTCAGACGACGTTCAGACGACGTTCAGACGGACGTTCAGACAGACGTTCAGACGACGTTCAGACGACGTTCAGACAGACGTTCAGACAGACGTTCAGACAGACGTTCAGACGACGTTCAGACGGACGTTCAGACGGACGTTCAGACGACGTTCAGACAGACGTTCAGACAGACGTTCAGACAGACGTTCAGACGACGTTCAGACGACGTTCAGACAGACGTTCAGACAGACGTTCAGACAGACGTTCAGACGGACGTTCAGACGGACGTTCAGACGGACGTTCAGACGACGTTCAGACGACGTTCAGACAGACGTTCAGACAGACGTTCAGACAGACGTTCAGACGGACGTTCAGACGGACGTTCAGACGGACGTTCAGACGGACGTTCAGACGACGTTCAGACGGACGTTCAGACGGACGTTCAGACGACGTTCAGACAGACGTTCAGACGACGTTCAGACGGACGTTCAGACGGACGTTCAGACGGACGTTCAGACGGACGTTCAGACGACGTTCAGACGACGTTCAGACGACGTTCAGACGGACGTTCAGACGGACGTTCAGACAGACGTTCAGACGACGTTCAGACGACGTTCAGACGACGTTCAGACGGACGTTGAGACGGACGTTCAGACAGACGTTCAGACGACGTTCAGACAGACGTTCAGACAGACGTTCAGACAGACGTTCAGACGACGTTCAGACGACGTTCAGACGGACGTTCAGACGGACGTTCAGACGGACGTTCAGACAGACGTTCAGACAGACGTTCAGACAGACGTTCAGACGACGTTCAGACGGACGTTCAGACGGACGTTCAGACGGACGTTCAGACGACGTTCAGACGGACGTTCAGACGGACGTTCAGACGGACGTTCAGACGGACGTTCAGACGGACGTTCAGACGGACGTTCAGACGGACGTTCAGACGACGTTCAGACAGACGTTCAGACGACGTTCAGACAGACGTTCAGACGACGTTCAGACAGACGTTCAGACAGACGTTCAGACGGACGTTCAGACGGACGTTCAGACGGACGTTCAGACAGACGTTCAGACGACGTTCAGACGACGTTCAGACGACGTTCAGACGGACGTTCAGACGGACGTTCAGACGACGTTCAGACGACGTTCAGACGGACGTTCAGACGGACGTTCAGACGGACGTTCAGACGGACGTTCAGACAGACGTTCAGACAACGTTCAGACAGACGTTCAGACAGACGTTCAGACGACGTTCAGACGACGTTCAGACGACGTTCAGACGGACGTTCAGACGGACGTTCAGACGGACGTTCAGACGGACGTTCAGACAGACGTTCAGACAGACGTTCAGACAACGTTCAGACAGACGTTCAGACAGACGTTCAGACGACGTTCAGACGACGTTCAGACGACGTTCAGACGACGTTCAGACGGACGTTCAGACGACGTTCAGACGACGTTCAGACGGACGTTCAGACGGACGTTCAGACGGACGTTCAGACGACGTTCAGACGGACGTTCAGACGACGTTCAGACGACGTTCAGACGGACGTTCAGACGGACGTTCAGACGACGTTCAGACAGACGTTCAGACGGACGTTCAGACGGACGTTCAGACGACGTTCAGACGGACGTTCAGACGGACGTTCAGACGGACGCTCAGACGACGTTCAGACGGACGTTCAGACGGACGTTCAGACGACGTTCAGACGGACGTTCAGACGACGTTCAGACAGACGTTCAGACGGACGTTCAGACGACGTTCAGACAGACGTTCAGACGGACGTTCAGACGGACGTTCAGACGACGTTCAGACGGACGTTCAGACGGACGTTCAGACAGACGTTCAGACGGACGTTCAGACGGACGTTCAGACGACGTTCAGACGGACGTTCAGACGGACGTTCAGACAGACGTTCAGACAGACGTTCAGACGACGTTCAGACGACGTTCAGACAGACGTTCAGACAGACGTTCAGACGACGTTCAGACAGACGTTCAGGTCTGTCTATACTCTATGGAGCTTCTTGCTAATGAAGCTAACGCAGTCACAGGATGCTAAAACATGCTGATGTGCTAAATGCTATTTAAAGGTGGCTCGTTCATGCTATGCTAACGTTCGGCAGCTTCACGTGGTCTGAAGGAGGAGGAGGAGGAGGAGGAGGTTCTCCACCTGCTCTCACAGATCTCTGGTCTGGAGGAGGAGGAGGAGGAGGTTCTCCACCTGCTCTCACAGATCTCTGGTCTGGAGGAGGAGGAGGAGAAGGAGGAGGTTCTCCACCTGCTCTCACAGATCTCTGGTCTGGAGGAGGAGGAGGAGGAGGAGGAGGTTCTCCACCTGCTCTCACAGATCTGCACGTAAACCTGCAGCAATGTTTGAAGAGGGCAGAGGGCTGCAGGGTCCGGGGTCCCGGCCCTCCTGGGTTTGGATCAGAGACAGACAGACGGAGCTGCTCCTCCTCCTCCTCCTCCTCCTCCTCCTCCTCCTCCTTCTTCTTCTGTGCTATAATTCTCTGCTGGTTCATGATCACAGAGCGCGTCAACTCTCAGTACACGTCATGAACATCCAGCACGCCACACGATGAACTGTGTTCATGTTAATTAATAAATCCCAATAATAATAATAAAGTTATTATGACATCACAGACTCTCTTCTGTCAGTATGATGTCATGACTCCACCTCCTCATCTGTTGGGCTCATGTTATATATTACATTACATGTCACGTTACTTTATGTTACATCACTGTTCCCCAATGTGACAGTGATGACATGTAGCCGCATGTCGTCATTTCACCGCTGGCTGTCGAGGTCGTGTCCAGCAAACGATGTGGCTTCATAGATAATTGGCACCTTTCTGTGAAAACCTGGTCTGATTAGCAGAGACGGCATCCATCCCACTTTGGATGGAGCAGCTCTCATATCTTGTAATTGGACCCAAGCACCTCAGAAACTCTCTTTCTAAACTTAGTTACTTTAGACGGGATCACCCTGGCCTCCAGCTCCACTGTAAAGAATCTTGGAGTTGTTTTTGATCAGGATTTGTCCTTTAACGTCACATGAAACAAATTTCGATTTCGATTTCCATCACCTGCCCTCAACAGGCATTGATCTGCATTCTGATACAGCAAGTTTGGAAACAGCTGTAAAACCTGATATGTATTTAGACTGTTTTTCTGCCATCGACCTTCATCAAATAACTTTAATCATTTCTGCAGCTAAGCCTTCAACCTGTCTCTGAGACCCCATCCCAACCAGGCTGCTCAAGGATGTTTTACCTCTAGTTAGTCATTCGTTATTGGATACGATTAATCTGTCTTTATTATCAGGACATGTACCACAGTCCTTTAAGGTAGCTGTAATTAAACCTCTTCTTAAAAAGCCCACTCTAGACCCAGAGGATATGTACCACACACACACACACACACACACACACACACACACACACACACACCACACACACACACACCACACACACACCTACAAACAGACATCCAACATGAATCAGGTGAACTTCAGACGATCAGGACTGCAGGCGGACTCACGCTGACCTTTGATTGGCCTGTTCAGAGGACGGAGTGTCTGATTGGTCCCCTGCAGCTGAGGTCCACCTGACTGAAGGTATGATCAGAGATCAGCTGCTGAGTTCAGACTAAAGTCTGAGGAGATGCCGGATATCAGAGTCCAGCTCAGAGTCCGCAGGATGATCACGGACCGTGCAAACGGCTTTAAGGTCCGCGTACGTAATAACTCGTCAGCAAACACGTTAAAGACTTCCTGTTCACAACTGTACACACACACATGGTCGCTTCTGCCTCCAACAGAACAAGATGGCAACATTCATGAAGCCAAACTGGAGACTACAGGCCAGCGAACGCAGACTCACATGGCAACCCCGAAGAACTCGTGCTTGGTGGTGGAGACGACCACGTCGGCCTGACACAGCACCTTCACGTAGTCCTGTTTGCTGGACAGGAAGCCCCAGTTCAGGATGTGAGAGTCCAACAGACGACGAGCCTCGGAGAAGATCTCTGCAAACAGTAAGAGAACGTCTGAACAACGTTTCCTCAACCTTACAAAATAAAGCTTCAGCATATCTTTACAACATGACATTTCACAATAAAACTGCTCATTCTTTATTTAATGTTCTTTTATTTTGAAATGACTGACTGCTGTTTCCTGAGTCTGAGGAGGTCTGAGGGGGACTGAGGGGGACTGAGGAAGACTGAGAGGGGCTGAGGAAGACTGAGGAGGACTGAGGAGGACTGAGGAAGTCTGAGGAATACTGAGGAGGTCTGAGGAGGACTGAGGAGGACTGAGGAGGACTGAGGAGGAC
>CM014079.1:603036-628036 GCA_004119915.2 Collichthys lucidus
CTGTCTGTCTGTCTGTCTGTCTGTCTGTCGCTCTCTGTCTGTCTGTCGCTCTCTGTCTGTCTGTCTGTCTGTCTGTCTGTCTGTCTGTCTGTCTGTCTGTCTGTCTGTCTGTCTGTCGCTCTCTGTCTGTCTGTCCGTCTGTCTGTCTGTCTGTCTGTCTGTCTGTCTGTCTGTCCCTGTCGCTCTCTGTCTGTCTGTCTGTCTGTCTGTCCCTGTCGCTCTCTGTCTGTCTCTGTCTGTCTGTCTGTCTGTCTGTCTGTCGCTCTCTCTCTGTCTGTCTGTCTGTCTGTCCCTGTCGCTCTCTTCTGTCTGTCTGTCTGTCTGTCTGTCTGTCTGTCTGTCTGTCTGTCTGTCTGTCCCTGTCGCTCTCTGTCTGTCCCTGTCGCTCTCTGTCTGTCTGTCTGTCTGTCTGTCTGTCTGTCTGTCTGTCTGTCTGTCTGTCCCTGTCGCTCGCTCTCTGTCTGTCTGTCTGTCCCTGTCACTCTCTCTGTCTGTCTGTCTGTCTGTCTGTCTGTCTGTCTGTCTGTCTGTTGTCGTCCATGCATATCATCACTTACTTCCACTGTGTGAGTCTGATCACACACATTAGCATGAAAATGAGCTGAGAAACACTGGAGGCCACACGAGAGGACAAGTCTGTTTTACGAGAGGACGAGTCCGCTCACGAGAGGACGCCAACAGGAGGACGAGTCCGCTCACGAGAGGACGCCAACAAGAGGACGAGTCCGCTCACGAGAGGACGCCAACAGGAGGACGAGTCCGCTCACGAGAGGACGAGTCCGCTCACGAGAGGACAAGTCTGTTTTACGAGAGGACGAGTCCGCTCACGAGAGGACGCCAACAGGAGGACGAGTCCGCTCACGAGAGGACGCCAACAGGAGGACGAGTCCGCTCACGAGAGGACGCCAACAGGAGGACGAGTCCGCTCACGAGAGGACGCCAACAAGAGGACGAGTCCGCTCACGAAGGACGCCAACAGGAGGACGAGTCCGCTCACGAGAGGACGCCAACAGGAGGACGAGTCCGCTCACGAGAGGACGCCAACAGGAGGACGAGTCCGCTCACAAGAGGACGCCAACAAGAGGACGAGTCCGCTCACGAGAGGACGCCAACAAGAGGACGAGTCAGTTTGTGACAGGACGAGCGCAAAAGGACAAGTCTGTTCTGGAGAGGACAAGTCTGTTCTGGAGAGGACAAGTCTGTTCAGGAGAGGACAAGTCTGTTCTGGAGAGGACAAGTCTGTTCAGGAGAGGACAAGTCTGTTCTGGAGAGGACAAGTCTGTTCAGGAGAGGACAAGTCTGTTCAGGAGAGGACAAGTCTGTTCAGGAGAGGACAAGTTAAGGTGAGTGATACGTCTGATCCGGTACTGATGGAAGAGGATCACACTGACCTGCTGACATCAGGGAATTGGACTGGGTAGTATAGGACCACACACTTAGGCCGGATCAGCAGGTCCAGGTTTTTGGGTCTGTGGTCTGGGATCTTCTTCATGAAGGTGGAGATGGAGGACAAGAAGGACTCCATGTTGAAGACAGAGTTAAACACCACGACATCTGCCACCAGGCTGCCGACACACACAGGATGGGAATGTGAGGAATATGTGATGCATATATTAGAAACATATGAGGAATATACATACATATATACATACATATATACATACACACACATATATACATACATATATACATACACACACATATATACATGCTGCTGTGATCATTGAAGCAGCCAGTGAAGTAATCTGGCTGTGGTCCAATCAGAGGCCTCCTCTTAATGATCAGTGTTTTAATGCTGCTCTAACGATGTTAGCTGAGACGGACAGACTCAAATTATTGACATGCTGTCCTGCAGATCAACAACAATCTGTTTGCTGTTAGACAGCTGATTAATGACAACAAGACCCACTTCAGTTACACAGAGCATCATGTCACAGCAGCTCGTTAACCAATCACACGGCACCTGAGCTGCTCATTAAGATAAACAGTTTGTTTGATGTTTAATGTTCTGTAACACTCGGTGATACCCTGTAATGTACTGACTGTGGTTACCATGAGAGGACCTGGTTGTATCCATACTGGAAGTCTCTCTCCTGTTCTTTGCGGACCGGATAAACCAGCTGGTTCTCGTGGAAGTACAGAACCTTCTTCAGACGGGCCAGGTCCGGTCTCAGAGCCACCAGCTCACACAGGTTGAGGACCGAGCTGCTGAACAGAACCCTGAAGACAAAAACAGACCCTGAAACATGTTGTCAGAAACCTGCTGAGAAGATGGAGGGACAAGTACAGCCACCACAAACAGACTGATCAAACCTGATGGAAGACGTTTAAAGTCCTGAAGGTGGAGCTAGAGGACAGTCAACAAGTCAACAGTTCAAGTCACGGGTCAGTCTGGACTGACGAGTTGACAAAGATCAACCAACAACTTCAGAGTCACCATCACACTGACTTTCACTGGACGTAACATGTTACTGTGCTAACGTTACCTGAGTCTCACCTGTAAGACGGGCAGGCGGGGACGGTCTGGCTGAAGTGCAGCGCCGCCGTCCTTGCCCTCCAGTGCCATTTCTTGGCGGGCAGCGTGAAGACGGAGCATGCGTCAATGTTCTCCGTCAGCAGGTCGATCAGTTGTTTGTGAGAACCGCCGTAAAACGCCTCCAGAAGAAGAACGCCGGGCGGTGAGGTCACCTGACAGAGGTGAGATGAGGGTTAGTGATGAAGACTACAGACCGACACAGACCGACACAGACTGACACAGACCGATAAAGACAGACACAGACCGATAAAGACAGACACAGACCGATAAAGACAGACACAGACCGATAAAGACAGACACAGACCGATAAAGACAGACACAGACCGATAAAGACAGACACAGACCGATAAAGACAGACACAGACCGATAAAGACCGACACAGACCGACACAGACCGATAAAGACCGACACAGACCGACACAGACCGATAAAGACCGACACAGACCGATAAAGACCGACACAGACCGATAAAGACCGACACAGACCGATAAAGACCGACACAGACCGACACAGACCGATAAAGACCGACACAGACCGATAAAGGCCGACACAGACCGATAAAGACCGACACAGACCGATAAAGACCGATAAAGACCGACAGACCGACACAGACCGATAAAGACCGACACAGACCGACACAGACCGATAAAGACCGATAAAGGCCGACACAGACCGATAAAGACCGATAAAGGCCGACACAGACCGACACAGACCGATAAAGACCGACACAGACCGATAAAGACTGACACAGACCGATAAAGACCGATAAAGGCCGACACAGACCGACACAGACCGATAAAGACCGACACAGACCGATAAAGACCGACACAGACCGATAAAGGCCGACACAGACCGATAAAGACCGACACAGACCGATAAAGACCGACACAGACCGACACAGACCGATAAAGACCGACACAGACCGATAAAGACCGATAAAGACCGACACAGACCGACACAGACCGATAAAGACCGATAAAGACCGACACAGACCGATAAAGACCGACACAGACCGTCACAGACCGATAAAGACCGACACAGACCGACACAGACCGACACAGACCGATAAAGACCGATAAAGACCGACACAGACCGTCACAGACCGATAAAGACCGACACAGACCGTCACAGACCGATAAAGACCGACACAGACCGTCACAGACCGATAAAGACCGACACAGACCGACACAGACCGATATAAACATATGAATGTATACATGTTGTTGTGGTTTTTTTTGTTAACATGTATAAATATATACAAGTATAAATATATAAATGTATAAAGATATAAATACATGTAACTATATAAAGGCATGTAAATATATGCACATATGATACATAAATGTATACATTATAAAATGCATAAATATACACATGTATAACTAAAGTTGCATGATACCCACGGTATACACGGTACCCCGCGGTGCCAAATGGTAACGGTTCCTACTATACTAGAAATTCTACATGACGGTACTACCGTGGATTACTATATCACCGGTGCCAGTCTCCGCTACATAGCGGCCGCCTCTGACTCCTCCCGGCTTCTCACTGCATGCTCCCTCGTAAACGAACTAACATGACAACTACTGCAACTGACCTCGACAGCTGCTGAATGATTGGCTGTTTGCCTGTTACTGGTGACGTCTGGGGATATGATAGGCTGTTTCCGCACACTGGGTCTGCCCGTCTGTTCGCTGATTGGCTGTTCGTTGTTCCTGTCGGCAAGTACGAACTCCATGAAGACAGCTCCGCTTCAAAACAAACAAGTTCTGTCTTGCCCAGACGCGTGCATGGCTTACAGACACAAACACGAGACAGCGCACTCACCGTGGCAGAAGCACCGGGCCCAAGCGCAGAGTCTGCCGCGGCGTCGCTGTCAGTGGCACCAAAGACATGTATACGTAGACATGGATACGCAGACATGTACACGTAGACATGTACACGTAGACATGGATACGCAGACATGTACACGTAGACATGTACACGCGGACATGGACACGCGGACATGGATACGCAGACATGGATACGCAGACATGTACACGTAGACACGGATACGCGGACATGGATACGCAGACATGTATACGCAGACATGGATACGTAGACATGGATACGTAGACATGGATACCTAGACATGGATACGCAGACATGGTTACGTAGACATGGATACGCAGACATGTACACGCGGACATGTACACGCAGACATGGATACGCAGACATGTATACGTAGACATGGATACGTAGACATGGATACCTAGACATGGATACGCAGACATGGTTACGTAGACATGGATACGCAGACATGTACACGCGGACATGTACACGCAGACATGGATACGCAGACACGGATACGCAGACATGGATACGTAGACATGGATACGTAGACATGGATACCTAGACATGGATACGCAGACATGGTTACGTAGACATGGATACGCAGACATGTACACGCGGACATGTACACGCAGACATGGATACGCAGACATGTATACGTAGACGCCGCATTGAGCAGGTTGGTTCGTTGCTGCGTTACGTAAACGTGTCCGCCTTATTGGATGTGGCAGATCTGCCGGTAAACTAATAACAGGAAATGGACTGAACTTCATAAAGCGCCTTTCTACAAAGTTCTTCAAGTTAACCAGTATTATGTTTATTATGCACTAAACAACATTAGGAATTAATAAGTATTTATAACTTGTACAACTACATTGAAGCTCACAAAAAAAATAAATAAATAAATAAATAAATAAATAAATAAATAAATAAATAAATAAATAAATAAAGATAAAAAGGCTGCAGTAACACGATACTTTGTCTGGTATAGTATCATGGTTACTCATTTTGGTATGGTGACAACTCTTTGTATAACTATATAAATGTATAAATATATGGATGTATAAATATATGGATGTATAAATATATGGATGTATAAATACAAACACACATTATCTGCAGATGGATGTTTCACACAGTGAGTTTCACTTCCTGTTGGAGCAGAGACATGAAGTCAGAATGACTAAACATGAAACATCATGAGGTCTGATCATCAGTCCATCAAACAAACAGCTTCATAATCCTTTAACAGAACTTTTCAAGGGCTTTCCAGGTCCAATTTAATCAAATTCAAGGACCCAGCAGAGCAACATAAGTCACTGATTTACCAACTGTCAATCAGCTGACTTTAGCAAACTTCACCTTATTCTTAAAATACAGATATTCAAGCACTTTCAAGGCCTTGATTTGTCCCCCCTTACATTTACAATCTTCCAAGGCCCTGTGTGGACCATGTGTGAAGGACGTGGAGCTGCCAAAAAACATCTGAAAAACTAAAATAAAAACCTTGAAAAAAGTCTGTCTTTAGTCTCCGAGTCTCAGTCTGGGTCTATCTTTAGTCTCAGTCGGGGTCTCTGTGAGTCTCTGTAGTCTCTCTGTGGTCTGGTCTGTGATTGGCCAGTCCATTAAGTTGGTTTAACAGGAAGTCATCGTGGATTCCAGTCCGGCCTCCATTTGGTGCCCACAATGGGAGCTAATGTGCGCAGCACTCAGCGCTCGCCCACAGAGCGTGCTCAGTCCATATCAGCGCTCGCCCACAGAGCGTGCTCAGTCCATATCAGCGCTCGCCCACAGAGCGTGCTCAGTCCATATCAGCGCTCGCCCACAGAGCGTGCTCAGTCCATATCAGCGCTGTCACAGCAGTCATATCAGGAGCAGGAAATTAGCTCTTTCTTATTCTCTGCTGATAGCGCACTGACGGCTCACCGCCACCATTTAACCCGTCAAAATAAAATCTGATGGAGACACCAGCCCATTGTCCTCACAGAGCAGCCCATTTCCTGTGCCCCGCCAAAATAATGGGAAGATGAACGAGGACAGAGGACGAAGATGATTAACTTCTGACCTTTAACACCAAGGGACAAGGCCCGCTCCAGGATCAGGTCTCACTGTGGACCAGGTCCAGGTCCATGTTCAGGTCCACACAGACAATAAACAGTGAGTAGAGTGTGTGAAGGTCAGAGGTTTTCTCAGCTGTAGTGTCTGTCTGACATGACCTGAAAGCAGCGGGCGTGAAGATGGCGAGCAAATGGCGAGTGGGTGGAGGCAGCGAGGAAAAATCAAAGTGAGAGTAAAGTGACTGGAAATGGATCGAACAAACTCATCATTCCACCTTAAAAGAGTCCCTTAAAGCCTGGCGGGGGATTCCACCACACTCATCTCACCTAGACACCTTCCCTCCCCCTCGGCTTCAAACATGGAAGGCTGCGACTCACAGGAAACAAAGGGTTAATGTCACTGCTTTCCCCTGCCAGGGGAGGCCCCTGAACGCAGCATGCCATGAGCAGACAGCGAGGGGTTAACAGCAGCTGAGCCGTGAGTCAGCACATCAGCGATGACTCAGCACGCACTCAGACCTGGAAACTCGAATGTCATGGAGCCTGGAAATGTCCTGCTACGCCACTGATGACATCATCACCATCGGGTAAACATCAAGACGCCATCATCACAGCCTCAACTGAAAACGCCAAAACATTCACACAGTGCCAAAACAACAACAGAGCGACGAAACAACAACAGAGCGACGAAACAACAACAACAGAGCACCAAAACAACAACAACCGAGCACCAAAACAATAACAGAGCGCCAAAACAACAACAAATCGCCGAAACAAACAACAAAGCACCAAAACAACAACAGAGCACCAAAACAACAACAGATCACCAAAACAACAACAACAGAGCACCAAAACAACAACAACAGAGCACCAAAACAACAACAAATCACCAAAACAACAACAACAGAGCACCAAAACAACAACAACAGAGCACCAAAACAACAACAACAGAGCACCAAAACAACAACGACAGAGCACCAAAACATCCACAGAGCACCAAAACAACAACAACAGAGCACCAAAACATCCACAGAGCACCAAAACAACAACGACAGAGCACCAAAACAACAACGACAGAACACCAAAACAACAACGACAGAGCACCAAAACAACGACGACAGAGCACCAAAACAACGACGACAGCGCACCAAAACAACGACGACAGAGCGCCGAAACAACAACAACAGAGCACCAAAACATCCACAGAGCACCAAAACAACAACAACAGAGCACCAAAACATCCACAGAGCACCAAACAACAACAACAGAGCACCAAAACATCCACAGAGCACCAAAACAACAACAACAGAGCACCAAAACATCCACAGAGCACCAAAACAACAACAACAGAGCACCAAAACATCCACAGAGCACCAAACAAAAAAACAGAGCACCAAAACAACAACAAATCGCTGAAACAATAACAGAGCACCGAAACAACAACAACAGAGCACCAAAACATCCACAGAGCACTAAAACAACAACAACAGAGCACCAACACATCCACAGAGCACTAAAACAACAACAACAGAGCACCAAAACAACAACAACAAATCGCTCAAACAATAACAGGGCGCCAAAACAACAGAGTGGCGAAACAACAACAAATCGCTGAAACAACAACAAAGCACCAAAACAACAACAACAGAGCACCGAAACAACAACAAATCGCTGAAACAATAACAGAGTGCCGAAACAACAACAGAGTGGCGAAACAACAACAACAGAGCACCAAACAACAACAGAGCGACGAAACAACAACAACAGAGCACCAAACAACAACAGAGCGCCAAACAACAACAGAGTGGCGAAACAACAACAACAGAGCGACGAAACAACAACAGAGCACCAAACAACAACAGAGTGGCGAAACAACAACAACAGAGCGACGAAACAACAACAGAGCACCAAACAACAACAGAGTGGCGAAACAACAACAACAGAGCGACGAAACAACAACAGAGCACCAAACAACAACAGAGCGACGAAACAACAACAGAGCGACGAAACAACAACAACAGAGCACCAAACAACAACAGAGCGCCAAAACAACAACAGAGCCACGAAACAACAACAGAGCCACGAAACAACAACAACAGAGCGCCAAAACAACAACAGAGCCACGAAACAACAACAGAGCGCCAAAACAACAACAACAGAGCGCCAAAACAACAAAAGAGCACCAAAACAACAACAACAGAGCGCCAAAACAACAACGACAGAGCACCAAACAACAACAACAGAGCGCCAAAACAACAAAAGAGCACCAAAACAACAACGACAGAGCACCAAACAACAACAGAGCACCAAAACAACAACAGAGCGACGAAACAACAACAACAGAGCACCAAAACAACAACAGAGCACCAAAACAACAACAGAGCGACGAAACAACAAATCGCTGAAACAATAACAGAGTGTCAAAACAACAGAGCACCAAACAACAACAACAAATTGCTGAAACAATAACAGAGCGCCAAAACAACGACAGAGGCATTGTAGCCAATCAGAGCAGCACAAGCAGCTCTGTCTGTCTCAGCTCACTAACATGATCACACCACAAACCACCAACCAGACTTCCACTTCCTGTCATCAGTGATGTCATAACACACTGACCGAACAACATCATCAATTATTGACCAGATCCAGTAAAAACACGCCAACAAAACACAGCGTGTTTTAAAAGATCACATGATCTTTATGTCTAAGTCTGTATGAATCTTATCAGACTGTTCGAATCTCTCTGTGGCTGGCAGGCTGTGAGCCAATAGGCTGCCACCTCACCTGTTTGTTACCTGTTGCCCTGTTGGCAGACATGCTGGGAAACATTGCCCATTAGGAGCATTTTGAGCAACTGGTTAAGCACAAGCAGCAACCTCCATGTATGTGAAGTGTACTGAGGGTGAATTTTTATAGGACTCACCTGTTCAGCAGTGTGTGAACATCCTGTGCTTTTATTTTTTACCTATCACTCCTCTGGCTTGTTATTCTACTCTTTCATAATTCTGACGTTTGTTACGTGTTTTTTTTCCGCACACAGGTTCAGGTGTCACAGCACGCGGCTCGGCCGGGCGATCTGTGCTGTGACTTTAATAAATACGTTTACAATGGGTGTGTATTGGTAGAATGTTCCAGAGCTAGAGTGGAGAGGGAGAGAAACATTTGTCAAAAAATACATTTGCAAACTGCTCTCGTGGCCACAAATGTCACTCTATAGAAATCATTTCTACATAGAAACGTAGGAAAATTTGTCATCTCACTCACATTTATCTGCTGAAGCTGTCAGACTTATAGTTTGGACAGGAGACGCACTGATGCGCCAGCAACACCAACCCAAGACCCCATCTACTCCCATGTTAAAAATAGAAAATGTTTCGGGTAGAGATACCAGTTTCTTTCCATCGCTCTAAAAGTCAAATTTCCTAACATTAGCCACATAAAATATATATGTAGACATTCAGGAAGAGCTCAGGATGCTCACAGTGCAGCCGGTTCAATGATAAGAACAACAATTTTGCCAAAAAGCCTTCTTGTCCGAGGGGTACTTTCAGAGGTTTTTCTCTCTCAGTGGTGTCAAATGTTTCAGGAGCCGCTGCAGCTGACAGCTCTGCTCTGATTGGTGGGCTCCACCTGGCCATGGTTACTTGGCAACCAAAGTCTGCCCTTAACAAGGCCGAATGTCAGCCATTTTATTCTTCTCTCTCACAGACGAAGAGAGAGACAGACAGACAGATGAAGAGAGAGACGCTTCCTGGTTTCCCTCCCAGAGCTACCTACCACCCCTCAACCCATGACCACCTCTCGACGCAATCTGCGCAACTTGTCTGCCGTCCACTTCGCCTCAGTCGTTGCTGCTGCCCTTCCCCCTCCCAACAGTTTCTCTCTGCTAGATGTCGATGCAGCCACTGAATCTCTCAGTTGCACACTAACCGCATGCCTAGATTCCCTGTGTCCTCTTTTCAGCAAACCTGCACGATCCACTCAGCCCCGCCCATGGTTGACTGATGCCATCCGCTCGTCACGTACAGCACTCAGAGCTGCTGAATGGAAATGGCACAAATCCAACAACCCTGCTGACCTAGGAGCCTTCCAATCTCTCCTAGCGTCATTCTCTTCATCTGTCACGACTGCAAAAATGGAATATTACAACAAAAAAATCAGCAGCACAACTGACTCACGGAAACTCTTCTCCGCCTTCAAACGCTGCTCAATCCCCCCCCCCCCCGCCACCAACCTCACTGCTGACAGCTTTGCCTCCTTCTTCACAGACAAGGTGGCACTATCAGCAACATTTGTGATCCCCCGGTCACAACCTACACCCCCCGAGACAATAGCGTAACTCTCTCCTCGTTCACCCCTCTCTCGGAAGACAGTTTCCAAACTGATCATTAAACCGACCCACCACCTGCCCGCTGGACCCCATCCCCTCTAAACTCCTACAAGATATCGCTCCTACGGTAGTCCCACCGATCACATCCGATTAATGCCTCATTGTCCTCGGCGTATTTCCAGCAGCCTTCAAACAAGCCAGAGTTACGCCACTTACTGAAAAAGTCTACGCTTAACCCCCTGGTTGAAAATATCGGCCACTGCTCCCCTTCCTCTCAAAACCATTGAGAGGGCGGTATCTAAACAAATCACTGACTTCCTCACCCATCACCACCTACTTGACCCAAAACAATCGGGTTTCAGAAGTGGCCACTCCACTGAGACAGCTCTACTATCTGTCACAGAAGCCCTAAAAACAGCCAGAGCACGAGGGCAATCATCTACTCATCCTTTCGACTTATCGGCTGCCTTCGATACAGTCAATCACGACATACTCTTACACTCGCTAACATGGGCATTACAGGCTCCGCCCACTCTTGGCTCGAGTCCTACCTGGCTGGACGCTCCTTTAATGTGTCTTGGCAAGGTCGTCTGTCATCGACTCATACCCTCTCCACGGGGTGCCGCAGGGGTCGTGCTGGGTCCCCTCCTGTTTGCCATCTACACCACCTCGCTGTCCCATGTTATCCGCTCACACGGCTTCTCCTACCACTGCTACGCCGACGACACACAGTTATACCTGTCGTTCCAGCCGACGACAACACGGTCTCCGCACGCATCTCCGCCTGTCTCTTTGATCTGTCAACCTGGATGAAAGACCACCATCTCCAGCTTAATCTGTCAAAAACCGAACTCCTGGTCATCCCTGCCCATGACTCACTCTGCCATGACTTCAACCTGAAAATTGGCACCGTCACTATCACCCCTAACCATGCTGCTAAAAACCTGGGCGTGGTACTAGATGATCGTCTTTCTCTGTCTGAGCACATTTCCTCCGTAGCGAGGTCATGTCGCTATGCTCTGTACAATATTAGAAAAATCAGACCGTACCTGACCCAATATGCCGCTCAGCTCCTGATTCAGGCTACAGTCACCTCTCGCCTTGATTATTGTAACTCGCTCCTGTCCGGCCTACCTGCTTGTGCGATCAAACCTTTGCAAATGGTCCAGAATGCTGCAGTGCGACTGGTTTTCAATCAACCTAAAAGGTCACATGTCACCCCACTCTTCAGCGACCTGCACTGGCTGCCTGTAGCTGCCAGAGTTAAACACAAAGCTCTGACGCTAGCCCAAAACCACCTCAGGATCTGCCCCTGCCTATCTCAGCGTCTTACTAAGGCTCACGTCCCGACCAGGGCGTTACGCTCCGCTCATTCAAACCGTCTAGTTGTACCCTCGCCTCTCACAAAGCGAGGTCACTCTAAACTCTTCTCTGTGGTCGTCCCCAAATGGTGGAATGACCGACCAACGTCTGCAAGAACAGCAACATCCCTTTCTACCTTTAAACAACTTGTAGAAACCTTTCTCTGTCCAGAATGCTTCCCTGCATAAAACTAACAAACTAACAACTACTCTGTGTCAGCTTATGTCCTCCTCTGTAAGTCGCTTTGGATAAAAGCCTCTGCTAAATGTAATGTAATGTTAGTCTGTCTGTCTGTTAGTCTGTCTGTCTGTTAGTCTGTCTGTCTGTTAGTCTATCTGTCTATTAGTCTGTCTGTCTATTAGTCTGTCTATTAGTCTGTCTGTCTGTTAGTCTGTCTGTCTGTTAGTCTGTCTGTCTGTTAGTCTATCTGTCTATTAGTCTGTCTGTCTATTAGTCTGTCTATTAGTCTGTCTGTCTGTTAGTCTGTCTGTCTGTTAGTCTGTCTGTCTGTTAGTCTGTCTGTCTATTAGTCTGTCTGTTAGTCTGTCTGTTGTTAGTCTATCTGTCTATTAGTCTGTCTGTCTGTCTGTTAGTCTGTCTGTCTATTAGTCTGTCTGTTAGTCTGTCTGTCTGTTAGTCTGTCTGTTAGTCTGTCTGTCTGTTAGTCTGTCTGTCTATTAGTCTGTCTGTTAGTCTGTCTGTTAGTCTGTCTGTCTGTTAGTCTGTCTGTCTGTTAGTCTGTCTGTTAGTCTGTCTGTCTATTAGTCTGTCTGTCTGTTAGTCTGTCTGTTAGTCTATCTGTCTATTAGTCTGTCTGTCTATTAGTCTGTCTATTAGTCTGTCTGTCTGTCTGTTAGTCTGTCTGTTAGTCTGTCTGTCTGTTAGTCTGTCTGTCTGTTAGTCTGTCTGTCTGTTAGTCTATCTGTCTATTAGTCTGTCTGTCTATTAGTCTGTCTATTAGTCTGTCTGTCTGTCTGTTAGTCTGTCTGTCTGTTAGTCTGTCTGTCTGTTAGTCTATCTGTCTATTAGTCTGTCTGTCTATTAGTCTGTCTATTAGTCTGTCTGTCTGTTAGTCTGTCTGTCTGTTAGTCTGTCTGTCTGTTAGTCTGTCTGTCTATTAGTCTGTCTGTTAGTCTGTCTGTTGTTAGTCTATCTGTCTATTAGTCTGTCTGTCTGTCTGTTAGTCTGTCTGTCTATTAGTCTGTCTGTTAGTCTGTCTGTCTGTTAGTCTGTCTGTTAGTCTGTCTGTCTGTTAGTCTGTCTGTCTATTAGTCTGTCTGTTAGTCTGTCTGTTAGTCTGTCTGTCTGTTAGTCTGTCTGTCTGTTAGTCTGTCTGTCTATTAGTCTGTCTGTTAGTCTATCTGTCTGTTAGTCTGTCTGTCTGTCTGTCTGTTAGTCTGTCTGTTAGTCTGTCTGTCTGTTAGTCTGTCTGTTAGTCTGTCTGTTAGTCTGTCTGTTAGTCTGTCTGTCTGTTAGTCTGTCTGTTAGTCTATCTGTCTGTTAGTCTGTCTGTCTGTCTGTCTGTTAGTCTGTCTGTTAGTCTGTCTGTCTATTAGTCTGTCTGTTAGTCTGTCTGTCTGTTAGTCTGTCTGTTAGTCTATCTGTCTGTTAGTCTGTCTGTCTGTCTGTCTGTTAGTCTGTCTGTTAGTCTGTCTGTCTATTAGTCTGTCTGTTAGTCTGTCTGTCTGTTAGTCTGTCTGTCTATTAGTCTGTCTGTCTGTTAGTCTGTCTGTTAGTCTGTCTGTCTGTTAGTCTGTCTGTTAGTCTGTCTGTCTGTTAGTCTGTCTGTCTGTTGGTCTGTCTGTCTATTAGTCTGTCTCTGTCTGTTAGTCTGTCTGTTAGTCTGTCTGTCTGTTAGTCTGTCTGTTAGTCTGTCAGTCTGTTAGTCTGTCAGTCTGTTAGTCTGTTAGTCTGTCGTCTGTTAGTCTGTCAGTCTGTTAGTCTGTCTGTTAGTCTGTCTGTCTGTTAGTCTATCTGTCTATTAGTCTGTCTGTCTGTCTGTTAGTCTGTCTGTCTGTTAGTCTGTCTGTTAGTCTGTCTGTCTGTTAGTCTGTCTGTTAGTCTGTCGTCTGTTAGTCTGTCAGTCTGTTAGTCTGTCAGTCTGTTAGTCTGTCTGTTAGTCTGTCTGTTAGTCTGTCAGTCTGTTAGTCTGTCTGTCTGTTAGTCTGTCGTCTGTTAGTCTGTCTGTCTATTAGTCTGTCTGTTAGTCTGTCTGTCTGTTAGTCTGTCTGTCTATTAGTCTGTCTGTCTGTTAGTCTGTCTGTTAGTCTATCTGTCTATTAGTCTGTCTGTCTGTCTGTTAGTCTGTCTATTAGTCTGTCTATTAGTCTGTCTGTCTATTAGTCTGTCTGTCTGTTAGTCTATCTGTCTATTAGTCTGTCTGTCTATTAGTCTGTCTGTCTGTTAGTCTGTCTGTCTGTCTATTAGTCTGTCTGTCTGTTAGTCTGTCTGTCTGTCTGTTAGTCTGTCTGTCTATTAGTCTGTCTGTTAGTCTGTCTGTCTATTAGTCTGTCTGTTAGTCTGTCTGTCTATTAGTCTGTCTGTTAGTCTGTCTGTCTGTCTATTAGTCTGTCTGTCTGTCTGTCTGTCTGTTAGTCTGTCTGTCTGTCTATTAGTCTGTCTGTCTGTCTATTAGTCTGTCTGTTAGTCTGTCTGTCTGTCTATTAGTCTGTCTGTCTATTAGTCTGTCTGTCTGTTAGTCTGTCTGTCTGTCTATTAGTCTGTCTATTATTCTGTCTGTCTGTTAGTCTGTCTGTCTGTTATTCTGTCTGTCTGTTAGTCTGTCTGTCTGTTATTCTGTCTGTCTGTTAGTCTGTCTGTTAGTCTGTCTGTCTGTCTATTAGTCTGTCTGTCTGTTAGTCTGTCTGTCTGTCTGTTAGTCTGTCTGTCTCTTATTCTGTCTGTAAGTCTGTCTGCCATATTTGTTAGCTCCGTTAGCTGTTAGCCCGCTGTTAGACTCTGCAGCTAACTAGCAGCTAGCAGCTAACTAGCAGCTAACTAGCAGCTAACTAGCAGTCCTCCTCCCGCTAACAGCCTCCGTTTCCCCGGTTCACAGCCGGTAACACCCCCGCGGAGCACCGGAGCTCGGGCTCGGCTGTTTCTATGGTAACACGGTAACCGTGTCCTCTCAGAGACACTCACCTCTGACTGCATCTGCTCGGAGCCAAGCCACGTACACCTACGTCATCACGTCGGAGTAAACTTTATTACCAAAGTGTGTAAACACAAAAGGACACGTAGTATATGACACATACATAAAATAGATAAACCATACAAAACATGCAACATGTGTACATATACTGCATGGTTAGCAGTATTAGATTTATTTAGCAGTATTCATATTAGCAGCATCATTGTTTGCAGTACAATTTGTAGTATCAGCATTGTTAGCATTATTAGCAGGGTCATGTTCAGTCTGACTGTGGGTCAGTTTGTTCGACTGTTCGAGGATCTGCGTTCAGTTCATCACGTTTTGTGACATCATCACGTTTTGTGACATCATCACGTTTTGTGACATTATCACGTTTTGTGACATCATCACGTTTTGTGACATTATCACAGGTTTGTGACATCATCACGTTTTGTGACATTATCACGTTTTGTGACATCATCACGTTTTGTGACATCATCACGTTTTGTGACATTATCACGTTTTGTGACATCATCACGTTTTGTGACATCATCACGTTTTGTGACATTATCACAGGTTTGTGACATCAAGGTGTGGCAGGCTGTGATTGGACACGTAAATACTAATGTGTGTGTGTGTGTGTGAATGACGCACACATTTTACAAGAAGAATAACACAGTTTATTAAAAAAAATTTAACTGAGCAAATTAATACTTCAACGACCTCCATCCCCACCATCATCATCATCACCATCATCACCATCACCATCATCACCATCATCACCATCACCATCATCATCATCATCACCATCATCATCATCATCATCATCACCATCATCACCATCATCATCATCATCATCATCATCATCATCATCATCACCATCATCATCATCACCATCATCACCATCACCATCACCACCATCATCATCATCATCATCATCACCATCACCACCATCATCATCATCACCATCACCATTATCATCATCATCATCACCATCATCACCACCACCATCATCATCATCATCACCATCATCACCATCACCATCATCATCATCATCATCATCATCACCATCATCATCATCATCATCATCATCATCACCGTCATCACCATCACCATCACCACCATCATCATCATCACCATCACCATTATCATCATCATCATCATCATCACCATCATCATCATCATCACCACCACCATCATCATCATCATCACCATCATCACCACCACCATCATCATCATCATCATCACCGTCATCACCATCACCATCACCACCATCATCATCATCACCATCACCATTATCATCATCATCATCATCATCACCATCATCATCATCATCACCATCATCACCATCCTCATCATCATCATCATCATCATCATCACCGTCATCACCATCACCATCACCACCATCATCATCATCACCATCACCATTATCATCATTATCATCATCATCATCATCATCACCATCATCATCATCATCACCACCACCATCATCATCATCATCACCATCATCACCACCACCATCATCATCATCATCATCATCATCATCATCACCAACAGTGGATAAAGTGGATTTATTTAAAAATACAGTGTTTACACAGAATCACCGTCATCGTATCAAAAGTTCCCCAATTTAGAATTTATCCAGTGAAAGTTTCAAAGTTTCAGACAGTCTGATCAATAACCAATAATCAATAATGAGATTACTAAAATAGATCTATGTGAGGAACACTGTACACTACAGTATGAAATAAATAAAATTATAAAATGAGTCACATAAATAAAAACAACCAGTCAGACGTGTTGAAAAGTAATACTGACAATAAAACATCAAACACCAAACAAACAAACATAAAAACACTGATGGAGAGAAAATTGCACAAACGTAAACTTAACAAACTTAATCTAGCGCTAACACGACCAATAAGAAACCAGATGAGTGAGCTGTACAGGGATGGCACTTCGACACATCGGGTTTGCATATAAGGCTTCCTCCTCTTCATCATCATCATCATCATCACATTAAGACTCATGTCCATGTTTTATTTTGAAAATCACACAGGTTTAGTTCATGAGGTTTATGTTCAGAGAGGCCTGATGTGTCGTCGTCATGACGACGTGTGGTCGTCATGGTTAGTGGGTGAAAAAAAAACATTAAAGGAGACAAACATCGACACACCGACAGGACGTCACTGACAGAAAGTGACTCACAGGAAGTCACCATCTGTGCCAGCCTTTCCCTCTTTTTATTTTTTTTTTTACTTTTATTTTGTAGTGATTTAGGGAGTCGAGTGCAATTTCCTGTTGTGGGGATTCGAACATGACGAGACAGGAAGTTAAAAACATGATAGCACCACAGCTTCCTTTATAATACTGTACATCATGACATCACCATGACATCACCATGACATCATCGTGACATCACCGTGACATCACCATGACATCACCATGACATCATCGTGACATCGCCATGACATCATCACGACATCACCATGACATCACCATGACATCACGGTGACATCATCATGACATCATCATGACATCACCATGACATCACGGTGACATCGCCATGACATCATCACAACATCACCATGACATCGCCGTGACATCATCATGACATCACCATGACATCACCATGACATCGCCGTGACATCACTGTGACATCACCATGACATCATCATGACATCGCCATGACATCACTGTGACATCATCATGACATCATCATGACATCGCCATGACATCATATTTTCTTCATTTCTATGTATTTTTGCATAATGTGGATTTCTAAACAATCCCACTGGCTTCATGACGGAGGCGTCATCAGGTTGCTTCATTAAGGACCCAACAAGTCAGACTGCAGAGAGTTCATTAACTTAACGAGCTTAATGAGGAACGAGACGTGAAACGTTGTGACCTTCAAATTATCAGCTAACCGCTTACTGCTGCTAACAGAACCGGGCTCAGCGGCTGGGCCGGGTTGGAGCACGGCCTGTGAGACCGACAGGCTCCATGATGGAAACACTGATCAGTAGTGAAAGCTTCTGTCGTCCAGCAGGTTCTCGTGGATCGTGGCTGTGCTGTGATCCTGCACGACGTCCACTACACATATTACTACTGTCATTATTACTGCTGTCATTATTACTGCTGTCATTATTACTGCTGTCATTATTACTGCTGTCATTATTACTGCTGTCATTATTACTGCTGTCATTATTACTACTGTCATTATTACTACTGTCATTATTACTGCTGTCATTATTACTACTGTCATTATTACTACTGTCATTATTACTACTGTCATTATTACTGCTGTCATTATTACTGCTGTCATTATTACTGCTGTCATTATTACTGCTGTCATTATTACTGCTGTCATTATTACTACTGTCATTATTACTACCGTCATTATTACTGCCGTCATTATTACTACTGTCATTATTACTACTGTCATTATTACTGCTGTCATTATTACTGCTGTCATTATTACTGCTGTCATTATTACTGCTGTCATTATTGCTGCTGTCATTATTACTGCTGTCATTATTACTACTGTCATTATTACTGCTGTCATTATTACTACTGTCATTATTACTGCTGTCATTATTACTACTGTCATTATTACTGCTGTCATTATTACTGCTGTCATTATTACTACTGTCATTGTTACTGCTGTCATTATTACTGCTGTCATTATTACTGCTGTCATTATTACTGCTGTCATTGTTACTACTGTCATTGTTACTGCTGTCATTATTACTGCTGTCATTATTACTGCTGTCATTATTACTACTGTCATTATTACTGCTGTCATCATTACTACTGTCATTATTACTACTGTCATTATTACTGCTGTCATCATTACTACTGTCATTATTACTGCTGTCATTATTACTGCTGTCATTATTACTGCTGTCATTATTACTGCTGTCATTATTACTGCTGTCATTATTACTACTGTCATTATTACTGCTGTCATTATTACTGCTGTCATTATTACTGCTGTCATTATTACTACTGTCATTATTACTACTGTCATTATTACTGCTGTCATTATTACTACTGTCATTATTACTACTGTCATTATTACTGCTGTCATTATTACTACTGTCATTATTACTGCTGTCATTATTACTACTGTCATTATTACTACTGTCATTATTACTGCTGTCATTATTACTGCTGTCATTATTACTGCTGTCATTATTGCTGCTGTCATTATTACTGCTGTCATTATTACTACTGTCATTATTACTGCTGTCATTATTACTGCTGTCATTATTACTGCTGTCATTATTGCTGCTGTCATTATTGCTACTGTCATTGTTACTACTGTCATTGTTACTACTGTCATTGTTACTACTGTCATTGTTACTACTGTCATTGTTACTACTGTCATTGTTGCTACTGTCATTGTTGCTACTGTCATTGTTACTACTGTCATTGTTGCTACTGTCATTATTACTACTGTCATTATTACTGCTGTCATTATTACTGCTGTCATTATTACTACTGTCATTATTACTACTGTCATTATTACTGCTGTCGTTATTACTGCTGTCATTATTACTGCTGTCATTATTACTACTGTCATTATTACTGCTGTCATTATTACTGCTGTCATTATTACTACTGTCATTATTACTGCTGTCATTATTACTACTGTCATTATTACTGCTGTCGTTATTACTGCTGTCATTATTACTGCTGTCATTATTACTACTGTCATTATTACTGCTGTCATTATTACTGCTGTCATTATTACTACTGTCATTATTACTGCTGTCATTATTACTACTGTCATTATTACTACTGTCATTATTACTACTGTCATTATTACTGCTGTCATTATTACTGCTGTCATTATTACTGCTGTCATTATTACTGCTGTCATTATTACTACTGTCATTATTACTGCTGTCATTATTACTACTGTCATTATTACTACTGTCATTATTACTACTGTCATTATTACTACTGTCATTATTACTGCTGTCATTATTACTACTGTCATTATTACTACTGTCATTATTACTGCTGTCATTATTACTACTGTCATTATTACTGCTGTCATTATTACTACTGTCATTATTACTACTGTCATTATTACTGCTGTCATTATTACTACTGTCATTATTACTACTGTCATTATTACTACTGTCATTATTACTGCTGTCATTATTACTGCTGTCATTATTACTGCTGTCATTATTACTACTGTCATTATTAATACTGTCATTATTACTGCTGTCATTATTACTGCTGTCATTATTACTACTGTCAGTATTACAGTAGTAATAGCATGAGGAAGAAGGTTACCTAGCACGTTAGCACATGTCAAGAACATGAATCTGATTGGTTCAAAGGTCACAACGTCTCTCCTGAACTTCCTCTTCTGATGCAGTAAGACATCATCATAAGAACCAGCGTGTTCTGGTTCCGGTTCCGGTCTCAGTCAAACACTCCTTCAGTTTAAAGGTCTTTCCTCTGCACCCCCCCATCATTTCCTTCCCGTCCCTTCAAAATAAAAGTCTGTTGTTGAAGTCCAAAGCTTTGTAGAGTTCGTGTTCTGGATCAGTCGTCCTGATCTGACTTGCCCTCCGTCTTCCCTTCTCGTGAGCTCTCGTCCCTCAGCGGCATTGTGTCCTTCTGGTCATCCCTCGTCAAGTCCATCTGGTTCCTGCCTCCTTCCTCCTCTTCGTCCTCTCCTTCTTTTAAACTTGCCTCCCGTTTGTCCGTCACATCCTCATACATCTTTTCGTCCACTTCCTGTCCGTCCCCTGTACCCTCCTGCTGGTCCTCGAGGTCCGAGTACCCGAGCGGCCCAAGGCCCTGCAGGTAGGCCGTCCTCATGAGCAGCTCTGTTGGCTCCAGGCCTCCCATGCCTCCTCCCCTCCTCCTCCTCCTCCTCCTCCTCCCTTGTCCCGGGCCTCCCTCTCGGCCGCCTCGCGCTCCTCTGCCTCCCTCTTACAGTACGAGTATCGGTGGTTCATGTGCTGCGAGTACGAGCCCGAGTGCGAGAAGCGTTTGCCACATTTGTCGCACTGATAGGGCTTCTCTCCAGAGTGAAGGCGCGAGTGTTCGATCAGGTGATGCTTGTGTTTGAATGCCTTCTTACAGATCTGACACTGATGAGGACGCTTACCTGCAGAAAGGAAACACAGAAGAAGAAGATGGTCAGAGAGGAGCGAACGACGGAGCAGAAGAATAAGAAACATCAGAAACAATAAATGAATAAACTTTTTAAAACGAGACTTAAACACTCATCTTTGAACTACAACTCAACAGACATCTTTGTAGTTTCTGTAGTCTTTGTTTTTGTAGTTCTTTGTAGAGTTTTGTAGTTTTTTGAGCTCTTGTTGTTGTAGAAACAATCAGCAGATCTGTTTGATATTTAAATATCTGCATCTCATTGTTGATCTAAACCTGTCCTCATACTTCTTGTGACCTTCAAAGTAAGAGTCCAGGCTGCTTCATGTGCTGTTACCACGGCAACATGAAGCGACTGTCTGATGACATCACAGCACCAGATTCTTCACAACCGTAACACCTCACATCACAACACACACACACACACTCAACAGCATGCTTCAGTCTGCTGCCAGCAACACGTCCCACACACACACATGCACTTCACACACTGTTGCCAACACACACACACACACACATTCAGTGATGGCAATGTGAACAATAGATGATGCAACAAAGTGAAACAAGGTTGAACGTCTGACACATACATATATACAGCGCATAGATATGTACACACGTGGACAAAATTGTTGGTACCTTCGTTTAATGAAAGAAATAACTTGAATCTGTAAGAAGTAATAATAAATAAAAATTCTATAAAATGTAACCAATGAAAGTCAGACATTGCTTTTCAACCATGCTTCAACAGAATTATTTAAAAAAATAAACTCATGAAACAGGCCTGGACAAAAATGATGGTACCCTTAGAAAAGACTGAAAATAATGTTCAGAGGGACATGTTCACTCAAGGTGTGTTCATTAATCAGCCTCACAGGTAGGGATGTAACGATGCGTCGGGACACGATTAAAATCGGTAAATGCGTGACGACTCGCACCGATTGACAGAAAAAAAGAATCGCGAATGCGAGAGAAGTAGGATATGTTCTTTTTCATCTTTTTTTTAAATTAGAAATAGGTCACGTTGTGGCTGCAGCTGCCTTTCTGTGTCACACACACACACACACACACACACCTACACACATGCGCAGTAGTGGTAGTCGGCGTCAGGCCTGACTGTACCGTAAATGACACCATAACACAGACCCTCCAGGAATTCACCATGTTGCGATTTTAACCAATCACCGCAACTTCTGCGCAGTCTGCACGGGCAGATTTTTTTCCTACAAATAAAAAGATCATTTTATTTGGTCAGTTTGTCTGTAGCTCATTTTGATTTTAAAAAATCGTGAAAAAATCGTATCGTGAACAAAAAATCGTGACTCGAATCGAGTCGTGAGTTGAGTGTATCGTTACATCGCTATTCACAGGTCTCTACAAGCAGTAATCAGTCAGTGGGCCTATATATAGGACCACAGGTAGTCACTGTGGTGTTTGGTGACATGGTGTGTACCACACTCAACATGGACCAGAGGAAGCAAAGGAAAGAGTCGTCCCAGGAAGGGAAACGAAGGGTACCAACAATTTTGTCCACGTGTGTACACACACACACACACACATATATATATATATATATATGTGTGTGTGTGTGTGTTCATTTGGTTTGTTTAGAATTTAATTTATTTTTTAATCTCCACAGACTCCATTAAAAAACAAGTTTCAATAAAACAAAGAAAAATATATAGAAGTATAAAATATAAAAATAAATTGTGTGAACAAACTGAGAAACTTCGATGTATGAAGTATATGAAATGTTTTCATGAACTAACATTAAATAAACAAAGGCAGAATGTTTGTGTTTGAACTTCAGAGTTCATGCCAATCTGAGTGTCAGTCGAACCTTTATTTTGAAGGGTTTCTATCTGTGAGTCGAACCTTTATTTTGAAGGGTTTCTATCTGTGAGTCGAACCTTTATTTTCTCGCTGAAAATAAGAATCACATTAGAGACAAACAGCAGATAGGAAGTGGATCTTGGTGACGAGTCAAAGGATGAAACAGGAAACAGGAAGTATGAACAGATCATCGGGGGCGGGGTGAAAAGAAGTGTCTGAAGGTGATATCTACCTGTGTGCTCATATTTGTGTCTTAGGAGGGAACTGGTCTTCTGGAATGTTTTGTCGCACAGTTCACACGCGTACATACCACTTTCAGTCTTCTTAATCTTCTTCCTGGACAGCAGCGAATCGTCTGTCAGGTCGTCCAGGCCCGACAGATAGTCCGCCGTCCCGTCCAGCAGCTCGCCCTGAAACACAAACAACACAAAGTAATCCACACCTGACACCTTATGGTCCAACCCCCCACCACCATCGTGATCCCACGTCTGGACGGAGCTTAACTAAGTCCTCCTCATGGAGGGGGGCAGATGGGACGGAGGCGTCTGAATTAGACATTTACAGACAAAAACAATGACAGGTGAACAAGATAAGACCCAAAAACGAAGGTACACCTGTCAGCCCAAAGTCCACCAGGGTCTGATCTCCCTCAGCAGGGTTAGGCTTAAGTTTAAACTTCACTGACCACGAAGCACAGTCTGACTCTGTTCCTTCATCTCTACCGGAAACATCAGCTTTAGAAACACCTGAGGAAAGACCAGGACAGGTCCTGACGTCCAGGATGGAGACGCCTCATGTTCATTAAATGCCTCAAAACACGAGCAATTCTTTGATTTTAACTGTCATGCCGACAGCAATGAATCAAGATAGAAGTTTAGTTAAGTGCCACATTAATAAAGATTTATCACTATGTTGACTTTGATTTTATGTTTGGTTTGAAGACAGAACATCATGGACATGATGGACACCATGGACGTGATGGACGTGATGGACACCATGGACGTGATGGACATGATGGACGTGATGGAGGTCATGGACATGATGGACATGATGGACATGATGGACATGATGGACGTGATGGACATGATGGAGGTCATGGACATGATGGACATCACAAACATCATTTGACATGGTCTTGGTCTCACCTGAAAACCTGATTTCCGTTGGTACTTCCTCCTCTGCTGCATTTCAGCAAACGTTGCCGCCCCAGTGGAGTAGGTGTAAGCCATGTGAGGCAGGAAGCTCATGGGGTCGAGGCTCGGGTAAGGCCTGAGGCCTGGGATAGTGGCCTGGGCTGGAGACATGAAGGTGGGTGGAGGAAATGCGCCATGAGGCGGTAAAGAGGTGTAGATGTGCGTGCCGGCGAATGGATTGATCCCAAAGATGGGACTAGTGCTTTTCTCCAGTTGGTGGATGGAGCTCCCTCCTCCATCAGAGCCAAGACTCTCCTTTTTGATATTAACCAGATCTATGGGTCCGGACACCTGGCCCTGTCCTGGAGTCCCACCATTGCGCTCTATGGTGAACCCGTTGGGCCGGGATCGTTTCAGCGCCATTTGTTTGGGCAGCGACAGGTCCAGTGGGATATCCCCGTGTGCCTCCTCTGACGCAAGGCTGTTTGGAGTGTATGAGCTACTTTGAGAGTTTTTGGAGGATGTCGATGAAAGGTTGAGGGGTGACGGAGTATCGGACCTCAAGTGGTCCAAGGAGTCTAGTGGTTTGTCCCCGGGCTGTCTGTTGGCTGGAAACTGGTTGGCCTTTGTGAATCTGTGTGAGGCATCT
>CM014079.1:633036-686516 GCA_004119915.2 Collichthys lucidus
ACGTTCAGTAAATGTTCAGTAAAGGTTCAGTAAATGTTCAGTAAAGGTTCAGTAAACGTTCAGTAAACGTTCAGTAAAGGTTCATAAACGTTCAGTAAATGTTCAGTAAAGGTTCAGTAAATGTTCAGTAAAGGTTCAGTAAAGGTTCAGTAAAGGTTCAGTAAACGTTCGGTAAAGGTTCAGTAAATGTTCAGTAAAGGTTCAGTAAACGTTCAGTAAACGTTCAGTAAAGGTTCATAAACGTTCAGTAAATGTTCAGTAAAGGTTCAGTAAACGTTCAGTAAACGTTCAGTAAATGTTCAGTAAATGTTCATAAACGTTCAGTAAAGGTTCAGTAAACGTTCAGTAAACGTTCAGTAAACGTTCAGTAAAGGTTCAGTAAATGTTCATAAACGTTCAGTAAAGGTTCAGTAAAGGTTCAGTAAACGTTCAGTAAACGTTCAGTAAATGTTCAGTAAATGTTCATAAAGGTTCAGTAAACGTTCAGTAAACGTTCAGTAAATGTTCAGTAAATGTTCAGTAAATGTTCATAAAGGTTCAGTAAACGTTCAGTAAACGTTCAGTAAATGTTCAGTAAATGTTCATAAAGGTTCAGTAAACGTTCAGTAAACGTTCAGTAAATGTTCAGTAAATGTTCAGTAAATGTTCATAAAGGTTCAGTAAACGTTCAGTAAAGGTTCAGTAAATGTTCAGTAAATGTTCATAAAGGTTCAGTAAACGTTCAGTAAAGGTTAGACTAGATGTTAGAAGTGAAGCAGAGGATGGAGCTCTGAGGAAAGCCTTCACCTGCTGGTTTTATTTCTTCTACAGGTGATCTATGATGGATGTGACTGATATATACTGATTGGCTGACTGACTGACTGACTGACTGACTGACTGATTGGTTGACTGACTGACTGACTGACTGACTGACTGACTGATTGGTTGACTGACTGACTGACTGACTGACTGATTGGTTGACTGACTGACTGACTGACTGACTGACTGACTGACTGACTGACTGACTGACTGACTGACTGACTGACTGATTGGTTGACTGACTGACTGACTGACTGACTGACTGACTGACTGACTGACTGGTTGACTGACTGACTGACTGACTGACTGACTGGTTGACTGACTGGTTGACTGACTGACTGACTGACTGACTGACTGACTGACTGACTGGTTCTGACTGACTGACTGACTGACTGACTGACTGACTGACTGACTGACTGACTGGTTGATCTGTCTCACCTGTATCGTTTCCCTCAGCTTGCAGCGACTCCTCTGGACTGCCTGGTTCAAACTCTTCCGTCCTGTCACCTGAAATGAAACGACAGAAAATGATTTATTATATTATCATTCATTTGTGTGTGTGGTTTTTTTGGGGGGGGGCAGAGCCCAGAACTGACCTGATGCCGCCCCACAATTCAGAAAACATCAGTGTGTTTAAACAGTGACAGCTGCAGAGAGTGTGTGTGGACATGAACACACGTGTTGCCGTGATGTCACACTCTGATCATTGTGTGTGTTGTGTTGTTGCCTGTGTGTCCAAACTGTTTGGAACTGTGCCATCCAGCGTCCTGCAGATCCTCATCAAGTTCCTGTTGCTGGTTCCTCAGAGATCTTTGCCAGAACGTGCTGACATGTTTGTGTGTGAGCGACACAGCAGCTAACAAACACTTCATCTGCTTCAGCTGGACAACATTCATGATGACTGACACTCTGACCATGACGTCACAGTTTGACATTTCCTGCAGCAACAACACGGTCAGAGCGCGGGGAGGATCCAGGAAGCATCAGAGGAGCGTTTGTAGTCCATCTGCTGGACTTTGTAGTTTTACCACAGATCACGTCAACAACACTCACCGTCGCTTCATGACGTAGACTAGAGTGAGAGCAGTCGTCTCCTAATTATAACTAATTATGAATTCTCCTTCACATCTCTCCTTGACATTGTGACGTTTTCTCTCGAGGTCCAGGAAAAGTGGTCAGGAAAGGACTATCCGACCGTCCCCTCTTTCTGTTGTAAAAAAATGGCAGCTTTCTGTTTTATTCCTCAAAATGGAGGAAAAACATTGAGTTTCATTTCAATTTTCAAAAAACTGAAACTCAAAGGTTCACTTCCTGTTTTCAGTCTTTATCCGTCCTCCTTATATGTACAACACTTCCTGTCATGTGGCTAAAGCTCCACCCACCGGTGACCTGACAACATGGACCACCTGGATCTGCTCATGTGGACTTACCGCCTCCATTCAGGTGTCCGTTGGTGTCGTTTCCGAGTCTCCAGTGGTGGTTCTGGTCCTGGAGGTCGTCCTCTGAGGACAGCAGAGCGTGGGTGACCCGGGGCGATGCCTCGAGAACTGGCATGCCGGCTGGGCTGCCTGGATCTTCATCGTCTGGTACTCCTTCTCCGTTAGCCAGACCCGACTCCTCAGAGACCTGATTCTTGTCGTCCTCGTCGGTCTCTGAACCCGTCTCCACCACGTCCTCATAGTTCAACACTGAAAGAGAAGAGACCACGTGAGAACAGGACCAAAACAAGGACCAGGACGAAACCAAGACCAGGACCCGTTCAGCTGGTTAGCTTAGCTTAGCACAAAGACTGTAAACAAGTGGAAACGATTAGTGTAGCAGCTCAGCAACCAATCAGGACAGACTCACACACAGTCGACCAATCAGCTGTGAGATCAGTAACCATGTGACAGACCAGCAGAGAGAATAATTACACCGAGCCCAGAACTGACCTGAGGCCAGTCAGTAAACAGGATGTGATGTCACTAATTATGCTGCTACAGACCAGGGGACTTCCCATGATGCACTGAGGAGATGGTGAAGCAGCATGACATCACAGGTCGGTGTGGCGTGGTGCATTCATTCACGTTAAACTGAGCGCTGTGCCTCCTTCAGGGACACGTTAAACTGAGCGCTGTGCCTCCTTCAGGGACACGTTAAACTGAGCACTGTGCCTCCTTCAGGGACACGTTAAACTGAGCGCTGTGCCTCCTTCAGGGACACGTTAAACTGAGCGCTGTGCCTCCTTCAGGGACACGTTAAACTGAGCGCTGTGCCTCCTTCAGGGACACGTTAAACTGAGCGCTGTGCCTCCTTCAGGGACACGTTAAACTGAGCACTGTGCCTCCTTCAGGGACACGTTAAACTGAGCACTGTGCCTCCTTCAGGGACACGTTAAACTGAGCACTGTGCCTCCTTCAGGGACACGTTAAACTGAGCGCTGTGCCTCCTTCAGGGACACGTTAAACTGAGCGCTGTGCCTCCTTCAGGGACACGTTAAACTGAGCGCTGTGCCTCCTTCAGGGACACGTTAAACTGAGCGCTGTGCCTCCTTCAGGGACACGTTAAACTGAGCGCTGTGCCTCCTTCAGGGACACGTTAAACTGAGCGCTGTGCCTCCTTCAGGGACACGTTAAACTGAGCACTGTGCCTCCTTCAGGGACACGTTAAACTGAGCGCTGTGCCTCCTTCAGGGACACGTTAAACTGAGCGCTGTGCCTCCTTCAGGGACACGTTAAACTGAGCGCTGTGCCTCCTTCAGGGACACGTTAAACTGAGCGCTGTGCCTCCTTCAGGGACACGTTAAACTGAGCACTGTGCCTCCTTCAGGGACACGTTAAACTGAGCGCTGTGCCTCCTTCAGGGACACGTTAAACTGAGCGCTGTGCCTCCTTCAGGGACACGTTAAACTGAGCACTGTGTCTGACAGCTGGGCGACAGGTGCAGATTTCAGAGGAATGGCAGGTCGGGCCAGAATCTTCTGACCAGCGCTGAATACCAAGGGAGGGGGGCAAACTGGGCTTTAATGTGTGGTGTGACCAGGAGTATTATGGGTAGTTGAGAAGAAAAGCAGCCGGGGCATGTGTGGTCGACGAACAGACCCCCCCCCACTCTGTGCTCAAACCGACGAAGCAGAAACATGAAACCAAAACACTAATGTAACGTTCATGTAACATTAATGTAAAGTTAATGTAACGTTAAATAAACACTGATGTAATGTTAATCTAACATTACATGTGTGTGTGTGTGTGTGTGTGTGTGTGTGTGTGTGTGTGTGACACAGTGACCCCACAAACAAAAGCCTTTCACGCCGCTTTGTTTGTCTGTCAGGTCACATGACCGACAGAGTGGCAGATGTCACCGGGGGCAACGGAGCCCCATCATCACAAAACACTGACCACCATTTTGTTTCTACACACACACACACACACAACACCTTCCAGTCTGATTATGCTTCTTAAAATAAACTTTTTTTGAAAGTCTGTTTCTTGATGTTAATAAACTTTTATTTTGAAAGTCTTTTCTGCAGTCCCATAGTGGTTTGCTGTTCTCACAGTGTCACTCTGTTTTGTCTTTGTGTCCAGTCAGAATCTCCTCTCCTTATCTTCCCTCTCTTCTCTCTTTCTGAAGGGTGAGTCTGAGTTTCAGGTGGTCATGGGAAAGTAACATGTAATGTACATTAGAATGAACAGAGGTCATGTGATCAGAGAACGACAGCACCAACGTGACAAAAAAATACAAATATACGAACAGCAGCACCAACGTGACTAAAAACTATAAATATACGAACAGCAGCACCAACGTGACTAAAAACTACAAATATACGAACGACAGCACCAACGTGACTAAAAACTACAAATATACGAACGACAGCACCAACGTGACTAAAAACTACAAATATACGAACGACAGCACCAACGTGACGAAAAACTACAAATATACGAACAGCAGCACCAACGTGACTAAAAACTACAAATATACGAACGACAGCACGAACATGACTAAAAACTACAAATATACGAACGACAGCACGAACATGACTAAAAACTACAAATATACGAACGACAGCACCAACGTGACTAAAAACTACAAATATACGAACGACAGCACGAACATGACTAAAAACTACAAATATACGAACGACAGCTCCAACGTGACTAAAAACTACAAATATACGAACGACAGCTCCAACATGACTAAAAATTACAAATATACGAACGACAGCACCAACGTGACTAAAAACTACAAATATACGAACGACAGCACCAACGTGACTAAAAACTACAAATATACGAACGACAGCACCAACGTGACTAAAAACTACAAATATACGAACGACAGCACCAACATGACTAAAAACTACAAATATACGAACGACAGCACGAACATGACTAAAAACTACAAATATACGAACAGCAGCACCAACATGACTAAAAACTACAAATATACGAACAGCAGCACCAACGTGACTAAAAACTACAAATATACGAACAGCACCAACGTGACTAAAAACTACAAATATACGAACGACACCACCAACATGACTAAAAACTACAAATATACGAACGACACCACCAACATGACTAAAAACTACAAATATACGAACGACAGCACCAACGTGACTAAAAACTACAAATATACGAACAACACCACGAACATGACTAAAAACTACAAATATACGAACAGCAGCACCAACGTGACTAAAAACTACAAATATACGAACAGCAGCACCAACATGACTAAAAACTACAAATATACGAACAACACCACGAACATGACTAAAAACTACAAATATACGAACAACACCACGAACATGACTAAAAACTACAAATATACGAACAACACCACGAACATGACTAAAAACTACAAATATACGAACAGCAGCACCAACGTGACTAAAAACTACAAATATACGAACGACAGCACCAACATGACTAAAAACTACAAATATACGAACAGCAGCACCAACGTGACTAAAAACTACAAATATACGAACAGCAGCACCAACGTGACTAAAAACTACAAATATACGAACGACACCACCAACATGACTAAAAACTACAAATATACGAACGACAGCACGAACATGACTAAAAACTACAAATATACGAACGACAGCACCAACGTGACTAAAAACTACAAATATACGAACGACAGCACCAACGTGACTAAAAACTACAAATATACGAACGACAGCTCCAACATGACTAAAAACTACAAATATACGAACGACAGCACGAACATGACTAAAAACTACAAATATACGAACAGCAGCACCAACGTGACTAAAAACTACAAATATACGAACGACACCACCAACATGACTAAAACTACAAATATACGAACGACAGCACCAACGTGACTACTAAAAACTACAAATTACGAACAACACCACGAACATGACTAAAAACTACAAATATACGAACAGCAGCACCAACGTGACTAAAAACTACAAATATACGAACAACACCACAAACATGACTAAAAACTACAAATATACGAACAACACCACGAACATGACTAAAAACTACAAATATACGAACAGCAGCACCAACGTGACTAAAAACTACAAATATACGAACGACACCACCAACATGACTAAAAACTACAAATATACGAACGACAGCACCAACGTGACTAAAAACTACAAATATACGAACGACAGCACGAACATGACTAAAAACTACAAATATACGAACAGCAGCACCAACGTGACTAAAAACTACAAATATACGAACGACACCACCAACATGACTAAAAACTACAAATATACGAACGACAGCACCAACGTGACTAAAAACTACAAATATACGAACAACACCACGAACATGACTAAAAACTACAAATATACGAACAGCAGCACCAACGTGACTAAAAACTACAAATATACGAACAACACCACAAACATGACTAAAAACTACAAATATACGAACAACACCACGAACATGACTAAAAACTACAAATATACGAACAGCAGCACCAACGTGACTAAAAACTACAAATATACGAACGACACCACCAACATGACTAAAAACTACAAATATACGAACGACAGCACCAACGTGACTAAAAACTACAAATATACGAACGACAGCACGAACATGACTAAAAACTACAAATATACGAACAGCAGCACCAATGTGACTAAAAACTACAAATATACGAACGACAGCACGAACATGACTAAAAACTACAAATATACGAACGACACCACGAACATGACTAAAAACTACAAATATACGAACGACAGCACGAACATGACAATAAACTACAAATATACGAACGACAGCACCAACGTGACTAAAAACTACAAATATACGAACGACAGCACCAACGTGACTAAAAACTACAAATATACGAACAGCAGCACCAACGTGACTAAAAACTACAAATATACGAACGACACCACCAACATGACTAAAAACTACAAATATACGAACGACAGCACCAACGTGACTAAAAACTACAAATATACGAACAGCAGCACGAACATGACTAAAAACTACAAATATACGAACGACACCACGAACATGACTAAAAACTACAAATATACGAACGACACCACGAACATGACTAAAAACTACAAATATACGAACGACAGCACCAACGTGACTAAAAACTACAAATATACGAACAGCAGCACGAACATGACTAAAAACTACAAATATACGAACGACACCACCAACATGACTAAAAACTACAAATATACGAACGACAGCACCAACGTGACTAAAAACTACAAATATACGAACAGCAGCACGAACATGACTAAAAACTACAAATATACGAACGACACCACGAACATGACTAAAAACTACAAATATACGAACGACACCACGAACATGACTAAAAACTACAAATATACGAACGACACCACGAACATGACTAAAAACTACAAATATACGAACGACACCACGAACATGACTAAAAACTACAAAATATACGAACGACAGCACGAACATGACTAAAAACTACAAATATACGAACGACACCACGAACATGACTAAAAACTACAAATATACGAACAGCAGCACCAACGTGAAGGAAAAGAGGAAGAGGCTGATCGTGGTTTGCCATCTTAACGAACAAATTAGTCAAATGAATCAACTAAAAACTGTTGATTAATTTCCTGGTGATCTGTTAATCATCCAATCAGTGTCAAACCTTAATGTGACAGCAGCCAATCACAGCTCTCGGGCATTGAACCTTTAAATCATGTTATTCCTGTGACAGTGTCCATGATTCCTCCGTGATGTGAAATATTCCCACACTCTGTCACGTCCTTGCTCAGGTGTGTCCTCATCTCACCGCTCGCTACAAGCTAATGAAACAGCTCGCTCGCCCGTCCTCCCTCTCTCCCTCTCTCTCTCGGTTCTCGCCTGACAGCACATCACCTGGAGGGGGAGGGGAGATTAGGCTGTGTAGGATGAGGTCGCTGCCTAGTGGCTACGAGGTGGTAGTGACTCATCACAGACAGGTGACCTTCATCACCCCCCTCACCCCTCCACCCCCTTCATCACCCCTCTACAACCTCCACCCACAAACCCTGACAGCCTCCTTGATGCAGCGCACACTGACTGAAGATTAACATGAATCAATATTTACACAGACATATTTAAACAACATTTAACAAACACACATTCAAACATATTCCAACATACTAACACAAACTAGATATAATGCTTTATATAAAATATAAATAAGATATCATGACATAATTCATTATAGATATTTACATAACATATATATATATATATCACATTATGATGCATTACAACACATAACACAATAACACATTATGAAGAAACATAACACACAATATAACACATAATGCATCATAACACATCAGACAGACAGGTGACATCAGACAGACAGGTGACATCAGACAGACAGGTGACATCAGACAGACAGGTGACATCAGACACACAGGTGACATCAGACAGACAGGTGACATCAGACAGACAGGTGTGTCTCACTCTTACTAAGCAGCCTGCTGTACAGTGACCTGGGGTCCAATGATGTCCAATTAGCAAGACAAAGTTCTGTTTAAAGACAGAAGAACCAGAACTGGATGAGATAACATCAAGTTTTTATTTTTTTATCAAAGCTGCGGAGAGATCAAACATTAAAGATTAATTATTCATAATTAATGTTTGATCAAACATTAAAGATTAATTATTCATAATTAATGTTTGATCTCTTTCTGAGTGAGAGTTTCCATGTTATCAGTCTGACATGTCGTTACAGCGGCTACATCCAGACATCATACATCTGGTGGAGGGAGGATGCATGAAAAAAGCAGCATTCAACTGTGAGACATTACTGAACCAGAACCAGGACCAGGACCAAGACCAGAACCAGAACCAGAACCAGGACCAGGACCAGGACCAAGACCAGAACCAGAACCAGGACCAAGACCAGGACCAGCACCAGGACCAGGACCAAGACCAGGACCAGCACCAGGCCATCCTCTCCACGTTTGAGAGCAGTGCTGGCTCATGCTAAACTTTTGGGGCTGAACGTTTGAGTCTGATTGGATGATGGACACAAGGGAAGGAAAGCAGGAGACGAAGAGACGAAATGAGAATGAAAAAGAGGAACTGTGGTGCTAACGTGTGTGTGTGTGTGTGTGTGTGTGTGTTATCAGTGTGGAAGGTGTGTGTGTTATCAGTGTGGAAGGTGTGTGTGTGTTATCAGTGTGGAAGGTGTGTGTGTGTTATCAGTGTGGAAGGTGTGTGTGTTGTAACGATCATCAGTTCCTCTTTGAACGTCTCGGACGTTAATCAGGTTTCAACACCTTCGAGTCTGACCGTTACAACACCTCCACCCTTGACACCGCCCACCTTCAGCACAGCTCCATGAGCATGTGAACTTATTTTTTAAAGGTGTCTGAGGGTGTCTGAAGGTGCCTGAAGGTGCCTGAAGGTGCCTGAAGGTGCCTGAAGGTGTCTGAAGGTGTCTGAAGGTGTCTGAAGGTGCCTGAATGTGTCTGAAGGGGTCTGAAGGGGCCTGAAGGGGCCTGAAGGGGTCTGAAGGTGTCTGAAGGTGTCTGAAGGGGCCTGAAGGGGCCTGAAGGTGCCTGAAGGTGTCTGAAGGTGTCTGAAGGTGTCTGAAGGGGTCTGAAGGTGTCTGAAGGTGTCTGAAGGGGTCTGAAGGTGTCTGAAGGTGTCTGAAGGGGTCTGAAGGTGTCTGAAGGGGCCTGAAGGTGCCTGAAGGTGCCTGAAGGGGTCTGAAGGTGTCTGAAGGTGTCTGAAGGGGTCTGAAGGTGTCTGAAGGGGTCTGAAGGTGTCTGAAGGTGCCTGAAGGGGTCTGAGGGGGTCTGAAGGTGTCTGAAGGGGTCTGAAGGTGCCTGAAGGGGTCTGAGGGGGTCTGAAGGTGCCTGAAGGGGTCTGAAGGTGCCTGAAGGTGCCTGAAGGTGTCTGAAGGTGTCTGAAGGTGCCTGAAGGGGTCTGAAGGTGTCTGAAGGTGTCTGAAGGTGCCTGAAGGGGTCTGAAGGTGCCTGAAGGTGCCTGAAGGTGCCTGAAGGTGTCTGAAGGTGCCTGAAGGAGTCTGAAGGGGTCTGAAGGTGTCTGAAGGTGTCTGAAGGTGCCTGAAGGAGTCTGAAGGGGTCTGAAGGGGTCTGAAGGTGCCTGAAGGTGCCTGAAGGTGCCTGAAGGTGTCTGAAGGTGCCTGAAGGGGTCTGAAGGGGTCTGAAGGTGCCTGAAGGTGCCTGAAGGAGTCTGAAGGGGTCTGAAGGTGTCTGAAGGGGTCTGAAGGTGCCTGAAGGAGTCTGAAGGGGTCTGAAGGTGCCTGAAGGTGCCTGAAGGTGCCTGAAGGTGCCTGAAGGTGTCTGAAGGTGCCTGAAGGGGTCTGAAGGGGTCTGAAGGGGTCTGAAGGTGTCTGAAGGTGCCTGAAGGTGTCTGAAGGTGTCCGAAGGTGCCTGAAGGTGTCTGAAGGTGCCTGAAGGGGTCTGAAGGGGTCTGAAGGTGTCTGAAGGTGCCTGAAGGTGTCTGAAGGTGTCCGAAGGTGCCTGAAGGTGTCCGAAGGTGCCTGAAGGTGTCTGAAGGTGCCTGAAGGGGTCTGAAGGGGTCTGAAGGTGTTTGAAGGTGTCTGAAGGTGCCTGAAGGTGTCTGAAGGTGCCTGAAGGTGCCTGAAGGTGCCTGAAGGTGTCTGAAGGTGTCTGAAGGTGTCTGAAGGTGCCTGAAGGTGTTTGAAGGTGTCTGAAGGTGTTTGAAGGGGTCTGAAGGTGTCTGAAGGTGTCTGAAGGTGTCTGAAGGTGCCTGAAGGTGCCTGAAGGTGTCTGAAGGGGTCTGAAGGTGTCTGAAGGTGTCTGAAGGGGTCTGAAGGTGTCTGAAGGTGTTTGAAGGTGTCTGAAGGTGTCTGAAGGGGTCTGAAGGTGTCTGAAGGTGTCTGAAGGTGTCTGAAGGTGCCTGAAGGTGCCTGAAGGTGTCTGAAGGGGTCTGAAGGGGTCTGAAGGTGTCTGAAGGTGTCTGAAGGTGCCTGAAGGTGTCTGAAGGGGTCTGAAGGGGTCTGAAGGGGTCTGAAGGTGTCTGAAGGTGTCTGAAGGTGCCTGAAGGTGCCTGAAGGTGTCTGAAGGGGTCTGAAGGGGTCTGAAGGGGTCTGAAGGTGTCTGAAGGGGTCTGAAGGTGTCTGAAGGTGTCTGAAGGTGCCTGAAGGTGTCTGAAGGTGTCTGAAGGTGTCTGAAGGTGCCTGAAGGTGCCTGAAGGTGTCTGAAGGGGTCTGAAGGGGTCTGAAGGTGTCTGAAGGGGTCTGAAGGTGTCTGAAGGTGTCTGAAGGTGTCTGAAGGTGTCTGAAGGGGTCTGAAGGTGTCTGAAGGTGTCTGAAGGTGTCTGAAGGTGCCTGAAGGTGCCTGAAGGTGTCTGAAGGGGTCTGAAGGGGTCTGAAGGGGTCTGAAGGTGTCTGAAGGTGTCTGAAGGTGCCTGAAGGTGTCTGAAGGGGTCTGAAGGGGTCTGAAGGGGTCTGAAGGTGTCTGAAGGTGTCTGAAGGTGCCTGAAGGTGCCTGAAGGTGTCTGAAGGGGTCTGAAGGTGTCTGAAGGGGTCTGAAGGTGTTTGAAGGTGCCTGAAGGTGCCTGAAGGTGTCTGAAGGGGTCTGAAGGGGTCTGAAGGGGTCTGAAGGTGTCTGAAGGTGTCTGAAGGTGCCTGAAGGTGTCCGAAGGTGTCCGAAGGTGCCCGAAGGTGTCTGAAGGTGTTTGAAGGTGTCTGAAGGTGCCTGAAGGTGCCTGAAGGTGTCTGAAGGGGTCTGAAGGTGTCTGAAGGTGTTTGAAGGTGTCTGAAGGTGCCTGAAGGGGTCTGAAGGTGTCTGAAGGTGCCTGAAGGTGCCTGAAGGGGTCTGAAGGGGCCTGAAGGTGTCTGAAGGTGTCTGAAGGTGTCTGAAGGGGTTTTAAGGTGTCTGAAGGTGTCTGAAGGTGTCTGAAGGGGTCTGAAGGGGTTTTAAGGTGTCTGAAGGTGTCTGAAGGTGTCTGAAGGTGTCTGAATGTGTCTGAAGGGGTCTGAAGGGGCCTGAAGGGGCCTGAAGGTGTCTGAAGGTGTCTGAAGGTGTCTGAAGGGGCCTGAAGGGGCCTGAAGGTGCCTGAAGGTGTCTGAAGGGGCCTGAAGGGGCCTGAAGGGGCCTGAAGGTGTCTGAAGGTGTCTGAAGGGGTCTGAAGGTGTCTGAAGGGGTCTGAAGGGGTCTGAAGGTGTCTGAAGGTGTCTGAAGGGGTCTGAAGGAGTCTGAAGGGGTCTGAAGGTGTCTGAAGGTGTCTGAAGGGGTCTGAAGGTGTCTGAAGGTGTCTGAAGGGGTCTGAAGGTGTCTGAAGGTGTCTGAAGGGGTCTGAAGGGGTCTGAAGGAGTCTGAAGGTGTCTGAAGGAGTCTGAAGGTGTCTGAAGGGGTCTGAAGGTGTCTGAAGGTGTCTGAAGGGGTCTGAAGGGGTCTGAAGGTGCCTGAAGGGGTCTGAAGGTGTCTGAAGGGGTCTGAAGGGGTCTGAAGGAGTCTGAAGGTGTCTGAAGGTGTCTGAAGGGGTCTGAAGGTGCCTGAAGGGGTCTGAAGGGGTCTGAAGGTGTCTGAAGGTGTCTGAAGGTGTCTGAAGGTGTCTGAAGGGGTCTGAAGGTGTCTGAAGGGGTCTGAAGGTGCCTGAAGGTGCCTGAAGGAGTCTGAAGGGGTCTGAAGGTGCCTGAAGGTGTCTGAAGGTGCCTGAAGGAGTCTGAAGGGGTCTGAAGGTGCCTGAAGGTGTCTGAAGGGGTCTGAAGGTGCCTGAAGGTGCCTGAAGGAGTCTGAAGGGGTCTGAAGGTGTCTGAAGGTGTCTGAGGGTGTCTGAAGGTGTCTGAAGGGGTCTGAAGGTGTCTGAAGGTGTCTGAAGGGGTCTGAAGGTGTCTGAAGGTGTCTGAAGGGGTCTGAAGGAGTCTGAAGGGGTCTGAAGGTGTCTGAAGGGGTCTGAAGGTGCCTGAAGGTGCCTGAAGGGGTCTGAAGGGGTCTGAAGGAGTCTGAAGGGGTCTGAAGGTGTCTGAAGGGGTCTGAAGGTGCCTGAAGGTGTCTGAAGGTGTCTGAAGGTGTCTGAAGGTGTCTGAAGGGGTCTGAAGGTGTCTGAAGGTGTCTGAAGGAGTCTGAAGGGGTCTGAAGGTGTCTGAAGGTGTCTGAAGGGGTCTGAAGGAGTCTGAAGGGGTCTGAAGGTGTCTGAAGGGGTCTGAAGGTGCCTGAAGGTGCCTGAAGGAGTCTGAAGGGGTCTGAAGGTGCCTGAAGGTGCCTGAAGGGGTCTGAAGGGGTCTGAAGGAGTCTGAAGGGGTCTGAAGGTGTCTGAAGGGGTCTGAAGGTGCCTGAAGGTGCCTGAAGGAGTCTGAAGGGGTCTGAAGGTGTCTGAAGGTGTCTGAAGGTGTCTGAAGGGGTCTGAAGGTGTCTGAAGGTGCCTGAAGGTGTCTGAAGGTGCCTGAAGGTGCCTGAAGGGGTCTGAAGGGGTCTGAAGGGGTCTGAAGGTGCCTGAAGGGGTCTGAAGGGGTCTGAAGGGGTCTGAAGGTGCCTGAAGGGGTCTGAAGGTGTCTGAAGGGGTCTGAAGGGGTCTGAAGGTGCCTGAAGGTGCCTGAAGGTGTCTGAGGGTGCCTGAAGGGGTCTGAAGGGGTCTGAAGGTGCCTGAAGGAGTCTGAAGGTGTCTGAAGGGGTTTGAAGGAGTCTGAAGGTGTCTGAAGGGGTCTGAAGGTGTCTGAAGGTGTCTGAAAGGGTCTGAAGGGGTCTGAAGGTGTCTGAAGGGGTCTGAAGGTGTCTGAAGGTGTCTGAAGGGGTCTGAAGATGTCTGAAGGGGTCTGAAGGGGTTTGAAGGAGTCTGAAGGTGTCTGAAGGGGTCTGAAGGTGTCTGAAGGTGTCTGAAAGGGTCTGAAGGGGTCTGAAGGTGTCTGAAGGGGTCTGAAGGAGTCTGAAGGTGTCTGAAGGGGTCTGAAGGTGTCTGAAGGTGCCTGAAGGTGTCTGAAGGTGCCTGAAGGTGTCTGAAGGGGCCTGAAGGGGTCTGAAGGGGTCTGAAGGTGTCTGAAGGTGCCTGAAGGTGTCTGAAGGTGTCTGAAGGGGCCTGAAGGGGTCTGAAGGGGTCTGAAAGGGGTCTGAAGGTTTTCTGAAGGTGTCCGAAGGTGTCCGAAGGTGCCTGAAGGGGTCTGAAGGGGTCTGAAGGTGTCTGAAGGTGTTTGAAGGTGTCTGAAGGTGCCTGAAGGGGTCTGAAGGTGTCTGAAGGTGCCTGAAGGTGTCTGAAGGAGTCTGAAGGTGTCTGAAGGGGTTTGAAGGGGTCTGAAGGTGCCTGAAGGTGTCTGAAGGAGTCTGAAGGTGTCTGAAGGGGTTTGAAGGAGTCTGAAGGTGTCTGAAGGAGTCTGAAGGTGTCTGAAGGGGTTTGAAGGAGTCTGAAGGTGTCTGAAGGTGTCTGAAGGTGCCTGAAGGGGTCTGAAGGTGTCTGAAGGTGCCTGAAGGTGTCTGAAGGAGTCTGAAGGTGTCTGAAGGGGTTTGAAGGAGTCTGAAGGTGTCTGAAGGGGTCTGAAGGTGTCTGAAGGTGTCTGAAAGGGTCTGAAGGGGTCTGAAGGTGTCTGAAGGGGTCTGAAGGTGTCTGAAGGTGTCTGAAGGGGTCTGAAGATGTCTGAAGGGGTCTGAAGGGGTTTGAAGGAGTCTGAAGGTGTCTGAAGGGGTCTGAAGGTGTCTGAAGGTGTCTGAAAGGGTCTGAAGGGGTCTGAAGGTGTCTGAAGGGGTCTGAAGGAGTCTGAAGGTGTCTGAAGGGGTCTGAAGGTGTCTGAAGGTGCCTGAAGGTGTCTGAAGGTGCCTGAAGGTGTCTGAAGGGGCCTGAAGGGGTCTGAAGGGGTCTGAAGGTGTCTGAAGGTGCCTGAAGGTGTCTGAAGGTGTCTGAAGGGGCCTGAAGGGGTCTGAAGGGGTCTGAAAGGGGTCTGAAGGTTTTCTGAAGGTGTCCGAAGGTGTCCGAAGGTGCCTGAAGGGGTCTGAAGGGGTCTGAAGGTGTCTGAAGGTGTTTGAAGGTGTCTGAAGGTGCCTGAAGGGGTCTGAAGGTGTCTGAAGGTGCCTGAAGGTGCCTGAAGGGGTCTGAAGGGGCCTGAAGGTGCCTGAAGGTGTCTGAAGGTGTCTGAAGGGGTTTTAAGGTGTCTGAAGGTGTCTGAAGGTGTCTGAAGGTGTCTGAAGGGGTCTGAAGGGGTTTTAAGGTGTCTGAAGGTGTCTGAAGGTGTCTGAAGGTGTCTGAATGTGTCTGAAGGGGTCTGAAGGGGTCTGAAGGGGCCTGAAGGGGCCTGAAGGTGTCTGAAGGTGTCTGAAGGTGTCTGAAGGGGCCTGAAGGGGCCTGAAGGGGCCTGAAGGTGCCTGAAGGTGTCTGAAGGTGTCTGAAGGGGTCTGAAGGGGTTTTAAGGTGTCTGAAGGTGTCTGAAGGTGTCTGAAGGGGCCTGAAGGGGCCTGAAGGGGTCTGAAGGTGTCTGAAGGTGTCTGAAGGGGCCTGAAGGGGCCTGAAGGTGCCTGAAGGTGTCTGAAGGTGTCTGAAGGTGTCTGAAGGGGCCTGAAGGGGCCTGAAGGTGCCTGAAGGTGCCTGAAGGTGTCTGAAGGTGTCTGAAGGGGTCTGAAGGTGTCTGAAGGTGTCTGAAGGGGTCTGAAGGTGTCTGAAGGTGTCTGAAGGGGTCTGAAGGTGTCTGAAGGGGCCTGAAGGTGCCTGAAGGTGTCTGAAGGGGTCTGAAGGTGTCTGAAGGTGTCTGAAGGGGTCTGAAGGAGTCTGAAGGGGTCTGAAGGTGTCTGAAGGGGTCTGAAGGTGTCTGAAGGTGCCTGAAGGGGTCTGAAGGTGTCTGAAGGTGTCTGAAGGGGTCTGAAGGTGCCTGAAGGGGTCTGAGGGGGTCTGAAGGTGCCTGAAGGGGTCTGAAGGTGCCTGAAGGGGTCTGAAGGTGTCTGAAGGTGTCTGAAGGTGCCTGAAGGGGTCTGAAGGTGCCTGAAGGTGCCTGAAGGTGCCTGAAGGTGTCTGAAGGTGCCTGAAGGAGTCTGAAGGGGTCTGAAGGTGTCTGAAGGTGTCTGAAGGTGCCTGAAGGAGTCTGAAGGGGTCTGAAGGGGTCTGAAGGTGCCTGAAGGTGCCTGAAGGTGCCTGAAGGTGTCTGAAGGTGCCTGAAGGAGTCTGAAGGGGTCTGAAGGTGCCTGAAGGTGCCTGAAGGAGTCTGAAGGGGTCTGAAGGTGTCTGAAGGGGTCTGAAGGTGCCTGAAGGAGTCTGAAGGGGTCTGAAGGTGCCTGAAGGTGCCTGAAGGTGCCTGAAGGTGCCTGAAGGTGCCTGAAGGTGTCTGAAGGTGTCTGAAGGAGTCTGAAGGGGTCTGAAGGGGTCTGAAGGGGTCTGAAGGTGTCTGAAGGTGCCTGAAGGTGTCTGAAGGGGTCTGAAGGTGTTTGAAGGTGCCTGAAGGTGCCTGAAGGTGCCTGAAGGGGTCTGAAGGGGTCTGAAGGGGTCTGAAGGTGTCTGAAGGTGTCTGAAGGTGCCTGAAGGTGTCCGAAGGTGTCCGAAGGTGCCTGAAGGTGTCTGAAGGTGTTTGAAGGTGTCTGAAGGTGCCTGAAGGTGTCTGAAGGTGCCTGAAGGTGCCTGAAGGTGTCTGAAGGGGTCTGAAGGGGTCTGAAGGGGTCTGAAGGTGTCTGAAGGTGTTTGAAGGTGTCTGAAGGTGCCTGAAGGGGTCTGAAGGTGTCTGAAGGTGCCTGAAGGTGCCTGAAGGGGTCTGAAGGGGCCTGAAGGTGTCTGAAGGTGTCTGAAGGTGTCTGAAGGGGTTTTAAGGTGTCTGAAGGTGTCTGAAGGTGTCTGAAGGGGTCTGAAGGGGTTTTAAGGTGTCTGAAGGTGTCTGAAGGTGTCTGAAGGTGTCTGAATGTGTCTGAAGGGGTCTGAAGGGGCCTGAAGGGGCCTGAAGGGGCCTGAAGGTGCCTGAAGGTGTCTGAAGGTGTCTGAAGGTGTCTGAAGGTGTCTGAAGGGGCCTGAAGGGGCCTGAAGGTGCCTGAAGGTGTCTGAAGGTGTCTGAAGGGGTCTGAAGGTGTCTGAAGGGGTCTGAAGGTGTCTGAAGGTGTCTGAAGGTGTCTGAAGGTGTCTGAAGGGGTCTGAAGGTGTCTGAAGGTGTCTGAAGGGGTCTGAAGGTGTCTGAAGGTGTCTGAAGGGGTCTGAAGGGGTCTGAAGGAGTCTGAAGGTGTCTGAAGGAGTCTGAAGGTGTCTGAAGGGGTCTGAAGGTGTCTGAAGGTGTCTGAAGGTGTCTGAAGGGGTCTGAAGGTGCCTGAAGGGGTCTGAAGGTGTCTGAAGGGGTCTGAAGGGGTCTGAAGGAGTCTGAAGGTGTCTGAAGTGTCTGAAGGGGTCTGAAGGTGCCTGAAGGGGTCTGAAGGGTCTGAAGGTGTCTGAAGGAGTCTGAAGGTGTCTGAAGGTGTCTGAAGGGGTCTGAAGGTGTCTGAAGGTGTCTGAAGGTGTCTGAAGGGGTCTGAAGGTGCCTGAAGGGGTCTGAAGGGGTCTGAAGGTGTCTGAAGGGGTCTGAAGGAGTCTGAAGGTGTCTGAAGGTGTCTGAAGGAGTCTGAAGGTGTCTGAAGGTGTCTGAAGGAGTCTGAAGGTGTCTGAAGGTGTCTGAAGGGGTCTGAAGGTGTCTGAAGGGGTCTGGATCAGATCTGCAGACCTAAGCGTTGGACGTTAACCCTATCAGTAGCAGTGTGTCCCACCCTTCTCACCTCGGCCGAGGTGTGTCGTCTGATTACAGAAAAACTTCATGAAACAAACACTGCTGCTGAGGACTGATAACACACACACACACACCACACACCCACCACACACACCACACACACACACACACCCCCACACCCACACACTCACACACACTCACACACTCCACCCCACACCACACACTCACACTCACACACACACACACACACCCACACACCCACACACACCCACACACCCACACACACACACCCACCAACACACCACACACTCACACACCCACACACACACACACACACACACACACACACACACACACATTTAAACACAGCTGTGCTAATGTTACATTAACGTTTCATTAACGTTATGTATGTTAGATTGCTGATAATGACCCTGACCAGTAATCAATACACAACATTCATCAACAGATAACTAACGTTCAGACAACGTTCAGACAACGTTCAGACAACCATAGCATACTGAACAGTTGTTAGTGTTTCTGTAGTGTTGACAGAACGTTCCAAAACAAACGTATCATCAGTTGCACTGTCCCTTTAAGAAACATGACACCTCTAATGACACGTCATCACGTGTCCATGACAACAGGAGATGACGGACGTCACATGACCACAGACTGACCGTCAGTAATATAATCCATAAAGACGTGATTCATCTGAACTGACACCATCACAAGAGCTCCTGGTACTTACTACCTCTCTAGAACACTGCGCTCTCAGAATGCTGGGTTCCTCATGGTTCCTCAGGGTTCCTCATGGTTCCTCAGGGTTCCTTATGGTTCCTCATGGTTCTTCATGGTTCCTCAGGGTTCTTCATGGTTCCTCAGGGTTCCTCAGGGTTCCTTATGGTTCTTCAGGGTTCCTCAGGTTCCTTATGGTTCCTCATGGTTTCCTCAGGGTTCCTCAGGGTTCCTCAGGGTTCCTTATGGTTCCTCAGGGTTCCTCATGGTTCCTCAGGGTTCCTCAGGGTTCCTTATGGTTCCTCATGGTTCTTCATGGTTCCTCAGGGTTCCTCAGGTTCCTTATGGTTCTTCAGGGTTCCTCATGGTTCTTCAGGGTTCCTCATGGTTCCTCAGGGTTCCTCATGGTTCCTCATGGTTTCCTCAGGGTTCCTCATGGTTCCTCAGGGTTCCTCATGGTTCTTCATGGTTCCTCATGGTTCCTTATGGTTTTTCAGGTTTCCTCATGGTTCCTTATGGTTCCTCATGGTTCCTCATGGTTCCTCAGGGTTCCTCATGGTTCCTTATGGTTCCTCATGGTTCCTCATGATTCCTCAGGGTTCCTCAGGTTTCCTCATGGTTCCTCAGGGTTCCTCGTGGTTCCTCAGGGTTCCTCATGGTTCCTCGTGGTTCCTCAGGGTTCCTCATGGTTTCTCATGGTTCTTCAGGGTTCCTCATGGTTCTTCAGGGTTCCTCATGGTTCCTTATGGTTCTTCAGGGTTCCTCATGGTTCCTTATGGTTCTTCAGGTTTCCTCATGGTTCCTTATGGTTCTTCATGGTTCCTCAGGGTTCCTTATGGTTCTTCAGGGTTCCTCGTGGTTCTTCAGGGTTCCTCATGGTTCCTCATGGTTCCTCATGGTTCTTCAGGGTTCCTCATGGTTCTTCATGGTTCCTCAGGTTCCTTGTGGTTCTTCAGGGTTCCTCATGGTTCCTTATGGTTCGTCAGGGTTCCTCATGGTTCTTCAGGGTTCCTCAGGGGTCCTCGTGGTTCTTTAGGGTTCCTCATGATTCTTCAAGGTTCCTTGTGGTTCCTATAGTCTCCAAAAGTAGACTGGGAGCCAGAGCTTCCAGCTCTCAGGCTCCTCTTATTGTTATTACTGCTGCCATATCGCCACCACAGTTTATATTTGGTTAATGATTTACTGCTGCTGTGTCTCCATCTATCTAACCTCTCTGTCTTTACCTGAACCGGTCTCGGTCGATGGCAGTCCACCAGTGAGCTCGGTTCTGCTCAAGGTTTCCGGGCTTGGTTCTACTTGAAAAAGAAGTTAAAAGAAGTTTTTCTTCTTGTGGAGATCTAGATAATATTCTAAAGAGTTAGTCTGAGCTGCTCTGTGTCAGGAGACAACTGAAGATGTATAAATAAAACTGAACTGAATATACGTGTGTGTGTGTGTGTGTGTGTGTGTGTGTGTGTGTGTGTGTGTGATCATGTAGTGTGTGTGTGTGTGTGTGTGTGTGTGTGATCATGTAGCGTGTATGTGTGTGTGTGTGTGTGTGTGATCATGTAGTGTGTATGTGTGTGTGTGTGATCATGTAGCGTGTATGTGTGTGTGTGTGTGATTATGTAGTGTGTATGTGTGTGTGTTGTGTGATCATGTAGTTGTTGTGTGTATGTGTGTGTGTGTGATCATGTAGCGTGTATGTGTGTGTGTGTGTGATCATGTAGTGTGTGTGTGTATGTGTGTGTGTGTGTGATCATGTAGCGTGTATGTGTGTGTGTGTGTGTGATCATGTAGTGTGTGTGTGTATGTGTGTGTGTGATCATGTAGCGTGTGTGTATGTGTGTGTGTGTGTGTGTGATCATGTAGTGTGTGTGTATGTGTGTGTGTGTGTGTGTGTGTGTGATCATGTAGTGTGTATGTGTGTGTGTGTGTGTGTGTGTGTGTGTGAGTGTGATCATGTAGTGTGTATGTGTATGTGTGTGTATGTGTGTGTGTGTGTGTATATGAATTAAAAATGGTCTCTTGGTCTCTGAAGGTTGGATCCTTCTTCGTGTTTGAGCTCTGGATCTTGTTCTTCATTAATGTTGAAGCTTGTCAAACTTTCAGACTGTTTAATGAATCATGTGACCAGCGAGGAGGGGGGGTCATCAGACAGTCTGATTATTCATGTTCCCGGGCAGAGACGGATCAGATCCAAACTGAAAGTGCTCCGCAGCCCATCTGGACCAGAACCAGCAGAACCGGCTCATCGGTCGAACCAGAACACAGACGACGGTGATGGCAACGAGCTGCAATTCAGTCAACGGCGAGCAAGTGGATTGCTTGTTATCATGACGAATAAAAAACTATTTACTGCAACAGATCAGCCTATCAGGCTGTGATCATGTGACCTGGCCCAGCCTATCGGGCTCCGGCTGGCCCACGGTCTGTCAGGTGTTGCCTCATGGTGTTTGAGGTGTGGTGGTTCTGTTCCTGGAACAGTTTGAGGAAGTGAAACTGCTGACAGCGTCTGTTTAACGCTGAGTCGACGACCTGCAGACGGCGCCCGGTACACAGGAGAACAAACCACCGAGTCATCACTTCCTGACAGACGACTGTCCACCAAACTGAAAAACATCATGACAACCTCATTACAATGCTTCTCTCACCCGTCCACACGAAGAGGAAGACCGTGAGACACGAGCGAAAGCTCCGGAACAAACTCAAACATTTCACCTTAATCACCAACAGTGACTTTGTTCAGACACAGAACGCCCGGCAATAGCATAGCAACACCGCCGCCTTAGCAACCACCACAACACCATAGCAACGGACTGCATGACCATAGCAACCACCACAACACCATAGCAACCACCACAACACCATAGCAGCAACTGTAACCATGCAGAAACCACCGGGAAACACCAGAGCAACACAACAGCCTTAGCAACCAAATGTAAGACCATAGCAACCACCACAACACCATAGCAACGGACTGCATGACTATAGCAACCACCACAACGCCCTAGCAACCATCACAACACCATAGCAACCAATTGTAACCATGCAGAACCATCAGGAAACCCAAACACACAACAACCACTGAGCCAATAGCAGAGCAGTATTTCATGAATGGCAGCGGCCCATTGGGGTGAAGCACAAACAGAAGTGAGGTCACACATTCGGACCTGAACAACCCAGGTTACCAGAACAATGGATCCACTGTTACCATGATGTGGTCTCACAGGGTCACTACTACTTCCTATCAGGGACTCGTCAGGCACAGAGCTCCCAAACCTGGACATACCAGGATCAGGACAGACAAAGACGGACCAGGATAGACCAGGACCAGGACGGACAAGGACGGACCAGGACAGACAAGGATGGACCAGGACAGACCAGGACCAGGATGGACCTCTAATTTTGTCATCATTAGTCATGTGACTCAGTGAGGAACAAACAAACTGATTTGTTCAGTGTTGTCTTCATGTTTTCATCTTCATCATTAATGTATAAATACACATGTATACACATAAATGTATAAATACACATGTATACACATAAATGTATAAATACACATGTATACACATAAATGTATAAATACACATGTATACACAAATGTATAAATACACATGTATACACATAAATGTATAAATACACATGTATACACATAAATGTATAAATACACATGTATACACAAATGTATAAATACACATGTATACACATAAATGTATAAATACACATGTATACACATAAATGTATAAATACACATGTATACATATCGTGACGGTTCCCTGGGTAATTTGAGTGTGTGCTCCCACCCAGCTGATTGGTGGTAACCCCTGGGCTCCAGTTAGCGAGAGTATAAAGCTCCACCCATTAACTCTCTGTCTCTGGCAGGCTCCACCCACCTCTCCAAGCTGCCTCATGGTCTTTTGGTTTCTTTCTTTTCATGGCACACAACACCTCATCTACACATTTTCACTCATGCATACATGCACCTTCACCACTGATTGACTGATGGTAAAGAACAATTAATTACTTTAATTTTGGCCTTCAACCCACATTTCCTTTTGTGTTTGTCATGGCTCTAGAGCCGGGTCAATATAAAGGTATAAATATACCTATATAAATATAAATGTATATACATGTATACATATATGTATATGTATAAAGATATAAATATATAAATACACATGTAAACATATGAAGGTATAAATATATATGTATACATAAGAATGTATAAATAGGGGGTGGGGGTGGTGCACACGATGTGTTTAAAGTCTCTGTAAAGCTCTGTAAAAAGCATGCTCTAAATAAACTAACTTCTGCTGATGAGGATGTTTTATTTTGGTAAGTGAAAAAGTTCTTCTGGGACAGGAAGCTCATTTACATCATTAAACCGTTACAGCGGACTGACTCCATGTGAGGCTCGGAAACATCAACAGAACCACCAACACAATCACCAACAGAACCACCAACAGAAACATCAACAGAACCACCAACAGAATCACCAACAGAACCACCAACAGAATCACCAACAGAACCACCAACACAATCACCAACAGAACCACCAACAGAAACATCAACAGAACCACCAACAGAAACATCAACAGAAACATCAACAGAAACATCAACAAAACCATCAACAAAACCATCAATAGAACCACCAGCAGAACCATCATCAAAACCACCAACAGAACGATCAACAGAACCACCAACAGAAACATCAAAACCACCAACAGAAACAGCAACAAAACCACCAACAGAAACATCAGAACCATCAACAGAAACATCAACAGAACCATCATCAAAACCACCAACAGAACCACCAACAGAAACATCAACAGAACCACCAACAGAATCACCAACAGAACCACCAACACAATCACCAACAGAACCACCAACAGAAACATCAACAGAACCACCAACAGAATCACCAACAGAACCACCAACACAATCACCAACAGAACCACAAACAGAAACATCAACAAAACCACCAACAGAAACATCAACAGAAACATCAACAGAAACATCAACAGAACAACCAACAGAATCACCAACAGAACCATCAACAGAACCACCAACAGAAACATCAACAGAACCACCAACAGAATCACCAACAGAACCACCAACACAATCACCAACAGAACCACCAACAGAAACATCAACAGAAACATCAGAACCATCAACAGAACCATCATCAAAACCACCAACAGAAACATCAGAACCATCAACAGAACCATCATCAAAACCACCAACAGAAACATCAGAACCACCAACAGAACCACCAACCGAAACATCAGAACCACCAACAGAAAGATCAACAGAAACATCAACAAAACCACCAACAGAAACATCAGAACCACTAACAGAACCACCAACCGAAACATCAGAACCACCAACAGAAAGATCAACAGAAACATCAACAAAACCACCAACAGAAAGATCAACAAAACCACCAACAGAAACATCAACAGAACCACCATCAGAACCATTAACAGAACCATCATCAAAACCACCAACAGAAACATCAACAGAACCATCAATAGAACCACCAACAGAAAGATCAACAGAACCATCATCAAAACCACCAACAGAACCACCAACAGAACCATCAATAGAACCACCAACAGAAAGATCAACAGAACCATCATCAAAACCACCAACAGAAACATCAACAAAACCATCATCAAAACCACCATCAGAACCATTAACAGAACCATCATCAAAACCACCAACAGAAACATCAACAGAAACATCAACAGAACCATCATCAAAACCACCAACAGAACCATCAATAGAACCCCTAACAGAAACAGAAACAGAACCATCATCAAAACCACCAACAGAAACATCAACAAAACCACCAACAGAAAGATCAACAGAACCACCAACAGAAACATCAGAACCACCAACAGAAACATCAACAGAACCATCAGAACCACCAACAGAAACATCAACAGAACCATCATCAAAACCACCAACAGAAACATCAACAAAACCACCAACAGAAAGATCAACAGAACCACCAACAGAAACATCAGAACCACCAACAGAAACATCAACAGAACCATCAGAACCACCAACAGAAACATCAACAGAACCATCATCAAAACCACCAACAGAAACATCAACAAAACCACCAACAGAAAGATCAACAGAACCACCAACAGAAACATCAAAACCACCAACAGAAACATTAAAACCACCAACAGAAACATCAACAGAACCATCATCAAAACCACCAACAGAAACATCAGAACCACCAACAGAACCACCAACAGAAAGATCAACAGAACCACCAACAGAAAGATCAACAGAACCACCAACAAAACCACCAACAGAAACATTAAAACCACCAACAGAAACATCAGAACCACCAACAGAACCACCAACAAAACCACCAACAGAAAGATCAACAGAACCACCAACAGAAAGATCAACAGAACCACCAACAGAAACATCAACAGAACCATCAACAGAAACATCAACAGAACCATCAACAAAACCACCAACAAAACCACCAACAGAAACATCAGAACCATCAACAGAAACATCAACAGAACCATCATCAAAACCACCAACAGAAGCATCAACAGAAACATCAACAGAACCATCATCAAAACCACCAACAGAAGCATCAACAGAAACATCAACAGAACCATCATCAAAACCACCAACAAAACCACCAACAGAAACATCAGAACCACCAACAGAACCACCAACCGAAACATCAGAACCACCAACAGAAAGATCAACAGAAACATCAACAAAACCACCAACAGAAACATCAACAGAACCACCATCAGAACCATTAACAGAACCATCATCAAAACCACCAACAGAAACATCAACAGAACCATCAATAGAACCACCAACAGAAAGATCAACAGAACCATCATCAAAACCACCAACAGAAACATCAACAAAACCACCAACAGAAACATCAACAAAACCATCATCAAAACCACCAACAGAACCACCAACAGAACCATCAATAGAACCACCAACAGAAAGATCAACAGAAACATCAACAAAACCACCAACAGAAACATCAACAAAACCATCATCAATACCACCATCAGAACCATTAACAGAACCATCATCAAAACCACCAACAGAAACATCAACAGAAACATCAACAGAACCATCACCAAAACCACCAACAGAACCATCAATAGAACCCCTAACAGAAACAGAAACAGAACCATCATCAAAACCACCAACAGAAACATCAACAAAACCACCAACAGAAAGATCAACAGAACCACCAACAGAAACATCAGAACCACCAACAGAAACATCAACAGAACCATCAGAACCACCAACAGAAACATCAACAGAACCATCATCAAACCACCAACAGAAACATCAACAAAACCACCAACAGAAAGATCAACAGAACCACCAACAGAAACATCAGAACCACCAACAGAAACATCAACAGAACCATCAGAACCACCAACAGAAACATCAACAGAACCATCATCAAAACCACCAACAGAAACATCAACAAAACCACCAACAGAAAGATCAACAGAACCACCAACAGAAACATCAAAACCACCAACAGAAACATCAACAGAACCATCATCAAAACCACCAACAGAAACATCAGAACCACCAACAGAACCACCAACAGAAAGATCAACAGAACCACCAACAGAAAGATCAACAGAACCACCAACAAAACCACCAACAGAAACATTAAAACCACCAACAGAAACATCAGAACCACCAACAGAACCACCAACAAAACCACCAACAGAAAGATCAACAAAACCACCAACAGAAACATCAGAACCACCAACAGAAAGATCAACAGAACCACCAACAGAAACATCAACAGAACCATCAACAAAACCACCAACACAAACATCCAAACCACCAACAGAAAGATCAACAGAACCACCAACAGAAACATCAGAACCACCAACAGAACCACCAACAGAACCACCAATGTCTCTCTCTGTCTGTCTGTCTCAGATGGTCTCCTATAAAAAACCCACAGTGACACCAACAATGAGGTGGACTGGGGTCTGTGGTGGAGAGGCCATTACATATTATCCCATGGCACCAACCTGTCTGCAGGTGTAGCCACCCTAATGTCTCCAGGTCTGGACATTAAAGTCACCTCCACCTCTGAGGTCATGGCAGGCAGAGCTGTGGCTGTTAAAGCTGAAATTCAGGGTTTCAGTTTCCGTCTGATCAACATCTATGCTCCAAATCAGGGCCCAGACAGGCTGGACCTGTTTCATAAGGTCTTGGCTTTCATCAAACGGTGCAGTCAGGACAAGGTTTTAGTGATGGGGGTGACTGGAACTGTACTTTGGAGCCCCACCTACAGGATGCTGCAGCCTTGGCACAGCTGGGGTGGTGGACGTATGGAGGCTCAAACATCCTAACGATGGACAGTACACATGGGTGAAGGTGGTGGATGGGGGGGCGAGTGCAGCCAGATTAGACAGGATCTACATGTCACATTCATATAGCAACAGATTACTGCACAGTCCCATTTCTCCAGCAGGTTTACCGATCACTGTTTAGTCACTTTAGATTTTCGCATCACACAAACATCCAAAGGCAGCTCACACTGGCACTTCAGAGTGAAGCTGCTGCAGGACACGGGTTTGTAAGACATTTGAGGCATTCTGGGATATTTGGAGGCAGAGGAAGGGTGAGTTTGAGTTTTTGAGTCAGTGGTGGGAGGTCGGTAAGGCACACATCAGGGTTTTCTGTCAGCAGTACACCAGTCACTCCACAACACGGAGCAGAAGAACCATGCAACACTTAGAGCAGGACATCAGGGACATGGAGGACAGGCTTCACACACACACACACTGCACCAAAAGAAACAGGACCTGAAACAGTTTTCACCACTGTCCGGGAGATGGACGCTCCCACCTCCTTTTTTTAATTTAGGAAAATCAGTATCAAGGAAAAAACAGATGGTCTGTCTCCGCCGTCCTGATGGGTCAATAACTACAGACCAGGGTGAGATAGGAGACATGCGGTGGATTTATACAGCACCCTCTTCAGAGCGGAGGACGTTCACAGAGGACACAGGACAGAGTCTCCCTGGATGCCCACATTTCACTGGAGGAGCTGCTGCAGTGGGACAGATGGCCTCTGGTCTGGAGGGTTTTGGGTGCTGACCTGTGGGGGTGTGCTGCAGGACTATGAACTTTTATCAAAGGTGCTCACCAACAGTACTGAATCTATTCATCCACAGGGACCAGTCCTACTGTGTCCCGGACAGGTCCATTATGGACAACCTGCTTTTAATGAGAGACTTGTTTGATGTATGTAAACTGTACAGTTTTGACATGGGGGTGTTTTCACTGGAGCAGGAGAAAGCTTTTGACCGGGTGGATCATGGTTTTCTTTTTTCTACTTTAAGGGCTTTTGGTTTTGGTGGTGGGTTTTGTCACTGCAGGGTTGAGCTGTCCAGTCAAAGTTAGGAGGGGTATCAGGCAGGGCTGTCCCATTTCTGGACAGCTCTACAGTTTAGCCATCGAACCTCTACTTTGTAGACTTAGGTCTAAGCTGACAGGGCTGCGTTTACCTGGTCTGCCCCAGCGGCCCCCGTTAGTGTTATCATCTGATGACATCAGTTTGTTGATCAGAGACCAGGGGGATGTAGATAACCTGATAGAAAGCCTTACACTGTACCAGGAAGCTTCCTCTGCCAAAGTAAACTGGGACAAGAGCGAAGCTTTACTAATCGGGCAGTGGACAGACACCTAAGCTAACAGGGGACCGGAGCTGGGGTAGACAGGGACTCAGGGTACTAGTGTCTTTCTAGGGACTGAGGAGTATGAGAGGAAGAACTGGGAGGGTGTTCTGGAGAAGGTGTGTGCCAGACTGCTGCTCCCTCAGCTCTCCTACAGGGGCCGGGTCCTCATTGCCAATAACTTGGTCGCCTCGGCCCTTTGGCACAGACTGGCAGTCTTAACACACCAAGAGGCCTGATAACAACTTCCAGAAGGAGATGGTGGACTTCTTCTGGTCTGGGCAGCACTGGACACAGGCTCCTGTCCTGTATCTGCTGGTGCAGGAGGGTGGACAGGGACTGGCCCTGTTGTCTTCCAGCCTGAGAGTCACACTGAGAGAGGCTGGACTAGTTAAGTTGGGTCATGTCATGAAGACGTCTGTCCTTAATCTTGCAGACGCTCTGTGGTGGAGAAGGTCTGTGCTGTACCCACAGGCCTCAGAGTGTTTGGGATGACGATTGTGAGTACGTCTTTCCCTCCCTGTTTGTGTCGCCAGCTGTGGGACAATGGCAGCCAGAGGTGGACGACCTGCTGAGTCTGAAGACCCCAGGGTCCACAGACTTTGAGACTCTGGGGAAGAAAGACCTCTACTTAAACTTACGCTCCCTGGCAGGGGTGAAGGTGTCCAGGTGGACTGAGGTCTTTGGCGTGGATCCTCCCCGAAGGGCTGTTGGCGGTCCCTGTACAAACCTCCTGTCAGCAAGCAGACCGGAGACCTCCAGTGGAGGGTTGTACACAGGGCCATACAAACAGGTATCTGGTACACCTTGATCCAAACACAGGGGACAGCTGTCTTCTGCTCCCAGCCAGAGACAGTCTTCCATCTCTTTGTCCAGGCACCTACAGAGGTGTTTTCTTTTCGTCTTTGTATTTTTGTGCCACATTGTTGCCATAGGAAGAAGTCTGTCCACCAGCTAATAAATCTTGTGTTTATTTATTATTATGATCTGAGTGTCTGATTGGCTTGTGGAGCATGACGTGGCGCTCCGGTTTCTTGCAGCAACCCCAGTGTTGAGGTTTGCCGGCGTGGAAACACACGACCCTCCACTGAAAGATAGAAAGACCTCCGTTTTTCTGTGTCTTATATTCTGACCACTCAAAGCACACACACACACACACACACTGATGGTTCAGGAGCAGTTTGGGGTTCAGTGTTTTGCCTGTGTGGACTTGTTTTTGATCAGGATTTGTCCTTTAACGTCACATGAAACAAATTTCGAGGACTGCATTCTTCCACTTACGTAACATCGCTAAAATCAGACGCATCGTGTCTCAAGCGGATGCAGAAAAACTAGTCCACGCATTTGTTACTTCAAGGCTGGACTATTGTAACTCTTTGTTATCAGGCTGCTCCAATAAGTCTCTGAGGACTTTGCAGTTAATTCAGATGCTGCTGCACGTGTTCTGACAGGAACCAAGATCAGAGATCACATCTCTCCCATTCTGGCTCTTTCCTGTAGATTACATGTCTCATTAATGCATGTTACTACTTACTATGCATGACTGTCTCCCAATGAGCTTGGGTCTGTTGGAGGTTTCTGACAGAAGTTTTTCTTGCTCATGGTGAAACTGTTGGTCTCTGTAAATACTATTATAAAGAGTACGGTATAGACCTGCTCTGTAAAATAAATAAAATAAAATAGAATTGAATTAAACTGACCAATCAGTCAGTCACAAGTTAAACTTGGTAAACTTGTCTGAAGCAGACTCAGAGTGAAGGAGGTGACTTTAGAGAAGTGGGAAGTGTGAAAGAAGAAAAGGAAATAAACGAGTGTGAGGGCAGAACGGGAAGGTGTTTTCAACGTGTGTTCTCAGAAACACCAAAGAAGAAGAAGAAGAAGAAGAAGCAGCAGTGCGGTGACAAGCTCGACTAAACCCCGAGAAACGACATGTCAGCAGATTACAGCAAAGGGAAGTCAGACGGACACTTCAGTGTCGACACAGAAAAGAGGAAACTTCATGTGTGACTGTTTTTATATTTCCTTACCTGATTTCACACCACGGGTTTGTTTCAGGTCAAGGAGGGCGGCGGGAACACACCGGAAAAAAAAACAAGAAGAAGAAGAGTCAATGCAAAGAAATAACATGACACAAATATCAATAATTGATGAATCGATTAGAAACAGCTCTGATCAGTGAGCAAGTTTAAGTCGTCACATTTCTTCTCTGACATTATCAAACAATCAAACAATCAATCAGTGATAATAACAGTAACTGTGAGTTGCTCGAGTTTGAAGACGATCAAAGAAAAATGTATTTTCAACATGTGTGATCAATAATCCGCCTTGTTTCCTGTGACGAGCACTGCCATGATTATTAATTAATAATAATTAGCAATATAATCTAAGATAACATCTGTTTGGGTAAAGGTCATCCAACACTTCACAGATTCACATGTAGGCTAATGTTAGCACATATATTTATGTATTCTCAGACTTTTATTATTGAAATACACAGTACACTGGAGTTTTATATCATTACTTTATATGTTTGTATTGGTACTTTTCATTTTCATATTGATGCTTTATATTTTTATGTTGGTTCTTTATTTATATCTACACAGTTCAAGTCCTGCCAGCACGTCCTGTTGGTGAAATAACAAGGATGTAAATCGACTTGAAGGGGGGCACAGTGCAGACACAGGTCTGATTAAATTCTCTTCTGGTCTGCTGCACGTATACATAGGTCAGTAATTATTGTCTGGTATCGCTTGGATCGATTTGCATTTAACCCAGATTTCAGGACCGAAGAGGATTGTGTGACGCCAACAGAAAACCAGGACCGGAAGTCTTATCGTGGTCTTCTCGTCATCTGATGAAATAAATATTCCATTTATTCTTTCTTTTAGTTCAGCTCTATTCAGCATTGAATCATGTTTGAGGACAAAAGAGGCTCCTGAGATCACGTTAAGATGCCCCCACCCCTCCACCACCACCGCCCCAGGGCAGGCTGCTGGGTCACCTCGTTCTGCCCCACAGGGGGCGCTTTCTCCCCCCCCCCCTGCAATCAACACTGCGTGACTGTTGAGTGTTAGCATGGAGCCCCGTTAGCTTAGCACCGCTGGCCTACAGCGATGGCACATTTCAACATGCTAGCTGTTCATGCTAGCTGGAACATGTTTGGCTCCAGCTGAGCGTCGACACGTGTGCCGGAGAACACGTGAACGCGTCCTGACGATGTTTCACCTCCATGTTTGACCCCGACTGACCCATTTGGGCTTTTTTCTGAGCGAGTTATCGACTGACCCGCTTACGCCTGTTTTCCCGTCACATCATCATCCGTGTGTGAACTGATCCAGACGTTAACATGCTTCATCCGTGTCACATCGATTGGACTAATAACTGATCCCATCACAACATGGCTGCCACTAACACTGATGCAGACGCTGATGAAGTTCAGTCTGAACACGACGAGCGCGAGAAGGGCTGAAGAGGAAAAGCACACACATCAATGACCTCCATTGAATGTGGTCCCTTTGAGCGAGCCACAAACAGCCAATGAGTGCGCACAAAGCCGGCCTTTCAACTTCATCTGGACTGATGTAATAAAATTGACACATGGAGTCGGCTGAATTCTGGGGCGCCTGTTACCTAAACTCTCATTTCCAAAGCACTGTCACCTCCCCTCACTGCAAATGAATCAATTACAGAGCAGTATAATCCTGTTAGGGGGCACATGAATGCATACCTCCCCGTTGGCAGGTGCTGGCAGGCTGAGGGGGCTTATTGGAGCAGGCGATATCAAAGCCGAGGGTTTTATCTGCCACATTAGAGCCACCGCGAACCGCCGAGTACGAGCCGGCGAGGCTGCACTTCTGTCTTAACCGACACGAAGAGAAGAAGTGTTCGAACAAACAGGAAGCACAGATTCTTCTGCTGCTGCTTCACACGTCCTCATTTCATCAAACTTTATATATTTATATAAATACACTGTAAATTTAAGGCAATTCACTTAACAGTCGTTTCCTGTTTTTTAAAGGCAAGCTGCTAATTTACAGACATTATCTGTAAACTCTGATTTAACTACAAATCATTTATTACAGTCTATCACTTGTAAATTAGTATGATCACTTCACTGAAGGTGTTTGATTGTAACAATATGTTAAAAAGCAGTATTGTTTGCTTACAGTGATATTCTGTATTTCGAATGTTGAAAGTTCAATAACAAGTTGAAACGTTTCTTTGTGGACGCATCATTTTTCAGACAGATCTGTGGAAATATTTTCCACATTTGACTGCTCAACTTCAAGAAATATAATTTAGATTTAATCAACGTTCTGTCTGCATCCACATTAAATATAAATATATAATATATATATAAATATAATCTTACTCAGAAAATGAAAATCTGATTTAAGAGGACGTGTGAACTCAATCACCCAGAGTTCTCAGCGTGCCTTTTCTTTTTAAGGTTGTTCTGTCAGCTGTCAGTTCTGAATGATTGACCAATCATCACGACCAGAACCAGAACCAGAACCAAGTGTTAGACGGACTCAGCTGCTTGTAAACATGGAGATTTGTTTGTCAGGTACAACTGTTACTGTTGGAAGCAGCAGAGGGGTGAGCAGGGTGAGGAGGGTGAGCAGGTTGAGGAGGGTGAGGAGGGTGAGGAGGGTGAGCAGGGTGAGGAGAGTGAGGAGGGTGAGAGGGTGAGTGAGGAGGGTGAGGGGTGAGGAGGTGAGGAGGGTGGTGAGAGGGTGAGAAGGGTGAGGAGGGTGAGCAGGGTGAGCAGGGTGAGCAGGGTGAGGAGGGTGAGGAGAGTGAGGAGGGTGAGCAGGGTGAGGAGGGTGAGCAGGGTGAGGAGGGTGAGGAGGGTGAGGAGGGTGAGCAGGGTGAGGAGGGTGAGCAGGGTGAGGAGGGTGAGGAGGGTGAGCAGGGTGAGGAGGGTGAGGGTGGGAACCAACAATCCACCTCATTGTTTCCGTGGCGACGCTCCTGGGTGTGCTCAGCTCCGACACATTCACAGGGTCCGATCTGTCTGGCAGCGGCGGCCGACATTCTGCAGCACCTTGTCAGATAACGCCTGAACCAGAGCGAGGAGCGGCCCGGGGGCAAATAATAAAGCCCAACAATGACAGAGGGGCAGGAGGGGGGCTGGGGCAGGAGGGGGGGTCAGAGACAACACGATGGAGGGAGAGGAAGAGAGTGGGAGGAAGAGAGAAAGAGAGAAAGAGAGGAGGTGGAGGGAACAACTAAAGCTTCACCCGCCGTCGGCCCCGGCTCACCCCGACCATTGTGCTCTCGGGGGGCTCAGGAGATAAATGGCTGCATGTTAACCACGTTTGACAGGCTGCACAAAGGGGGACACCTCGGGTCCCATGACGCAACCTGTACACCCCCACAGAGGTACACCGCCCCCACAACAACACCATCATCAACACCACCACCCAAACACAGACTGCAGGACAGGAAGTGAGCTTTAATGCTTCACATCCAACTGTCTCTTTCACAATAAGAGTTTTGGTAAAAACATGTGAGAGTGGATATAACTGACGATTACTCTTAAAAAACTGATTTTAAGTCTTTACAAGCAACGACAGAGCATTTTTCAATCTTTATAAAAGATGATGTATATTTCAATCTTGTGGTTTTGGTTGGGGGTGGATTATTCTGTGCTAACCTTTTCAGCTCAGTCTTTACTTTGAAGGCTGACAGGACTCACAAAAGCACCTGCCCCATCCTCCCCGAGTGTCCTTCAGCCCCCCCCCCCTCCCCTGACCTGACGGCATTCCTGGCCTATGGGGGGTCCTCCCCATGGCTACCTTTACACAGACCAAAGTCTGGTAATCCCATGGCAAACGGAGGTCTGCCGATGCACGAGACTTCTCACAGCAGCTCAGCTCGGAGAGGACGGATGATGCAGCCCATCACCGTGGGAACCGAGCCGGGTTGTTTGATATGCATGATGGGATTGGTCCAATAGGACGGTAGGTCTGAAGGTAAAGAAACGATTCAGACCAACAAATCATTTATTTAAATTACTGAAACAGTTCAAAGAAACTTTTGATGTTCTCTCAACGAGTTTCATTTTTATCAATAATTTTAATTTTAATTTGAAAGGTTGAAAAAAACTTTAAAACACACACACACACACACACACACACACACACACACTGACGTTAAGACAATACCGGTCACGCTTGTTTAACTCAATAAAATGTCTGACAGCCGTGACCTGCAGCTGTCACTGAGCTGATGTGCTTCCTGCCCCACCACCTTCAGATTCCTCGTTTACAACTTTAAAATAATTTTAATTAAAATGGATTATTTATTAAACATATTTTAATCAACTAGTTTTGAATTTATTTCAGTTTCACATTAAAAAACAAGTCAAACATTTATGACTCTTTATTTACATTGATGACATCACTGCCTGACCTCTCTTCTGTGTTGCATTGTGGGTAACAGAGTCTGTCACCCCGAGGCTGCTGGGTCGCACTGAGCGTGCTCCTCAGCATCATTACTTTACACTGGTCGATCTGTGACCAGGAAGTGGTGTCCGTTCAGCGGGGCCTGAAACCTGATCTAGTCTGATCTGGTCCGGTCTGAGGTGGGTGAGTCCAGTAAAGGAAGTGTTGAAGAACAAGAAATACGACAAAATATTTCCCATGATCCTTTTCACTGCATCTGAGCCTCTCTTGAATGCATCACGGCGATTCACACCTGCTGCACGGACAGCTGGGGATGCCGTGTGATGTCACGCAGACGAGCTCTGATTGATTTAAAACGGAGGTGGGCGGGGCCTGTGGTAGTGGGAGGGGCCTGTAGCCATGGGAGGGGCCTGTCGCAGTGGGAGGGGCCTGTAGCCATGGGAGGGGCCTGTCGAAGTGGGCCACGGGTGTCACTCGGGCCATTCAGGCGTCCTCGGGTGATCTGGACTCACAGATGTCATGACGCCTTCATCCCACTGTTGTGATTGATTGTTCCATTTCTGTGTGACCTCGCCGCAGGAGCTCGGCCAATCAAACAAACCTGTGGCCAGTGACATCAAGGGCAGCAGGCTGAACCTGAACAGGTTCTCTGACCGTCAACAGGAAGCTCACCTGAGGTCAGTCGCACCTGCTCACTACTTCACCTGCTCACTACTTCACCTGCTCACTACTTCACCTGCTCACTACCTCACCTGCTCACTACCTCACCTGCTCACTACTTCACCTGCTCACTACCTCACCTGCTCACTACCTCACCTGCTCACTACCTCACCTGCTCACTACCTCACCTGCTCACTACCTCACCTGCTCACTACTTCACCTGCTCACTACTTCACCTGCTCACTACCTCACCTGCTCACTACTTCACCTGCTCACTACTTCACCTGCTCACTACTTCACCTGCTCACTACCTCACCTGCTCACTACCTCACCTGCTCACTACCTCACCTGCTCACTACCTCACCTGCTCACTACCTCACCTGCTCACTACTTCACCTGCTCACTACTTCACCTGCTCACTACTTCACCTGCTCACTACTTCACCTGCTCTACTACCTCACCTGCTCACTACCTCACCTGCTCACTACCTCACCTGCTCACTACCTCACCTGCTCACTACCTCACCTGCTCACTACTTCACCTGCTCACTACCTCACCTGCTCACTACCTCACCTGCTCACTACTTCACCTGCTCACTACCTCACCTGCTCACTACCTCACCTGCTCACTACCTCACCTGCTCACTACCTCACCTGCTCACTACCTCACCTGCTCACTACTTCACCTGCTCACTACTTCACCTGCTCACTACTTCACCTGCTCACTACTTCACCTGCTCACTACCTCACCTGCTCACTACCTCACCTGCTCACTACCTCACCTGCTCACTACCTCACCTGCTCACTACCTCACCTGCTCACTACTTCACCTGCTCACTACTTCACCTGCTCACTACCTCACCTGCTCACTACCTCACCTGCTCACTACTTCACCTGCTCACTACTTCACCTGCTCACTACTTCACCTGCTCACTACCTCACCTGCTCACTACCTCACCTGCTCACTACCTCACCTGCTCACTACTTCACCTGCTCACTACTTCACCTGCTCACTACTTCACCTGCTCACTACCTCACCTGCTCACTACTTCACCTGCTCACTACCTCACCTGCTCACTACTTCACCTGCTCACTACTTCACCTGCTCACTACTTCACCTGCTCACTACCTCACCTGCTCACTACCTCACCTGCTCACTACTTCACCTGCTCACTACTTCACCTGCTCACTACCTCACCTGCTCACTACTTCACCTGCTTACCACGTTTTTGAATTCAAGTTTTTGTAACATGTTTTTAATATGATTGTAATTTATTTCTAATGTTTCTAATGTGTTTCCAATGTCTTTGTAACAGGTTTTTAACATGTGTTTTCTAATGTGTTTTAAATGTTTCTAATGTTTTTTTACATGTGTTTTAAATGTGTTTTAAATGTTTCTAATGTGTTTTACCATGCTTCAAATGTTTTTTTAATGTTTCAAATGTTTTTTTACATGTTTTTTAAATGTTTCTAATGTGTTTTACCATGCTTCAAATGTTTTTTAATGTTTCTAATGTGTTTTACCATGCTTCAAATGTTTTTTTAAAGTTTCTAATGTGTTTTAACATGTTCATAATGTTTTAAATGTTTCAAATGTTTTTTTACATGTGGTTTAAATGTGTTTTAAATGTTTCTAATGTGTTTTAACATGTTTCTAATGTGTTTTAACATGTTTCAAATGTTTTTTTACATGTTTCTAATGTGTTTTAACATGTTTCTAATGTGTTTTAACATGTTTCAAATGTTTTTTTACATGTTTCTAATGTGTTTTAACATGTTTCTAATGTGTTTTAACATGTTTCTAATGTGTTTTACCATGCTTCAAATGTTTTTTTACATGTTTCTAATGTGTTTTAACATGTTTCTAATGTGTTTTTACATGTTTCAAATGTTTTTTTACATGTTTCTAATGTGTTTTAACATGTTTCTAATGTGTTTTACCATGCTTCAAATGTTTTTTTACATGTTTCTAATGTGTTTTAACATGTTTCTAATGTGTTTTACCATGCTTCAAATGTTTTTTTACATGTTTCTAATGTGTTTTAACATGTTTCTAATGTGTTTTAACATGTTTCAAATGTTTTTTAACATGTTTCAATGTGTTTAAATGTTTCTAATGTGTTTTTACATGTTTCAAATGTTTTTTAGATGTTTCTACTGTGTTTTAAATGTTTCTAATGTGTTTTACCATGCTTCAAATGTTTTTTTACATGTTTCTAATGTGTTTTAACATGTTTCTAATGTGTTTTAACATGTTTCTAATGTGTTTTAACATGTTTCAAATGTTTTTTAACATGTTTCAATGTGTTTAAATGTTTCTAATGTGTTTTTACATGTTTCAAATGTTTTTTAGATGTTTCTACTGTGTTTTAAATGTTTCTAATGTGTTTTACCATGCTTCAAATGTTTTTTTACATGTTTCTAATGTGTTTTAACATGTTTCAAATGTTTTTTTACATGTTCATAATGTGTTTTAACATGTTCATAATGTGTTTTAACATGTTTCTAATGTGTTTTAACATGTTCATAATGTGTTTTAACATGTTTCAAATGTGTTTTAACATGTTCATAATGTTTTAAATGTTTTTTTACGTTTCTAATGTGTTTTAACATGTTTCAACATGTTTCAATGTGTTTTAAATGTTTCTAATGTGTTTTAACATGTTTCTGATGGTTTTTTTTTACATTTTTCAAATGTGTTTTAACATGTTTGTAATATGTTTAATGTTTCTAATGTGTTTAACATGTTTGTAATATGTTTAACGTGTCTAATGTGTTTTAACATGTTCATAATGTGTTTAACATGTTTGTAATATGTTTTAACATGTTTTCTGATGTGTTTTAACATGTTCATAATGTGTTTAACATGTTTGTAATATGTTTTAACATGTTTCAGATGTGTTTTAACATGTTCATAATGTGTTTTAACATGTTTCTGAGTTTTTTTTTTACATTTTTCAAATGTGTTTTAACATGTTGTAATATGTTTTAACGTGTTTCTAATGTGTTTTTACATTTCTAATGTTTAACATGTTTTGTAATATGTTTTAACGTTCTATGTGTTTTAACTGTTTCTAATGTGTTAACATGTTCATAATGTTTTAACATGTTTTGATGTTTTTTTAACATTTTTCAAATGTGTTTTAACATGTTTCTAATGGTTTAACATGTTTGTTGTTTTAACATGTTTTGATGTTTTTAACATGTTTCTAATGTGTTTTAACATGTTTGTAATATGTTTTAACTTATTGATTTTTGTATTTTTAACATGTTTCTGATGTGTTTTAACATGTTTCTAATGTGTTTTAACATGTGTTGTATATGTTTTTAACGTGTTTTTTCTGATGTTTTTAACTTTTTTTGTGTTTTTGTTTCTAATGTGTTTTAACATGTTTCTAATGTGTTTTAACGTGTTTCTGATGTTTTTAACATGTTTCTGATGTGTTTTAACATGTTTCTAATGTGTTTTAACGTGTTTCTGATGTGTTTTAACATGTTTCTGATGTGTTTTAACATGTTTCTAATGTGTTTTAAGGTGTTTCTAATGTGTTTTAACATGTTTCTAATGTGTTTTAACATGTTTCTGATGTGTTTTAACATGCTCTAATGTGTTTTAACATGTTTCTGATGTGTTTTAACGGTTTCTGATGTGTTTTAAACATGTTTCTAATGTGTTTTAACGTTGTTTCTGATGTGTTTTAACGTGTTTCTATGTTTTTTTAACATGTTTCTAATGTGTTTTAACGTGTTCTAATGTGTTTTAACATGTTTCTGATGTGTTTTAACATGTTTCTGATGTGTTTTAACATGTTTCTAATGTGTTTTAACATGTTTCTGATGTGTTTTAACATGTTTCTAATGTGTTTTAACATGTTTCTAATGTGTTTTAACATGTTTCTAATGTGTTTTAACGTGTTTCTGATGTGTTTTAACGTGTTCCTGATGTGTTTTAACGTGTTCCTGATGTGTTTTAACATGTTTCTAATGTGTTTTAAGGTGTTTCTGATGTGTTTTAACATGTTTTTAATGTGTTTTAACATGTTTGTAATATATTTTAACATGTTTTTAATGTGTTTTAACATGTTTGTAATATGTTTTAACATGTTTCTAATGTGTTTTAAGGTGTTTCTGATGTGTTTTAACATGTTTCTAATGTGTTTTAACATGTTTCTAATGTGTTTTAACATGTTTGTAATATGTTTTAACGTGTTCCTGATGTGTTTTAACATGTTTCTAATGTGTTTTAACATGTTTGTAATATGTTTTAACGTGTTCCTGATGTGTTTTAAGGTGTTTCTGATGTGTTTTAACATGTTTCTAATGTGTTTTAACATGTTTCTGATGTGTTTTAACATGTTTGTAATATGTTTTAACGTGTTCCTGATGTGTTTTAACATGTTTCTAATGTGTTTTAAGGTGTTTCTGATGTGTTTTAACATGTTTTTAATGTGTTTTAACATGTTTGTAATATGTTTTAACATGTTTTTAATGTGTTTTAACATGTTTGTAATATGTTTTAACATGTTTCTAATGTGTTTTAACATGTTTCTGATGTGTTTTAACATGTTTCTGATGTGTTTTAACATGTTTCTGATGTGTTTTAACATGTTTCTAATGTGTTTTAACATGTTTGTAATATGTTTTAACGTGTTCCTGATGTGTTTTAACGTGTTCCTGATGTGTTTTAACATGTTTGTAATATGTTTTAAGGTGTTTCTGATGTGTTTTAACATGTTTTTAATGTGTTTTAAGGTGTTTCTGATGTGTTTTAACATGTTTTTAATGTGTTTTAACATGTTTGTAATATGTTTTAACATGTTTCTAATGTGTTTTAAGGTGTTTCTGATGTGTTTTAACATGTTTTTAATGTGTTTTAAGGTGTTTCTGATGTGTTTTAACATGTTTCTAATGTGTTTTAACATGTTTGTAATATGTTTTAACATGTTTCTAATGTGTTTTAAGGTGTTTCTGATGTGTTTTAACATGTTTCTAATGTGTTTTAAGGTGTTTCTGATGTGTTTTAACATGTTTCTAATGTGTTTTAACATGTTTGTAATATGTTTTAACATGTTTCTAATGTGTTTTAAGGTGTTTCTGATGTGTTTTAACATGTTTTTAATGTGTTTTAACATGTTTGTAATATGTTTTAACATGTTTGTAATATGTTTTAACATGTTTCTAATGTGTTTTAAGGTGTTTCTGATGTGTTTTAACATGTTTCTAATGTGTTTTAACATGTTTCTGATGTGTTTTAACATGTTTCTAATATGTGTTTCTAATGTGTTTTAACATGTTTCTAATGTGTTTTAATGTGTTCCTGATGTGTTTTAACATGTTTCTAATATGTGTTTCTAATGTGTTTTAACATGTTTCTAATGTGTTTTAATGTGTTCCTGATGTGTTTTTAACATGTTTCTAATATGTTTTCCTGATGTGTTTTAACATGTTTCTAATGTGTTTTAACATGTTTCTAATGTGTTTTAACATGTTTCTAATGTGTTTTAAGGTGTTCCTGATGTGTTTTTAACATGTTTCTAATGTGTTCCTGATGTGTTTTAACATGTTTCTAATGTGTTTTAACATGTTTCTAATGTGTTTTAACATGTCTCTAATGTGTTTTAACATGTTTCTAATGTGTTTTAACATGTTTCTAATGTGTTTTAATGTGTTCCTGATGTGTTTTTAACATGTTTCTAATATGTGTTCCTGATGTGTTTTTAACATGTTTCTAATATGTTTTCCTGATGTGTTTTTAACATGTTTCTAATATGTTTTCCTGATGTGTTTTTAACATGTTTCTAATATGTTTTCCTGATGTGTTTTAACATGTTTCTAATATGTTTTCCTGATGTGTTTTAACATGTCCATGGCATGTCGTCACCACTCTGACCTCACTCAATCTCCTGTTTTGACTCTCGGCCACACAAATGTCAGCCAGCATTCAGTCATGAAGAAAAATGGGGGTGGTATGATACATGCATGTCAGTCACCTTGAAACATGGAAACACCAGAGGACTTTTACACCAGCACCATTGCACTGCAGCATGAATGGGAGGTCCCGCCATCATGACCACCTCTCAGTGACAGACGTGGAGGCAGACAGGTGGGGTCAAAACAAGTCACACCCTGAACTACGACAGGTCATGTCACTATGATGTCACTGTGATGTCACTGTGATGTCACTGTGATGTCACTGTGATGTCACTCTGCAACGCCTCAGATGCTGGTTGTTGCCTCTATTTGTGTGTTTTATTTTGGTGTTAATAGGGGCGTATTATGCAGACTTCCTGTTATTAATATAAAGGGTCCCTTCTTTCCTTAGTGGGCTCCGACTCCACTCCTCCTCTTCCTCCTCCTCCTCTTCCTCCTCCACTCCTCCAGAGGTAAAGTAAATCTGTCTAAATCCTGGAGGGTGTGGTGATGGGGGTGAGGACGGGTGTGGGGCGGTGAAGTGAATAAAGATAATCAGCTTTCCTTCACAATAAATGCGATGTGAGCTGGAGGAACATTACGATTCATCACATGGTTAACTTTAAACAGATTTCTGACCCCTACAGGCCGGACACGGAACAACACCAAGGGCCCGACAGGTTTCACGCCTGCACTGCGAGGACCTGTTGGATTACGGGGACAAAGAGTGACTTTATAATCATCAGCTCAGCACGCTACAGGAAGATGACGAGTTTCTGATGATGATGATGATGAAAACGGTTAAAAGTTAGTTAAAATAAAATTATGAGGAAGGAGCTGAAGGAAACTGAAGTGTATTCATCTAATGTTTCTGAAACAAAGCCTGGATCAACTGAAGGAAAGTGAAGTGTTGTTGAGGAAAGACAAAAAAACATTTTTAAGGTAAAACTGTTGGATTTTATTTAAGTTGAGACAGAATGAACATAAGTGTCTTTGTTATGTTTGTTTCATTGAAACTGAACGAAGTGTTTTTGTTGCTGAGGAAAGAAACATTACTTTTATCTTTAAATGCCTTAAAATGAACTGAAGGATTTAGACTTTAAAAGATTTTTACACTGAAGTCCAGACTGAAGGAAGTTAAAGTGTATTTCTTCTATTTGTTTCATTAAAACTGAGGGAAGTGGAAGTGCAACAGAAAACTGTCACGCCTTAAAATAAAGCTTGATTTCTAAAGACACTGAAAGGACAGAAAATATTTTATTAAGACGTTTTGTTTCTCAAATCCAAACTGAAGGAAACTGAAGTGTTTCTGTCAGAGAAAAAATTCAAAACTTTATTTCATTACTAGTTTATATATTATTATAATATTAAAATAAAGATGCTTTCAGCTCAAACTGAAGGAAGTCGAAGTGTTTCTGACGTGAGAACTTTTGCAAAACTTTAAAGCACCTGGACAGCTTTATTTTATTATTACTTTATATATTATAATACTGAATATTGAAATAAACTTCTTAAAAACATGTTTTAACCTTTCTAATTTATGAAAGTAATTTTAAATATTTAGTTTTCATTCGTTGTGCAGCCCTCTCTCTCTCTCCCTCTCTGAGTCTTCACGTCTCTCGCCCTTCATCAGTCTGTCCTTCATGGGGGGTCTTCATAGAGCACAAACACCTTCACTCCACCTTATACTCTCCGTCCTCACATCCTCCGTCCTCACATCCTCCGTCCTCACATCCTCCTTTCTTTTCTTTCCACCTCACCGCCTTCTTTTTCTCTCCTCCATCTTTTTTGCCTGAGCTCTTTTCATCGGACAGCGGCGAGCCGAGCGGCCGGCGGCGCTCAGTGGTCTGAATGGTGATTAGGAACGAGGATCTACTTTTCTTTGTTCGGGGGGGGGCAGATATGAAAGACTTTGAGGTCAGCGACAGACTCACGATTATATCAGAAGACTTCGTGTTTGTGGTTATGGGACGACTCGATGAACACACATAAAAACTTGTTGGTGTCACTTACGGGGACATCACAGCGCCCACGCTTTAACATTATTTTACATGTTATTAATCTAATAAAATGTTTTTATATCAAAAATCAAACAAAACAAAACGTGTTTGTCTGATGAAATTATTAAAATAATTAATAAATGAACGTTAAATTAACATTCTGATGAAATAAACAATGAACCAGAACCAGAACCAGAACTTCACGGCCTCATTTATCTCTGCAATCCCTGAAAGGCAGCTCAGTGTGGGGACCCTGTTGCTTTTAAAACACCTGGTTCTGAAGGTTCTGGATCTGGACAGAGAGGTCCAGATGTCCGTGGTGAGTCAGTGTTTCTTTATGATGTCACATAAAAACAGAATCCTGATAAAAAAGTTTAAGAACTGGGCCGTGTGGTCCAGCAGACCTTCAGGTCCTTGTCGGTCTCAAAACATTTTATTTAAACATCATTAAATCTGATGGTTCTGGTTCTGATCCTGGAGGGTCACTCAGACCCAGATCAGTCTGTCCTCAAGCTGTCGGAGGTCTGAAATGTGGCGTCAATGTGCGAGCATGTTGTAAACATGGAGACCGAAAACACAGGACTGGATGCTGACACGGCTGTGAGACATGTGGCACGCCGCCGTCGCCTGAACTGGACCGGACCCTGACACTCATCCAGCACCGGCAGCTCCAGACCTGCAGGTCCTGGTTCTGTTCTGAAGGAGGTTCTGGATCATACAAACAGTTTTTTAAAGGTCACAAAAATGTAATTTTATTTAGAAACTTTAGAAGAGCTCGTCAGAGAAACGTCGTTTCAGAAGCTGAAATATTTCAGACTTGCATAATTTGAATAAACTGAAGTTGAACACAGTGTCAGCCCGTCGGCCGGCAGCTCTCAGATCAGGTCACGGTGAATGAAAGCAGAAGCAGCTGCAGACTCACAGCTGGATGTGACGGACGGACACCCGGCGATGGAGGAGGCTCTTCAGCCGACACAGATCCGGTTACCCCGGCCTTAATCTGCCCCCCACACCCTCATCAACCCCTCCCGAGACCCCCGAGAGGAGGAGGCCGAGCCGGAGGAGAAAAACCACGGAGACCACGGGAGGAGGCGTCGTCACAAAAACTTACCACGGAGGAATTTAACGTTTCAATCAGAGATGATTAAATTAAAATCTTTATTTAATTTAATGTTTTTTAAATTAGTTCAGTTTCATTTACCTGAAAAATTGTTTTATGATAAACGAGACAAAAGCACAAAAATATAAAAATATAAAAACATAAAATGTTTTTTTCTGAACGAGTTTAAATTAAAATTAAATTGTAAATTTAAAAAATCGTTTTTAGTTTTTGAGTCGACAGAAAAAGAGGGTGTTGGTTTAACTTCCTTCAACAAACAAAATTAAATTAAATTAAATGTTTTAATGAATTTATTTTATTTTGTACATTTAAGTTAAAATCTGTCTTTTTGTTGTTGTTGTTTTCAGAATAAAGCGGCGGGGATCCACAGGTCCTCACGCCGAGCTGGAGCTCCGAATAACGGTTTCTCTTGACTCAGCTCAGACCCGCACCGCGCGGCACTCATGCTGGACTCATGCGGGTCCCAGCTCCGCTCCATCATCACGTGGACCTCCAAACACTCAGCCCCGGTAAAACCTCCGTAAAGTCCCGTTAAAAAACTTTTCCGAGTCTGTCTGTCGCGGCCCCAGCAGCAGGCGGGCGGGGAGCTCCCAGCCCGGGGCGCCGGCTGGCCGGGCGGGTACAGTGTGGTGTGTGGTGCTCTTACCGTTCTTCCGCCGGGGGTTGGCCTGTTTTCGCCTCTTGCAGCGGGGTCCCTCCGCCATCATCTCCTGCTTCATTGAGGAGTCAGTACAGTCCGCATGGGGCTCCTCGATCCGGCTCCGCTCCGCTGCTCCTCCCGCTGCCTGACAACCAGCACACACACAGTAAATCCCAGAACCAGAACCAGAACCAGAACCAGAGAGTCCGCCGGGACCCGCTTCACTGTGTACTTCAGGGAACTTCAGGAAAAATTAAATTCCATTTAGAAAAGTTTGTTTTTGTTTGTTTTCTTGGAGAGCGCGCACCGACACGCACCGCCCCGCGTCCCCGTCCGCCTGATCTAAGAGGAGAGGAGCGAGTGTGCGGGGCTGAGGGAGGAGGAGGAGGAGGAGGAGGAGGAGGAGGAGGAGGGCGGACACACACACACACACACACTAACGAACACACACTCACACATTCACCAACACACACCACACACACACACACACACCAACACTCACACATTCACCAACACACACACTCACACACCAACACACACACACACACACACACACACACACACACACACACACACACCAACACTCACACATTCACCAACACACACACTCACACACCAACACACACACACACACACACACACACACACACACATTTACCAACACGCACACTCACCAACACACACACACACACACACACACACAACACACCAACACACACACACACACACACATTTACCAACACGCACACACACCACACACACACACACACACAACACACACCAACACACACACACACACACACACACACACACCCCAACACACACACACCAACACACACACACTCACCAACACACACACACACACACCCAACACACACACACACACACACACACACACACACCCCAACACACACACTCACACACATTCACCAACACACACACACACTCACCAACACACACACACACACACGCACACACACAACAATAAACTTGTTTGTTTTTTCTTTTGCCTCATCATTAATCATCATTAATCATCAATAATCATCAATAATCAATAATCAGTAATCAGTCGTCGATCATCGATCATCGATCACTGCTGTAACACATTTCAGTATCAGAATGCGTGAATGTGAAGAATGCGGTTATATAACGCGTTCAGGCCCCGCAGCTCGTATTTTAATTTCAATTTAATAACCTTTAAATAACGTTTAATTAACATGTTTTAAAACGTTAATTAACGTGTAATCCCGTCATTACGTCTTTTAATGTGAATTAACTTCTTAACGGGCTCCTTCTGTCCGCGGGGCTCGCGGCTCGTCTCTGTCCGGGTCTCTGGATGTCTGAGCGGGGAGCGGCAGCAGCAGGACGCGGGGACACTCGCCCTGCTCCCCGGCCTGCCTGCCTCTCCCCTCTCGCTCACATCTCTCCGCGCCCGCGTCGCTTCCATTCTCCATCCAACAGCTGGAGCAGTGGGAGCGCGCACCTGTCTGCTCTCACCTGTGCGTGCGCACCTGTCTGCTCTTACCTGTCCACCCAGGTAGAGCAGCTCAGGTACCCGCCGCGCTGATTGGCTCCTGAAAGAGATGCAGAGGAGAGGAGACATACCAGAGAAGCTCCGTGTCTCCTGCAGGAGGAAACACAAAGTGCTGTAGCGTCTGAACGTCCTCGCACAAAGGAAGCTGGACCTGGACCCGGTTCCGTCTGGTACGTCCCGGTGCTGCCGCAGAGCGGTGTCCGGGATGGGAGCGTGGCTCCGGGCGGGCAGGTCGGGAACGGTCTGTGTGACGCCTCCCTGCCGGAGCTGTCACCACAACAAACACCACGCGCCACCTACCTTCACAAGGAGGGATCGTTAATGAAGGAGTGACTCCTCCTCTTCCTCCTCTTCCTCTCCTCCTTCATCTTAGTCTCCTACTCTTCTTCCTTCTCCTTTTACTCTTCGTCTTCCCTCTTCTTCTCTTTATCCTCCTCATCCTCTTCTCCATCTCCTTCTCTTATTCATCTACTCCTCTACCTCTCCCCTCTTCTTCTCTTACTTTGTTAAATTAGTTTAAGTTTTGTTGATGAGCGTTATTTTATGTTGTTATAATAGTTTACGTTATGTTATATTAGTTTACGTTATGTTATATTAGTTTACGTTATATTACTTTACGTTATGTTATATTAGTTTACGTTATGTTATATTAGTTTACGTTATATTACTTTACGTTATGTTAGCTTTCATTAATATGGTTTCCGTTATGTTATATGAGTTTACGTTATGTTATATTAGTTTGTTATATTGTTATGTTACAATATATTCGTTTACGCTGTTATATTAGTTTACGTTGTCAGTTTATGTTATTATGGTTTCCGTTATGTTATATTAGTTTACGTTATGTTAGTTTCCGTTAATATGGTTTATGTTATGTTATATCAGTTTATGTTATGTTATATTAGTTTACGTTATGTTATATTAGTTTACGTTATGTTAGTTTCCGTTAATATGGTTTATGTTATGTTATATCAGTTTATGTTATGTTATATTAGTTTACATTATGTTATATTAGTTTACGTTATGTTAGTTTCCGTTAATATGGTTTATGTTATGTTATATTAGTTTACGTTATGTTATATTAGTTTACGTTATGTTAAATTAGTTTGTTATATTGTTATGTTACAATATATTAGTTTACGCTGTTATATTAGTTTACGTTGTCAGTTTACGTTATTATGGTTTCCGTTATGTACATTATATTAGCCTACCTTATGTTAGTTTACGTTATGTCAGTTTACGTTATTATGGTTTCCGTTATGTTATATTAGTTTATGTTATATTAGATTTCGATATATCAGTTTACGTTATGTTATATTAGTTTACGTTATGTTAGTTTCCGTTAATATGGTTTATGTTGTTATTTCAGTTTACGTTATGTTATATCAGTTTACGTTATGTTATATTAGTTTACGTTATGTTATATTAGTTTACGTTGTCAGTTTACGTTATTATGGTTTACGTTATGTTATATCATATCAGTTTACCTCATATTAGTTTACGTTATGTCAGAGTGTTATTAGAGTTTACGCTATATCAGTTTACGTTATGTTATATTAATTTACATTGTTAGTTTACGTTATTATAATTTACATTGTTATTTCAGTTTACCTTATATTAGTTAGCTATTAGTTTACTTTATATTAGTTCGTTATACTAGTTGGTTCAATTCAGTTTTATTTATATAGCTCCACATCATAACAAAAGTTATCTCATGACACTTTTCATACAGAGAAGGCCTCTTTATAATATTATTTACAGAGACTGTACAGTCCCACCATGAGCAAGCACTTGGCAACAGTGGTGAGGAAAAACATCCAGCAGGGTTAGGGTTAGGCAGAAACCTCAAACAGACCCAAGCTCATTGGTAGACAGTCTATAAATTGTAATTGAGAGATACACGATCCATGAGAACCTGCTGGACGAGAGCGCACAGAAACTCCAGAGAAGAAGTTTAGTTATTAACATGTATTAATGAGACATGTATGTTTACAGATGGAGAGAGAGAGAGACAGAGACACAGAGAGAGTAGTTTGAGTAGAGTTTTCAGTAAAGGGAGATGTGACTACATCTTAAAACCAATACCGTGTCTAACTAGGCATCACCCTGAAAGAGAAAGAAGGGCAGAGAGAGAGACAGACAGAGTCCCCCTGCAGTCTGATCCTATGGCAGCATCACTCAGGACGACCTGAGCCAGCACTGACTATAAGCTCAGCACCGACTATAAGCTCAGCACCGACTATAAGCTCAGCACCGACTATAAGCTCAGCACTGACTATAAGCTCAGCACCGACTATAAGCTCAGCACTGACTATAAGCTCAGCACCGACTATAAGCTCAGCACTAACTATAAGCTCAGCACTGACTATAAGCTCAGCACTGACTATAAGCTCTATCACAGAGGAAAGTCTTCAGTCTACTCTTAAAGGTTTGACCGTGTCTGCCTCCTGAACCCAGATTGGTAGTTTGTTCCACAGAGGAGGAGCCTGATAGCTGAAAGCTCTGGCTCCCAATCTACTTTTGGAGACTATAGGAACCACAAGGAACCACAAGGAACCCAGCGTCCTGAGAGCGCAGTGTTCTAGAGGGGTAGTAAGGTACTATGAGCTCTTTTAGATATGATGGTGTCTGACCATGAAGAGCTTTGTAAGTAAGGAGGAGAATTTAAATTCTATTCTAGATTTAACAGGGAGCCAATGCAAGGAAGCCAGAATGGGAGAGATGTGATCTCTGATCTTGGTTCCTGTCAGAACACGTGCAGCAGCATCTGAATTAACTGCAAAGTCCTCAGAGACTTATTGGAGCAGCCTGATAACAAAGAGTTACAATAGTCCAGCCTTGAAGTAACAAATGCGTGGACTAGCGATGTTACGTAAGTGGAAGAATGCAGTCCTTGAAATTTGTTTTATACATAAGTGGTTAGTATTATGTTATATTGGGGGTTCGCCCAGGGCGCACGTGGCCAGGACCGGCGTTAGATTACCATTGTTGTGTTACCTTAGTTTATGTCATGTTACATTATGTGAAATTATGCTACTTTAAACAAAGCGTTGTGTTAAATAATATAATACACAATACAATAGATATCATCATGTTACTTTAAATCAAAATGTGTTACACATTATGTTATGCTAAAGGATGTTACATTAAATCATGTTACATTAGGGTGCATTACAAGGTTGTTGGATAATTATTATTGTTATTATTAGTAATGTCCTCATTGGGCTTCTGTACTCATGGCAAGCATTAAATCTGTTCCGTTGTATAGGTCATGTGACTCTGCAGCCTCACGCAGGTGGATGATAATCTGTGATGGAGACGTCTGGATTACATTAATCTGTGTTGTCGTGGGTTAGTAGATGGGGGGTATTATTGGGGTGTTAAAGGGGTATTACACTAAGTGCTCCCAGGGGGAGGCGGTCCACATCTGTGCGATGACCAAAACCATCCTGCACCTGCCGCAGCAGGAAGTACATCCTCTGAAGGTAGGAGCTGATATTCAGTTTGAGGTTCTGGATGATTCCTGGACGGTTCCCAGGAACCAGAACGACTCCATAGTGATCTGAAATCACCTAGATATGAACATGTCTCTTCATTTTGATATTCACACAAGGAAGAAGCATTAATAATCTTCATTACTCTGTTTATATTCCTGGTTAATCAAAAGACATTAAGAATCGTATTTGTTGAGCCGCAGTGTTATACATTAACTCTGAACGTCTCTGTGCACGTTGTTTGTGACCACCATCATTTGTCCTTCACATTAGGAGGGAGAGGGTGAGGTAAGGGGGGTGTAATCAGATATTAAATCTGTAGACCGGACCATTAAATACAGGAAGCAGCTGATGTTTCCAAAATAAAAGTCATAGTGGTGACAGAAGTACGGCGTGGTGTTCGGCGTGTTTCATGGTGCTTCCTGTGCACAGAAACATGCATGTTGTATGTGCTCCCACACACTCCTCCCAGGCTGGATTAAAGAGGAGGAATAAGTCTCTCCTCCTCTTCCTCCCCCTCATCCTCCTCTCATCACAGCTTCCTGTTCAATCTACCTGACAGTCTTTTCACAGGTACAAAGTAATCCTCGCCGTGGGCTTGCTGAGCTGAGCCGATCACGAGTCAAATGTTTCTGCTTCACATTAAAAGACTCAGCATCATTTCACTTCCTTTCCAAAACACAAAGAACTGTCCTCGCTCAGTGCTGATGAAGGTCAGCGCCTGCACACCAAACGTCCGCCGCAGTCCATCATAGGGAAGTCCTGTAAACCGTTGTTTTTGTTGTCGGATTAACCGACCGGCAGCTCAAACGGATTTTCTGCTGCTAAGACTCAGAGATGATTTCAAACTTTAATGAAACCACAACCGGAGACAGAGACCTGAACCAGCATCAGGGTCTGACAGACCACTACAGACCTGGACCAGACAGAGTATGATTGGGGATTTTCACCAGGTCTGTCAGCGCTGCGGTTTTGCTCTGTCCTCTGCCCAGCGTCAATCCCCACCGGGCTAGCCATATTCATGCGAGATCACGAGAGAATCCTAAATGTACATGAGACCGTGAGATCCCGCATAAATCTGTGTGTATAAAATAACAACAAACAGCTGACTTTGCGTCTCCTACATGGAAGAGATTATAAAAAGCATCTGTTGTCATAAATGATTGTGTGTTGTTCCACAACAATTAGTCTCTAGTCGTTCATGTTGAGACTCTTTGATCGATTGACCGCTGACCTGGTGCCACCGGTCATGACGTAACGTTGATATGAAGTTGTAATAGGCTCAATGAACTGCGTATTGTGTTTTATTTTGAAAGGTGGTGGAAGTGTATTACGTTGTTTATGTGTTGGATTTCCTGTCTGGTGCAATCTGCTGTGTTGAGCTTCACACGGTTTAGCAGCTCCGTCATAAATAGAAATGCTACAGAATGATAGCGCTGCAGCGCGGAGAGACGCTGCTGAGACGTGCCGCGGTGCATTCATTGATTAGAGCTCCAGCGATTCGCTCCGGTGACCGCAGCACAGCCATTCTGCAGCGCTTATGTCCCAGGTGGAAATTGGGCTTGGCCGGACTCTGGGGAATATGGTGGATTGACAGACTCTGCTGGACTGTGGTGTCTCTGTTAGTCCTCTCTTTGGTGTCGGCGTTGCAGGAAACAGTGAGCAGCTTGATGATGGAGGTTTGTTGCAGCTTCACCTCAATGTCACTTCCTGTTCAGTCATTGTGTTGAACAATCATCCAAACATGGACTTCCTGCTGTCAGATAACCCCCCCCCCAATCAGTCAACGCTCACGGCGTCCTGTTTCCTGCTCAGGTATCTCAGTTCACTTTCCTTTAATCTGGGGCCGGTTCTAAGGACAGACCGGTGTGAAGGCTCACCTTACCACAGGAAGTAAGAGCGTTGATGGAACCATGACAGACCACCATGTCAGCTTCCTGTGCCCTACCAAATTAAGATTAAGAGAAATTTGATTGATGTAACAATGTAAACTTCTCCTCCACATTCGTTAAAAGCGACAGCAATCAGATGGTCGTGATGTCACTAATAACTGTCCAATAATCAGCTGATTGGTCCCAGAAGTGTGTGATGAACTTTTACTCTGAGCATCGTGTTCCTATGATAAACCACTGACCAATCAGAAGGCTCCCTGAAACAGGGGACGGAGTCACAGGATGTGATGTGACGTTATCATTTGTACGTTTCTGCACACGCTCAGTCTGAGCTGTCACAGACAGGAAGCTGTTTGCGTTTATCAGAGCTCCTGAATGCATCATGACAAACCACCAGCAGCCAGCACATGGTTAAAAATATCTGACGGGCTGTCAGTCCCACGCCACAATGATAGGGACACCATGACGAGGAGACACCATCACGAAGAGTCCTCCTGCACGCTGTCTGTCCTCCTGACAGACTCTGACCTGAGAACAGGAGGTCTGAGGTTCAGTCCCTTCACGGCCTCCGAGGATCAGACGATTGTCCAATCACACTCAGTTTTACAGCATCAGTCCACAGAGGAAGAAGAGGGGGAGGAGGAGGGCACAGCGACACACTGCTCAACTGGAGGGTCGACAACACGTTAATGTCACCTGAACATACAGTGTGAACGTGTGTACTTCAGGGACATCTGTAATGTGAAGTAACTGTCCTCAGCAGGCTTCTGTCTTACGGCTCCTTTCTGTGTTTACAGAGGAACCAGAGTCGGGTCAGGACGCCCCAAGCTCGGTGCTAGAAGGTGCTGGACCCCCCTGCTTGTTGTTTTAGGAGGTTTACTGTGTAACGTGGACTCCCTTAGGGAGCGTTCACAGAAATCTGATCTGAAGGCAGCAAGTTAAAGAAACTTCTTCTTCTGTGGTGCTTCTTCTCTAAATACAACACTTCCCCCACATGTTGGACTGAACACAGTCTACTGGAGACAATGGGGCCGTCCTATGAAGTTTATAAGCCTGTCAGCGTGGACGGACAAAGAAAAGACTGACAAGTACCTCACATACCTCAGATAATTTAAATACATCACGTATGTAATGTCGCGTACCTCAGGTAACTTAAATACATCACGTATGTAATGTCACGTACCTCAGGTAACTTAAATACATCACGTATGTAATGGCACGTACCTCAGATAACTTAAATACATCACGTATGTAATGTCACGTATCTCAGATAACTTAAATACATCACGTACGTTATGTCACGTACCTCAGATAACTTAAATACATCACGTACGTTATGTCACGTACCTCAGATAACTTAAATACATCACGTATGTAATGTCACGTACCTCAGGTAACTTAAATACATCACGTATGTAATGTCACGTACCTCAGGTAACTTAAATACATCACGTATGTAATGTCACGTATCTCAGGTAACTTAAATACATCACGTATGTAATGTCA
>CM014079.1:686616-699116 GCA_004119915.2 Collichthys lucidus
TATACGAACAGCAGCACCAACGTGACTAAAAACTACAAATATACGAACAACACCACGAACATGACTAAAAACTACAAATATACGAACAGCAGCACCAACGTGACTAAAAACTACAAATATACGAACGACACCACAAACATGACTAAAAACTACAAATATACGAACAACACCACGAACATGACTAAAAACTACAAATATACGAACAGCAGCACCAACGTGACTAAAAACTACAAATATACGAACGACACCACCAACATGACTAAAAACTACAAATATACGAACGACAGCACCAACGTGACTAAAAACTACAAATATACGAACGACAGCACCAACGTGACTAAAAACTACAAATATACGAACAGCAGCACGAACATGACTAAAAACTACAAATATACGAACGACACCACGAACATGACTAAAAACTACAAATATACGAACGACACCACGAACATGACTAAAAACTACAAATATACGAACGACACCACGAACATGACTAAAAACTACAAATATACGAACGACAGCACCAACGTGACTAAAAACTACAAATATACGAACGACAGCACCAACGTGACTAAAACTACAAAATAATAAAAGCAGAAACAACCAGTGACAAAAAATACACAAAAATAAAACAGCAGCACCAACGTGACTAAAAACTACAAATATACGAACGACAGCACGAACATGACTAAAAACTACAAATATACGAACGACACCACCAACATGACTAAAAACTACAAATATACGAACGACAGCACCAACGTGACTAAAAATTACAAATATACGAACAACACCACGAACATGACTAAAAACTACAAATATACGAACGACACCACCAACATGACTAAAAACTACAAATATACGAACGACAGCACCAACGTGACTAAAAATTACAAATATACGAACAACACCACGAACATGACTAAAAACTACAAATATACGAACAACACCACGAACATGACTAAAAACTACAAATATACGAACAACACCACGAACATGACTAAAAACTACAAATATACGAACAGCAGCACCAACATGACTAAAAACTACAAATATATGAACGACCCACCAACATGACTAAAACTACAAATATACGAACGACAGCACAACGTGACTAAAAATTACAAATATACGAAAGACAGCACCAACGTGACTAAAAACTACAAATATACGAACGACAGCCAACGTGACTAAAAACTACAAATATACGAACAGCAGCACGAACATGACTAAAAACTACAAATATACGAACGACAGCACAACATGACTAAAACTACAAATATACGAACGACAGCACAACGTGACTAAAAACTACAAATATACGAACGACAGCACCAACGTGACTAAAAACTACAAATATACGAACGACCAGCAACATGACTAAAAACTACAAATATACGAACGACAGCACCAACGTGACTAAAAACTACAAATATACGAACGACAGCTCCAACGTGACTAAAAACTACAAATATACGAACGACAGCACCAACGTGACTAAAAAACAAAATATACGAACGACAGCTCCAACATGACTAAAAACTACAAAATAGCACGACAGCACCAACTGACTAAAAACTACAAATATACGAACGACAGCCAACATGACTAAAAACTACAAATATACGAACGACAGCACAACGTGACTAAAACTACAAATATACGAACGACAGCCACCAACATGACTAAAAACTACAAATATACGAACAGCAGCCCAACATGACTAAAAACTACAAATATACGAACAGCAGCACCAACTGACTAAAAACTACAAATATACGAACACAGCACCAACATGACTAAAACTACAAATATACGAACAGCAGCACCAACGCCTGACTAAAAACTAAATATACGAACAGCAGCACCAACATGACTAAAAACTACAAATATACGAACGACAGCTCCAACATGACTAAAAACTACAAATATACGAACGACAGCACCAACGTGACTAAAAATTACAAATATACGAACGACAGCACCAACGTGACTAAAAACTACAAATATACGAACAGCAGCACCAACGTGACTAAAAACTACAAATATACGAACGACAGCACCAACATGACTAAAACTACAAATATACGAACAGCAGCACCAACGTGACTAAAAACTACAAATATACGAACAGCAGCACCAACGTGACTAAAAACTACAAATATACGAACGACAGCACCAACGTGACTAAAAACTACAAATATACGAACGACAGCACCAACATGACTAAAAACTACAAATATACGAACAGCAGCACCAACGTGACTAAAAACTACAAATATACGAACGACAGCACCAACATGACTAAAAACTACAAATATACGAACGACAGCTCCAACATGACTAAAAACTACAAATATACGAACGACAGCACCAACGTGACTAAAAACTACAAATATACGAACGACACCACCAACATGACTAAAAACTACAAATATACGAACAGCAGCACCAACATGACAATAAACTACAAATATACGAACAGCAGCACCAACGTGACTAAAAACTACAAATATACGAAAAGCAGCACCAACATGAAGGAAAAGAGGAAGAGGCTGATCGTGGTTTGCCATCTTAACGAACAAATTAGTCAAATGAATCAACTAAAAACTGTTGATTAATTTCCTGGTGATCTGTTAATCATCCAATCAGTGTCAAACCTTAATGTGACAGCAGCCAATCACAGCTCTCGGGCATTGAACCTTTAAATCATGTTATTCCTGTGACAGTGTCCTGATTCCTCCGTGTGAAATATTCCCACACTCTGTCACGTCCTTGCTCAGGTGTGTCCTCATCTCACCGCTCGCTACAAGCTAATGAAACAGCTCGCTCGCCCGTCCTCCCTCTCTCCCTCTCTCTCTCGGTTCTCGCCTGACAGCACATCACCTGGAGGGGGAGGGGAGATTAGGCTGTGTAGGATGAGGTCGCTGCCTAGTGGCTACGAGGTGGTAGTGACTCATCACAGACAGGTGACCTTCATCACCCCCCTCACCCCTCATCACCCCTCTACAACCTCCACCCACAAACCCTGACAGCCTCCTTGATGCAGCGCACACTGACTGAAGATTAACATGAATCAATATTTACACAGACATATTTAAACAACATTTAACAAACACACATTCAAACATATTCCAACATACTAACACAAACTAGATATAATGCTTTATATAAAATATAAATAAGATATCATGACATAATTCATTATAGATATTTACATAACATATATATATATATATATATCACATTATGATGCATTATAACACATAACACAATAACACATTATGAAGAAACATAACACACAATATAACACATAATGCATCATAACACATCAGACAGACAGGTGACATCAGACAGACAGGTGACATCAGACAGACAGGTGACATCAGACAGACAGGTGACATCAGACAGACAGGTGTGTCTCACTCTTACTAAGCAGCCTGCTGTACAGTGACCTGGGGTCCAATGATGTCCAATTAGCAAGACAAAGTTTGTTTAAAGACAGAAAGAACCAGAACTGGATGAGATAACATCTAGTTTTTATTTTTTTATCAAAGCTGCGGAGAGATCAAACATTAAAGATTAATTATTCATAATTAATGTTTGATCAAACATTAAAGATTAATTATTCATAATTAATGTTTGATCTCTTTCTGAGTTTCCATGTTGTCAGTCTGACATGTCGTTACAGCGGCTACATCCAGACATCATACATCTGGTGGAGGGAGGATGCATGAAAAAGCAGCATTCAACTGTGAGACATTACTGAACCAGAACCAGGACCAGGACCAAGACCAGAACCAGGACCAGGACCAGAACCAGGACCAGAACCAGAACCAGGACCAAGACCAGGACCAGCACCAGGACCAGGACCAAGACCAGGACCAGCACCAGGCCATCCTCTCCACGTTTGAGAGCAGTGCTGGCTCATGCTAAACTTTTGGGGCTGAACGTTTGAGTCTGATTGGATGATGGACACAAGGGAAGGAAAGCAGGAGACAAAGAGACGAAATGAGAATGAAAAAGAGGAACTGTGTGTGTACCGTGTGTGTGTGTGTAACGTGTGTGTGTGTGTGTGTGTAACGTGTGTGTGTGTGTGTGTGTGTGTGTGTAACGTGTGTGTGTGTTATCAGTGTGGAAGGTGTGTGTGTTGTAACGATCATCAGTTCCTCTTGGAACGTCTCGGACTTTAATCAGGTTTCAACACCTTCGAGTCCGACCGTTACAACACCTCCACCCTTGACACCGCCCACCTTCAGCACAGCTCCATGAGCATGTGAACTTATTTTTTAAAGGTGTCTGAGGGTGTCTGAAGGTGTCTGAAGGTGCCTGAAGGTGTCTGAGGGTGTCTGAAGGTGCCTGAAGGTGCCTGAAGGTGTCTGAAGGGGTCTGAAGGTGTCTGAAGGTGTCTGAAGGTGCCTGAGGGTGTCTGAAGGTGTCTGAAGGTGCCTGAAGGTGCCTGAGGGTGTCTGAAGGTGTTTGAAGGTGCCTGAAGGTGCCTGAAGGTGTCTGAAGGTGCCTGAAGGTGTCTGAGGGTGTCTGAAGGTGTCCGAAGGTGCCTGAAGGTGCCTGAAGGTGTCTGAAGGTGTCTGAAGGTGTCCGAAGGTGACTGAAGGTGCCTGAGGGTGTCTGAAGGTGTCTGAAGGTGTCTGAAGGTGACTGAAGGTGTCTGAAGGTGTCTGAAGGTGTCTGAAGGTGTCTGAAGGTGTCTGAAGGTGTTGAAGTGCCTGAAGGTGCCTGAGGGTGTCTGAAGGTGTTTGAAGGTGTCTGAAGGGGTCTGAAGGTGCCTGAAGGTGCCTGAGGGTGTCTGAAGGTGTCTGAAGGTGTCTGAAGGTGCCTGAAGGTGCCTGAGGGTGTCTGAAGGTGTCTGAAGGTGTCTGAAGGTGACTGAAGGTGTCTGAAGGTGTCTGAAGGTGTCTGAAGGTGTCTGAAGGTGCCTGAAGGGGTCCGAAGGTTTTCTGAAGGTGTCCGAAGGTGCCTGAAGGGGTCTGAAGGTGCCTGAAGGGGTCTGAAGGTGTTTGAAGGTGCCTGAAGGTGCCTGAAGGTGTCTGAAGGTGCCTGAAGGTGCCTGAAGGTGTCCGAAGGTGCCTGAAGGTGCCTGAAGGTGCCTGAAGGTGTCCGAAGGTGCCTGAAGGTGCCTGAAGGTGTCTGAAGGTGTCTGAAGGTGTCCGAAGGTGCCTGAAGGTGCCTGAAGGTGTCTGAAGGTGCCTGAAGGTGCCTGAAGGTGTCCGAAGGTGCCTGAAGGTGCCTGAAGGTGCCTGAAGGTGTCCGAAGGTGTTTGAAGGTGTCCGAAGGTGTTTGAAGGGGTCTGAAGGTGCCTGAAGGTGTCTGAAGGTGCCTGAAGGTGTCCGAAGGTGTCTGAAGGTGCCTGAAGGTGCCTGAAGGTGTCCGAAGGTGCCTGAAGGTGTCCGAAGGTGTTTGAAGGTGCCTGAAGGTGTTTGAAGGTGCCTGAAGGTGTCCGAAGGTGTCTGAAGGTGTCTGAAGGTGCCTGAAGGTGTCTGAAGGGGTCTGAAGGTGCCTGAAGGTGTCTGAAGGTGCCTGAAGGTGTCCGAAGGTGCCTGAAGGTGTCCGAAGGTGTTTGAAGGTGCCTGAAGGTGCCTGAAGGTGCCTGAAGGTGTCCGAAGGTGCCTGAAGGTGCCTGAAGGTGCCTGAAGGTGTCCGAAGGTGTTTGAAGGTGTCCGAAGGTGTTTGAAGGGGTCTGAAGGTGCCTGAAGGTGTCTGAAGGTGCCTGAAGGTGTCCGAAGGTGTTTGAAGGGGTCTGAAGGGGTCTGAAGGGGTCTGAAGGTGTCCGAAGGTGCCTGAAGGTGCCTGAAGGTGCCTGAAGGTGTCCGAAGGTGCCTGAAGGTGTCCGAAGGTGTTTGAAGGTGCCTGAAGGTGCCTGAAGGTGTCTGAAGGTGTCTGAAGGTGCCTGAAGGTGTCCGAAGGTGTTTGAAGGTGTCCGAAGGTGTTTGAAGGTGCCTGAAGGTGTCTGAAGGTGTCTGAAGGTGCCTGAAGGTGTCTGAAGGTGTCTGAAGGTGCCTGAAGGTGTCCGAAGGTGTTTGAAGGTGCCTGAAGGTGCCTGAAGGTGTTTGAAGGTGCCTGAAGGTGCCTGAAGGTGTCCGAAGGTGCCTGAAGGTGCCTGAAGGTGCCTGAAGGTCTCCGAAGGTGCCTGAAGGTGCCTGAAGGTGCCTGAAGGTGCCTGAAGGTGCCTGAAGGTGTCCGAAGGTGTCCGAAGGTGCCTGAAGGGGTCTGAAGGGGTCTGAAGGTGCCTGAAGGGGTCTGAAGGTGTCTGAAGGGGTCTGAAGGTGTCTGAAGGTGCCTGAAAGGTGCCTGAAGGGGTCTGAAGGTGTCTGAAGGTGCCTGAAGGTGCCTGAAGGGGTCTGAAGGTGTTTGAAGGTGCCTGAAGGTGCCTGAAGGTGTCTGAATGTGTCTGAAGGTGCCTGAAGGTGTCTGAAGGTGCCTGAAGGTGTCTGAAGGTGTCTGAAGGTGCCTGAAGGGGCCTGAAGGGGTCCGAAGGTTTTCTGAAGGTGTCCGAAGGTGCCTGAAGGGGTCTGAAGGTGTTTGAAGGTGCCTGAAGGTGCCTGAAGGTGTCTGAAGGTGCCTGAAGGTGCCTGAAGGTGTCCGAAGGTGCCTGAAGGTGCCTGAAGGTGCCTGAAGGGGTCTGAAGGTGCCTGAAGGTGTCTGAAGGTGTCTGAAGGTGTCCGAAGGTGCCTGAAGGGGTCTGAAGGTGTCTGAAGGTGTCCGAAGGTGCCTGAAGGTGTCCGAAGGTGTCCGAAGGTGCCTGAAGGTGCCTGAAGGGGTCTGAAGGGGTCTGAAGGTGTCTGAAGGTGTCTGAAGGTGCCTGAAGGTTCTGAAGGTGTCTGAAGGGGTCTGAAGGTGTCTGAAGGTGCCTGAAGGTGCCTGAAGGGTCTGAAGGGTGTTTGAAGGTGCCTGAAGGTGCCTGAGTTGTCTGAAGGGGTCTGAAGGGTCTGAAGGTGTCTAAGGTGTCCGAAGGTGCTGAAGGTGTCTGAAAGGTGCCTGAAGGTGCCTGAAGGTGTCCGAAGGTGCCTGAAGGGGTCTGAAGGTGTTTGAAGGTGCCTGAAGTGCCGAAGGTGTTCTGAAGGTGCCTGAAGGTGCCTGAAGGTGTCCGAAGGTGCCTGAAGGTGCCTGAAGGTGCCTGAAGGGGTCTGAAGGGGTCTGAAGGTGCCTGAAGGTGCCTGAAGGTGTCTGAAGGTGTCTGAAGGTGTCCGAAGGTGCCTGAAGGGGTCTGAAGGGGTCTGAAGGTGTCTGAAGGTGTCCGAAGGTGCCTGAAGGTGTCCGAAGGTGTCCGAAGGTGCCTGAAGGTGCCTGAAGGGGTCTGAAGGGGTCTGAAGGGGTCTGAAGGTGTCTGAAGGTGCCTGAAGGGGTCTGAAGGTGTCTGAAGGGGTCTGAAGGTGTCTGAAGGTGCCTGAAGGTGCCTGAAGGGGTCTGAAGGTGTTTGAAGGTGCCTGAAGGTGCCTGAAGGTGTCTGAAGGGGTCTGAAGGGGTCTGAAGGTGTCTGAAGGTGTCCGAAGGTGCCTGAAGGTGTCCGAAGGTGTCCGAAGGTGCCTGAAGGGGTCTAAAGGGGTCTGAAGGTGTTTGAAGGTGTCTGAAGGTGCCTGAAGGGGTCTGAAGGTGTCTGAAGGGGTCTGAAGGTGCCTGAAGGTGTCCGAAGGTGCCTGAAGGTGCCTGAAGGTGCCTGAAGGTGTCCGAAGGTGCCTGAAGGTGCCTGAAGGTGCCTGAAGGTGTCCGAAGGTGTTTGAAGGTGCCTGAAGGTGCCTGAAGGTGTCTGAAGGTGTCCGAAGGTGCCTGAAGGGGTCTGAAGGGGTCTGAAGGTGTCTGAAGGTGTCCGAAGGTGCCTGAAGGTGTCCGAAGGTGTCCGAAGGTGCCCGAAGGGGTCTGAAGGGGTCTGAAGGGGTCTGAAGGTGTCCGAAGGTGCCTGAAGGGGTCTGAAGGGGTCTGAAGGGGTCCGAAGGTGCCTGAAGGGGTCCGAAGGTGCCTGAAGGGGTCTGAAGGGGTCTGAAGGTGTCCGAAGGTGTCCGAAGGTGCCTGAAGGGGTCTGAAGGGGTCTGAAGGGGTCTGAAGGTGTCCGAAGGTGTCTGAAGGTGCCTGAAGGGGTCTGAAGGTGTCTGAAGGGGTCTGAAGGTGTCTGAAGGTGCCTGAAGGGGTCTGAAGGTGTCTGAAGGTGCCTGAAGGTGCCTGAAGGTGTCTGAAGGTGTCTGAAGGTGCCTGAAGGTGCCTGAAGGTGTCCGAAGGTGCCTGAAGGTGTCCGAAGGTGCCTGAAGGTGCCTGAAGGTGCCTGAAGGTGCCTGAAGGTGTCTGAAGGTGTCCGAAGGTGCCTGAAGGGGTCTGAAGGTGTCTGAGGTGTCTGAAGGTGCTGAAGGGGTCTGAAGGGTCTGAAGGTTCTGAAGTGCTGAGGTGTCTGAAGGGGTCTGAAGGGGTCTGAAGGAGTCTGAAGGTGTCTGAAGGGCCTGAAGGTGCCTGAAGGGTCGAAGGGGTCTGAATGTGTCTGAAGGTGTCTGAAGGGGTGAAGGGGTCTGAAGGGGTCTGAAGGGTTTGAAGGGTCTGAAGGGGTCTGAAGGGGTCTGAAGTGTCTGAAGGGGTCTGAAGGTGCCTGGAGGTGTCTGAAGGTGTCTGAAGGTGTTGAAGGGGTCTGAAGGTGTCTGAAGGTGTTTGAAGGGGTCTGAAGGTGTTTGAAGGGTCTGAAGGGGTCTGAAGGGTTTGAAGGTGTCTGAAGGTGTCTGAAGGGGTCTGAAGGTGTCTGAAGGTGTCTGAAGGGGTTGAAGGTGTTTGAAGGTGTCTGAAGGGGTCTGAAGGTCTGAAGGTTGTCTGAAGGTGTCTGAAGGTGTCTGAAGGGGTCTGAAGGTGTCTGAGGTGTCTGAAGGGGTCTGAGGTTGTTTGAAGGGTTGAAGGGGTCTGAAGGTGTGCTGAAGGTGTTCTGAAGGTGTCTGAAGGTGTCTTGAAGGGTCTGAAGGGGTCTGAAGTGCCTGGAGGTGTCTGAGGTGTCTGAAGGTGTCTGAAGGGGTCTGAAGTGTCTGAAGGTGTTGAAGGGCCTGAGGGGTCTGAAGGGGTCTGAAGGTGTCTGAAGGGGTCTGAAGGTGTCTGAAGGGGTCTGAATGTGTCTGAAGGTGTCTGAAGGTGCCTGAAGGGGTCTGAAGGTGTCTGAAGGTGCCTGAAGGGGTCTGAAGGGGTCTGAAGGGGTCTGAAGGTGTCTGAAGGGGTCTGAAGGTGTCTGAAGGGGTCTGAATGTGTCTGAAGGTGCCTGAAGGGGCCTGAAGGTGCCTGAAGGGGTCTGAAGGTGCCTGAAGGGGCCTGAAGGTGCCTGAAGGGGCCTGAAGGTGCCTGAAGGGGCCTGAAGGTGCCTGAAGGGGTCTGAATGTGTCTGAAGGTGTCTGAAGGTGTCTGAAGGTGCCTGAAGGGGCCTGAAGGTGCCTGAAGGGGTCTGAAGGTGCCTGAAGGGGTCTGAAGGTGTCTGAAGGTGTCTGAATGTGTCTGAAGGTGTCTGAAGGTGTCTGAAGGTGCCTGAAGGGGCCTGAAGGTGCCTGAAGGGGTCTGAAGGTGTCTGAAGGTGTCTGAAGGTGTCTGAAGGTGTCTGAAGGTGTCTGAAGGTGCCTGAAGGGGTCTGAATGTGTCTGAAGGTGTCTGAAGGTGTCTGAAGGTGCCTGAAGGGGCCTGAAGGTGCCTGAAGGGGCCTGAAGGTGCCTGAAGGGGTCTGAAGGTGTCTGAAGGTGTCTGAAGGTGTCTGAAGGTGCCTGAAGGGGTTGAATGTGTCTGAAGGTGTCTGAAGGGTCTGAAGGTGCCTGAAGGGGCCTGAAGGTGCCTGAAGGGGTCTGAAGGTGCCTGAAGGTGTCTGAAGGTGTCTGAAGGGGTCTGAATGTGTCTGAAGGAGTCTGAAGGGGCCTGAAGGTGCCTGAAGGGCCTGAAGGTGCCTGAAGGTGTCTGAAGGGGTCTGAAGGGTTGAAGGTTGTCTGAAGGGTCTGAAGGTGTCTGAAGTGTTTGAAGTGTCTGAAGGGGTCTGAAGGTGTCTGAAGGGTGTCTGAAGGGGTATGAAGTGTCTGAAGGTGTCTGAAGGGGTATGAAGGGGGTCTGAAGGGGTCTGAAGGTGTCTGAAGGGGTTGAAGGGGTTGAAGGTGTCTGAAGGGGTCTGAAGGTGCCTGAAGGAGTCTGAAGGGGTCTGAAGGTGTCTGAAGGGGTCTGAAGGCGCCTGAAGGTGCCTGAAGGGGTCTGAAGGTGTCTGAAGGTGCCTGAAGGGGTCTGAAGGGGTCTGAAGGTGTCTGAAGGGGTCTGAAGGGGTCTGAATGTGTCTGAAGGGGTCTGAATGTGTCTGAAGGGGTCTGAAGGGGTCTGAAGGTGTCTGAAGGGGTCTGAAGGTGTCTGAAGGGGTTGAAGGGTCTGAGGGTCTGAAGGTGTCTGAAGGTGTCTGAAGGTGTCTGAAGGGGTCTGAAGGTGTCTGAAGGGGTCTGAAGGTGTCTGAAAGGGTCTGAAGGTGCCTGAAGGGGTCTGAAGGGGTCTGAAGGTGTTTGAAGGTGTCTGAAGGGGTCTGAAGGGGTCTGAAGGTGTCTGAAGGGGTCTGAAGGTGCCTGGAGGTGTCTGAAGGTGTCTGAAGGTGTCTGAAGGGGTCTGAAGGTGTCTGAAGGTGTTTGAAGGGGTCTGAAGGTGTTTGAAGGTGTCTGAAGGGGTCTGAAGGTGTTTGAAGGTGTCTGAAGGTGTCTGAAGGGGTCTGAAGGTGTCTGAAGGTGTCTGAAGGGGTCTGAAGGTGTTTGAAGGTGTCTGAAGGGGTCTGAAGGTGTCTGAAGGTGTCTGAAGGTGTCTGAAGGTGTCTGAAGGGGTCTGAAGGTGTCTGAAGGTGTCTGAAGGGGTCTGAAGGTGTTTGAAGGTGTCTGAAGGGGTCTGAAGGTGTCTGAAGGGGTCTGAAGGTGTCTGAAGGGGTCTGAAGGTGTTTGAAGGTGTCTGAAGGGGTCTGAAGGTGTCTGAAGGGGTCTGAAGGTGTTTGAAGGTGCCTGAAGGTGTTTGAAGGTGTCTGAAGGGGTCTGAAGGTGTTTGAAGGTGTCTGAAGGGGTCTGAAGGTGTCTGAAGGGGTCTGAAGGTGCCTGGAGGTGTCTGAAGGTGTCTGAAGGTGCCTGAAGGGGTCTGAATGTGTCTGAAGGTGTCTGAAGGTGTCTGAAGGTGCCTGAAGGGGCCTGAAGGTGCCTGAAGGGGTCTGAAGGTGCCTGAAGGGGCCTGAAGGTGCCTGAAGGGGCCTGAAGGTGCCTGAAGGGGCCTGAAGGTGCCTGAAGGTGTCTGAATGTGTCTGAAGGTGTCTGAAGGTGTCTGAAGGTGACTGAAGGGGCCTGAAGGTGCCTGAAGGGGTCTGAAGGTGTCTGAAGGTGTCTGAAGGTGTCTGAAGGTGCCTGAAGGGGTCTGAATGTGTCTGAAGGTGTCTGAAGGTGTCTGAAGGTGCCTGAAGGGGCCTGAAGGTGCCTGAAGGGGTCTGAAGGTGCCTGAAGGTGTCTGAAGGTGTCTGAAGGGGTCTGAATGTGTCTGAAGGAGTCTGAAGGGGCCTGAAGGTGCCTGAAGGGGCCTGAAGGTGCCTGAAGGTGTCTGAAGGGGTCTGAAGGTGTTTGAAGGTGTCTGAAGGGGTCTGAAGGGGTCTGAAGGTGTTTGAAGGTGTCTGAAGGGGTCTGAAGGTGTCTGAAGGTGTCTGAAGGGGTCTGAAGGTGTCTGAAGGTGTCTGAAGGTGTATGAAGGGGTCTCTGGGGGTCTGAAGGGTCTGAAGGGGTCTGAAGGGGTCTGAAGGTGTCTGAAGGGGTCTGAAGGTGCCTGAAGGAGTCTGAAGGGGTCTGAAGGGTGTCTGAAGGGGTGCTGAAGGTGCCTGAAGGTGCCTGAAGGGGTCTGAAGGTGTCTGAAGGTGCCTGAAGGGGTCTGAAGGGGTCTGAAGGTGTCTGAAGGGGTCTGAAGGGGTCTGAAGGGGTCTGAATGGGTGTGAAGGGTCTGAATGGTCTGAAGGGGTCTGAAGGGGTCTGAAGGTGGTCTGAAGGGGTCTGAAGGTGTCTGAAGGGGTTGAAGGGGTCTGAAGGTGTCTGAAGGTGTCTGAAGGGGTTGAAGGGTCTGAAGGGGTATGAAGGTGTCTGAAGGTGTCTGAAGGACGTCTGAAGGTGTCTGAAGGGGTCTGAAGGGGTCGGATCAGATCTGCAGACTAAGCGTTGGACGTAACCCTATCAGTAGCAGTGTGTCCCACCTTCTCACCTCGGCCGAGGGTGGGGGCGGCGGAGGACAGAAAAAACGGCGGGGAAACAAACACGGCGGCGGAGGACGGAGAAGACCCACAACACACACACCCCAAGCACACACACACACACACACACACACACACACACACACCACACACACACACACACAAACACACCACACCCACACACACACACCAACACACACACACACACACACACACACACACACACAGACACCACACACACACACAAACACACACAACACATACACACACAACACACACACCCACACACACAGCAACACACGCACACACA
>CM014079.1:704116-760109 GCA_004119915.2 Collichthys lucidus
AACAGAACCACCAACAGAAACATCAACAGAAACATCAACAAAACCATCAACAAAACCATCAATAGAACCACCAGCAGAACCATCATCAAAACCACCAACAGAACGATCAACAGAAACATCAAAACCACCAACAGAAACAGCAACAAAACCACCAACAGAAACATCAGAACCATCAACAGAAACATCAACAGAACCATCATCAAAACCACCAACAGAAGCATCAACAGAAACATCAACAGAACCATCATCAAAACCATCACCAAAACCACCATCAAAACCACCAACAGAAACATCAGAACCACCAACAGAACCACCAACCGAAACATCAGAACCACCAACAGAAAGATCAACAGAAACATCAACAAAACCACCAACAGAAAGATCAACAAAACCACCAACAGAAACATCAACAAAACCACCAACAGAAAGATCAACAAAACCACCAACAGAAACATCAACAGAACCACCATCAGAACCATTAACAGAACCATCATCAAAACCACCAACAGAAACATCAACAGAACCATCACCAAAACCACCAACAGAACCACCAACAGAACCATCAATAGAACCACCAACAGAAACATCAACAGAACCATTATCAAAACCACCAACAGAAACATCAACAAAACCACCAACAGAAACATCAATAGAACCCCTAACAGAAACAGAAACAGAACCATCATCAAAACCACCATCAGAACCATTAACAGAACCATCATCAAAACCACCAACAGAAACATCAACAGAAAGATCAACAGAACCATCACCAAAACCACCAACAGAACCATCAATAGAACCCCTAACAGAAACAGAAACAGAACCATCATCAAAACCACCAACAGAAACATCAACAAAACCACCAACAGAAAGATCAACAGAACCACCAACAGAAACATCAGAACCACCAACAGAAACATCAACAGAACCATCAGAACCACCAACAGAAACATCAACAGAACCATCATCAAAACCACCAACAGAAACATCAACAAAACCACCAACAGAAAGATCAACATAACCACCAACAGAAAGATCAACAGAACCACCAACAGAAACATCAGAACCACCAACAGAAACATCAACAGAACCATCAGAACCACCAACAGAAACATCAACAGAACCATCATCAAAACCACCAACAGAAACATCAACAAAACCACCAACAGAAAGATCAACATAACCACCAACAGAAACATCAAAACCACCAACAGAAACATTAAAACCACCAACAGAAACATCAACAGAACCATCATCAAAACCACCAACAGAAACATCAGAACCACCAACAGAACCACCAACAGAAAGATCAACAGAACCACCAACAGAAAGATCAACAGAACCACCAACAAAACCACCAACAGAAACATTAAAACCACCAACAGAAACATCAGAACCACCAACAGAACCACCAACAAAACCACCAACAGAAAGATCAACAGAACCACCAACAGAAACATCAGAACCACCAACAGAAAGATCAACAGAACCACCAACAGAAACATCAACAGAACCATCAACAGAAAGATCAACAGAACCACCAACAGAAACATCAGAACCACCAACAGAAAGATCAACAGAACCACCAACAGAAACATCAACAGAACCATCAACAAAACCACCAACACAAACATCCAAACCACCAACAGAAAGATCAACAGAACCACCAACAGAACCACCAACAGAAACATCAGAACCACCAACAGAACCACCAACAGAACCACCAACAGAACCACCAACAGAACCACCAATGTCTCTCTCTGTCTGTCTGTCTCAGATGGTCTCCTATAAAAAACCCACAGTGACACCAACAATGAGGTGGACTGGGGTCTGTGGTGGAGAGGCCATTACATATTATCCCATGGCACCAACCTGTCTGCAGGTGTAGCCACCCTAATGTCTCCAGGTCTGGACATTAAAGTCACCTCCACCTCTGAGGTCATGGCAGGCAGAGCTGTGGCTGTTAAAGCTGAAATTCAGGGTTTCAGTTTCCGTCTGATCAACATCTATGCTCCAAATCAGGGCCCAGACAGGCTGGACCTGTTTCATAAGGTCTTGGCTTTCATCAAACGGTGCAGTCAGGACAGGGTTTTAGTGATGGGGGTGACTGGAACTGTACTTTGGAGCCCCACCTACAGGATGCTGCAGCCTTGGCACAGCTGGGGTGGTGGACGTATGGAGGCTCAAACATCCTAACGATGGACAGTACACATGGGTGAAGGTGGTGGATGGGGGGGCGAGTGCAGCCAGACTAGACAGGATCTACATGTCACATTCATATAGCAACAGATTACTGCACAGTCCCATTTCTCCAGCAGGTTTATCGATCACTGTTTAGTCACTTTAGATTTTCGCATCACACAAACATCCAAAGGCAGCTCACACTGGCACTTCAGAGTGAAGCTGCTGCAGGACACGGGTTTGTAAGACATTTGAGGCATTCTGGGAAATTTGGAGGCGGAGGAAGGGTGAGTTTGAGTTTTTGAGTCAGTGGTGGGAGGTCGGTAAGGCACACATCAGGGTTTTCTGTCAGCAGTACACCAGTCACTCAACAACACGGATCAGAAGAACCATGCAACACTTAGAGCAGGACATCAGGGACATGGAGGACAGGCTTCACACACACACACACTGCACCAAAAGAAACAGGACCTGAAACAGTTTTCACCACTGTCCGGGAGATGGACGCTCCCACCTCCTTTTTTTAATTTAGGAAAATCAGTATCAAGGAAAAAAACAGATGGTCTGTCTCCGCCGTCCTGATGGGTCAATAACTACAGAGAGGGTGAGATAGGAGGATGCGGTGGATTTATACAGCACCCTCTTCAGAGCGGAGGACGTTCACAGAGGACACAGGACAGAGTCTCCCTGGATGCCCACATTTCACTGGAGGAGCTGCTGCAGTGGGACAGATGGCCTCTGGTCTGGAGGGTTTTGGGTGCTGACCTGTGGGGGTGTGCTGCAGGACTATGAACTTTTATCAAAGGTGCTCACCAACAGTACTGAATCTATTCATCCACAGGGACCAGTCCTACTGTGTCCCGGACAGGTCCATTATGGACAACCTGCTTTTAATGAGAGACTTGTTTGATGTATGTAAACTGTACAGTTTTGACATGGGGGTGAGCAGGAGAAAGCTTTTGACCGGGTGGATCATGGTTTTCTTTTTTCTACTTTAAGGGCTTTTGGTTTTGGTGGTGGGTTTTGTCACTGCAGGGTTGAGCTGTCCAGTCAAAGTTAGGAGGGGTATCAGGCAGGGCTGTCCCATTTCTGGACAGCTCTACAGTTTAGCCATCGAACCTCTACTTTGTAGACTTAGGTCTAAGCTAACAGGGCTGCGTTTACCTGGTCTGCCCCAGCGGCCCCCGTTAGTGTTATCATCTGATGACATCAGTTTGTTGATCAGAGACCAGCGAGATGTAGATAACCTGATAGAAAGCCTTACACTGTACCAGGAAGCTTCCTCTGCCAAAGTAAACTGGGACAAGAGCGAAGCTTTACTAATCGGGCAGTGGACAGACACCTAAGCTAACAGGGGACCGGAGCTGGGGTAGACAGGGACTCAGGGTACTAGTGTCTTTCTAGGGACTGAGGAGTATGAGAGGAAGAACTGGGAGGGTGTTCTGGAGAAGGTGTGTGCCAGACTGCTGCTCCCTCAGCTCTCCTACAGGGGCCGGGTCCTCATTGCCAATAACTTGGTCGCCTCGGCCCTTTGGCACAGACTGGCAGTCTTAACACACCAAGAGGCCTGATAAGAACTTCCAGAAGGAGATCGTGGACTTCTTCTGGTCTGGGCAGCACTGGACACAGGCTCCTGTCCTGTATCTGCTGGTGCAGGAGGGTGGACAGGGACTGGCCCTGTTGTCTTCCAGCCTGAGAGTCACACTGAGAGAGGCTGGACTAGTTAAGTTGGGTCATGTCATGAAGATGTCTGTCCTTCATCTTGCAGACGCTCTGTGGTGGAGAAGGTCTGTGCTGTACCCACAGGCCTCAGAGTGTTTATCTCTATCTGACCAATGGGATGACGATTGTGAGTACGTCTTTCCCTCCCTGTTTGTGTCGCCAGCTGTGGGTCAGTGGCAGCCAGAGGTGGACGACCTGCTGAGTCTGAAGACCCCAGGGTCCACAGACTTTGAGACTCTGGGGAAGAAAGACCTCTACTTAAACTTACGCTCCCTGGCAGGGGTGAAGGTGTCCAGGTGGACTGAGGTCTTTGGCGTGGATCCTCCCCGAAGGGCTGTTGGCGGTCCCTGTACAAACCTCCTGTCAGCAAGCAGACCGGAGACCTCCAGTGGAGGGTTGTACACAGGGCCATACAAACAGGTATCTGGTACACCTTGATCCAAACACAGGGGACAGCTGTCTTCTGCTCCCAGCCAGAGACTCTTCCATCTCTTTGTCCAGGCACCTACAGAGGTGTTTTCTTTTCGTCTTTGTATTTTTGTGCCACATTGTTGCCATAGGAAGAAGTCTGTCCACCAGCTAATAAATCTTGTGTTTATTTATTATTATGATCTGAGTGTCTGATTGACTTGTGGAGCATGACGTGGCGCTCCAGTTTCTTGCAGCAACCCCAGTGTTGAGGTTTGCCGGCGTGGAAACACACGACCCTCCACTGAAAGATAGAAAGACCTCCGTTTTTCTGTGTCTTATATTCTGACCACTCAAAGCACACACACACACACACTGATGGTTCAGGAGCAGTTTGGGGTTCAGTGTTTTGCCTGTGTGGACTTGTTTTTGATCAGGATTTGTCCTTTAACGTCACATGAAACAAATTTCGAGGACTGCATTCTTCCACTTACGTAACATCGCTAAAATCAGACGCATCGTGTCTCAGGCGGATGCAGAAAAACTAGTCCACGCATTTGTTACTTCAAGGCTGGACTATTGTAACTCTTTGTTATCAGGCTGCTCCAATAAGTCTCTGAGGACTTTGCAGTTAATTCAGATGCTGCTGCACGTGTTCTGACAGGAACCAAGATCAGAGATCACATCTCTCCCATTCTGGCTCTTTCCTGTAGATTACATGTCTCATTAATGCATGTTACTTATTACTATGCATGACTGTCTCCCAATGAGCTTGGGTCTGTTGGAGGTTTCTGACAGAAGTTTTTCTTGCTCATGGTGAAACTGTTGGTCTCTGTAAATACTATTATAAAGAGTACGGTATAGACCTGCTCTGTAAAATAAATAAAATAAAATAGAATTGAATTAAACCGACCAATCAGTCAGTCACAAGTTAAACTTGGTAAACTTGTCTGAAGCAGACTCAGAGTGAAGGAGGTGACTTTAGAGAAGTGGGAAGTGTGAAAGAAGAAAAGGAAATAAACGAGTGTGAGGGCAGAACGGGAAGGTGTTTTCAACGTGTGTTCTCAGAAACACCAAAGAAGAAGAAGAAGAAGAGAAGAAGAAGAAAGAAGAAGAAGAAGAAGAAGAAGAAGAAGAAGAAGAAGAAGAAGCAGCAGTGCGGTGACAAGCTCGACTCAACCCCGAGAAGAGAAACGACATGTCAGCAGATTACAGCAAAGGGAAGTCAGACGGACACTTCAGTGTCGACACAGAAAAGAGGAAACTTCACGTGTGACTGTTTTTATATTTCCTTACCTGATTTCACACACGGGTTTGTTTCAGGTCAAGGAGGGCGGCGGGAACACACCGGAAAAAAAAAACAAGAAGAAGAAGAGTCAATGCAAAGAAATAACATGACACAGATATCAATAATTGATGAATCGATTGGAAAGAGCTCTGATCAGTGAGCAAGTTTAAGTCGTCACATTTCTTCTCTGACATTATCAAACAATCAATCAGTGATAATAACAGTAACTGTGAGTTGCTCGAGTTTGAAGACGATCAAAGAAAAATGTATTTTCAACATGTGTGTGATCAATAATCCGCCTTGTTTCCTGTGACGAGCACTGCCATGATTAATTAATAATAATTAGCAATATAATCTAAGATAACATCTGTTTGGGTAAAGGTCATCCTTCACATGTAGGCTAATGTTAGCACATATATTTATGTATTCTCAGACTTTTATTATTGAAATACACAGTACACTGGAGTTTTATATCATTACTTATATGTTGTATTGGTACTTTTCATTTTCATATTGATGCTTTATATTTTTATGTTGGTTCTTTATTTATATCTACACAGTTCAAGTCTTGCCAGCACGTCCTGTTGGTGAAATAACAAGGATGTAAATCGACTTGAAGGGGGGCACAGTGCAGACACAGGTCTGATTAAATTCTCTTCTGGTCTGCTGCACGTATACATAGGTCAGTAATTATTGTCTGGTATCGCTTGGATCGATTTGCATTTAACCCAGATTTCAGGACCGAAGAGGATTGTGTGACGCCAACAGAAAACCAGGACCGGAAGTCTTATCGTGGTCTTCTCGTCATCTGATGAAATAAATATTCCATTTATTCTTTCTTTTAGTTCAGCTCTATTCAGCATTGAATCATGTTTGAGGACAAAAGAGGCTCCTGAGATCACGTTAAGATGCCCCCCCCCCTCCACCACCACCACCCCCAGGGCAGGCTGCTGGGTCACCTCGTTCTGCCCCACAGGGGGCGCTTTCTTCCCCCCCCCCTGCAATCAACACTGCGTGACTGTTGAGTGTTAGCATGGAGCCCCGTTAGCTTAGCACCGCTGGCCTACAGCGATGGCACATTTCAACATGCTAGCTGTTCATGCTAGCTGGAACATGTTTGGCTCCAGCTGAGCGTCAACACGTGTGCCGGAGAACACGTGAACGCGTCCTGACGATGTTTCACCTCCATGTTTGACCCCGACTGACCCATTTGGGCTTTTTTCTGAGCGAGTTATCGACTGACCCGCTTACGCCTGTTTTCCCGTCACATCATCATCCGTGTGTGAACTGATCCAGACGTTAACATGCTTCATCCGTGTCACATCGATTGGACTAATAACTGATCCCATCACAACATGGCTGCCACTAACACTGATGCAGACGCTGATGAAGTTCAGTCTGAACACGACGAGCGGCGAGAAGGGCTGAAGAGGAAAAGCACACACATCAATGACCTCCATTGAATGTGGTCCCTTTGAGCGAGCCACAAACAGCCAATGAGTGCGCACAAAGCCGGCCTTTCAACTTCATCTGGACTGATGTAATAAAATTGACACATGGAGTCGGCTGAATTCTGGGGCGCCTGTTACCTAAACTCTCATTTCCAAAGCACTGTCACCTCCCCTCACTGCAAATGAATCAATTACAGAGCAGTATAATCCTGTTAGGGGGCACATGAATGCATACCTCCCCGTTGGCAGGTGCTGGCAGGCTGAGGGGGCTTATTGGAGCAGGCGATATCAAAGCCGAGGGTTTTATCTGCCACATTAGAGCCACCGCGAACCGCCGAGTACGAGCCGGCGAGTACGAGCCGCCGAGTACGAGCCGCCGAGTACGAGCCGCCGAGTACGAGCCGCCGAGTACGAGCCGGCGAGGCTGCACTTCTGTCTTAACCGACACGAAGAGAAGAAGTGTTCGAACAAACAGGAAGCACAGATTCTTCTGCTGCTGCTTCACACGTCCTCATTTCATCAAACTTTATATATTTATATAAATACACTGTAAATTTAAGGCAATTCACTTAACAGTCGTTTCCTGTTTTTTATAGGCAAGCTGCTAATTTACAGACATTACCTGTAAACTCTGATTTAACTACAAATCATTTATTACAGTCTATCACTTGTAAATTAGTATGATCACTTCACTGAAGGTGTTTGATTGTAACAATATGTTAAAAAGCAGTATTGTTTGCTTACAGTGATATTCTGTATTTTGAATGTTGAAAGTTCAAAAACAAGTTGAAACGTTTCTTTGTGGACGCATCATTTTTCAGACAGATCTGTGGAAATATTTTCCACATTTGACTGCTCAACTTCAAGAAATATAATTTAGATTTAATCAACGTTCTGTCTGCATCCACATTAAATATAAATATATAATATATATATAAATATAATCTTACTCAGAAAATGAAAATCTGATTTAAGAGGACGTGTGAACTCAATCACCCAGAGTTCTCAGCGTGCCTTTTCTTTTTAAGGTTGTTCTGTCAGCTGTCAGTTCTGAATGATTGACCAATCATCACGACCAGAACCAGAACCAGAACCAAGTGTTAGACGGACTCAGCCGCTTGTAAACATGGAGATTTGTTTGTCAGGTACAACTGTTACTGTTGGAAGCAGCAGAGGGGTGAGCAGGGTGAGGAGGGTGAGCAGGGTGAGCAGGGTGAGCAGGGTGAGCAGGGTGAGGAGGGTGAGGAGGGTGAGCAGGGTGAGGAGGGTGAGCAGGGTGAGCAGGGTGAGGAGGGTGAGGAGGGTGAGCAGGGTGAGGAGGGTGAGGAGGGTGAGGAGGGTGAGGAGGGTGAGCAGGGTGAGGAGGGTGAGGAGGGTGAGCAGGGTGAGGAGGGTGAGCAGGGTGAGGAGGGTGAGGAGGGTGAGGAGAGTGAGGAGAGTGAGGAGGGTGAGGAGGGTGAGGAGAGTGAGGAGAGTGAGGAGGGTGAGCAGGGTGAGGAGGGTGAGCAGGGTGAGGAGGGTGAGCAGGGTGAGCAGGGTGAGGAGGGTGAGGAGGGTGAGGAGGGTGAGGAGGGTGAGGAGGGTGAGCAGGGTGAGGAGGGTGAGCAGGGTGAGGAGGGTGAGCAGGTGAGGAGGGTGAGGAGGGTAAGCAGGGTGAGCAGGGTGAGGAGGGTGAGGAGGGTGAGGAGGGTGAGGAGGGTGAGAAGGGTGAGCAGGGTGAGGAGGGTGAGGAGGGTGAGAAGGGTGAGGAGGGTGAGCAGGGTGAGCAGGGTGAGGAGGGTGAGGAGGGTGAGCAGGGTGAGGAGGGTGAGCAGGGTGAGCAGGGTGAGGAGGGTGAGGAGGGTGAGCAGGGTGAGGAGGGTGAGGAGGGTGAGCAGGGTGAGGAGGGTGAGCAGGGTGAGCAGGGTGAGGAGGGTGAGCAGGGTGAGGAGGGTGAGGAGGGTGAGCAGGGTGAGGAGGGTGAGGAGGGTGAGCAGGGTGAGGAGGGTGAGCAGGGTGAGGAGGGTGAGGAGGGTGAGGAGGGTGAGGAGAGTGAGGAGGGTGAGGAGGGTGAGCAGGGTGAGGAGGGTGAGCAGGGTGAGGAGGGTGAGCAGGGTGAGGAGGGTGAGGAGGGTGAGGAGGGTGAGGAGGGTGAGCAGGGTGAGGAGGGTGAGGAGGGTGAGCAGGGTGAGGAGGGTGAGCAGGGTGAGGAGGGTGAGGAGGGTGAGCAGGGTGAGGAGGGTGAGCAGGGTGAGCAGGGTGAGGAGGGTGAGGAGGGTGAGCAGGGTGAGCAGGGTGAGGAGGGTGAGGAGGGTGAGCAGGGTGAGGAGGGTGAGGAGGGTAAGCAGGGTGAGCAGGTGAGGAGGTGAGGAGGGTGAGGAGGGTGAGGAGGGTGAGAAGGGTGAGGAGGGTGAGCAGGGTGAGGAGGGTGAGGAGGGTGAGAAGGGTGAGGAGGGTGAGCAGGGTGAGGATGAGGAGGGTGAGCAGGGTGAGGAGGGTGAGGAGGGTGAGGAGGGTGAGCAGGGTGAGAAGGGTGAGGAGGGTGAGCAGGGTGAGCAGGGTGAGGAGGGTGAGCAGGGTGAGGAGGGTGAGGAGGGTGAGCAGGGTGAGCAGGGTGAGGAGGGTGAGGAGGGTGAGCAGGGTGAGGAGGGTGAGGAGGGTGAGGAGGGTGAGCAGGGTGAGAAGGGTGAGGAGGGTGAGCAGGGTGAGCAGGGTGAGGAGGGTGAGCAGGGTGAGGAGGGTGAGGAGGGTGAGCAGGGTGAGGAGGGTGAGGAGGGTGAGCAGGGTGAGCAGGGTGAGGAGGGTGAGGAGGGTGAGCAGGGTGAGGAGGGTGAGCAGGGTGAGGAGGGTGAGGAGGGTGAGGAGGGTGAGGGTGGGAACCAACAATCCACCTCATTGTTTCCGTGGCGACGCTCCTGGGTGTGCTCAGCTCCGACACATTCACAGGGTCCGATCTGTCTGGCAGCGGCGGCCGACATTCTGCAGCACCTTGTCAGATAACGCCTGAACCAGAGCGAGGAGCGGCCCGGGGGCAAATAATAAAGCCCAACAATGACAGAGGGGCAGGAGGGGGGCTGGGGCAGGAGGGGGGGTCAGAGACAACACGATGGAGGGAGAGGAAGAGAGTGGGAGGAAGAGAGGAAGAGAGAAAGAGAGGAGGTGGAGGGAACAACTAAAGCTTCACCCGCCGTCGGCCCCGGCTCACCCCGACCATTGTGCTCTCGGGGGGCTCAGGAGATAAATGGCTGCATGTTAACCACGTTTGACAGGCTGCACAAAGGGGGACACCTCGGGTCCCATGACGCAACCTGCACACCCCCACAGAGGTACACCGCCCCCACAACAACACCATCATCAACACCACCACCCAAACACAGACTGCAGGACAGGAAGTGAGCTTTAATGCTTCACATCCAACTGTCTCTTTCACAATAAGAGTTTTGGTAAAAACATGTTAGAGTGGATATAACTGACGATTACTCTTAAAAAACTGATTTTAAGTCTTTACAAGCAACGACAGAGCATTTTTCAATCTTTATAAAAGATGATGTATATTTCAATCTTGTGGTTTTGGTTGGGGGTGGATTATTCTGTGCTAACCTTTTCAGCTCAGTCTTTACTTTGAAGGCTGACAGGACTCACAAAAGCACCTGCCCCATCCTCCCCGAGTGTCCTTCAGCCCCCCCCTCCTCCCCTGACCTGACGGCATTCCTGGCCTATGGGGGGTCCTCCCCATGGCTACCTTTCACAGACCAAAGTCTGGTAATCCCATGGCAAACGGAGGTCTGCCGATGCACGAGACTTCTCACAGCAGCTCAGCTCGGAGAGGACGGATGATGCAGCCCATCACCGTGGGAACCGAGCCGGGTTGTTTGATATGCATGATGGGATTGGTCCAATAGGACGGTAGGTCTGAAGGTAAAGAAACGATTCAGACCAACAAATCATTTATTTAAATTACTGAAACAGTTCAAAGAAACTTTTGATGTTCTCTCAACGAGTTTCATTTTTAACAATAATTTTAATTTTAATTTGAAAGGTTGAAAAAAACTTTAAAACACACACACACACACACACACACACACTGACGTTAAGACAATACCGGTCACGCTTGTTTAAGTCGCAGCTGTCACTGAGCTGATGTGCTTCCTGCCCCACCACCTTCAGATTCCTCGTTTACAACTTTAAAATCATTTTAATTAAAATGGATTATTTATTAAACATATTTTAATCAACTAGTTTTGAATTTATTTCAGTTTCACATTAAAAAACAAGTCAAACATTCATGACTCTTTATTTACATTGATGACATCACTGCCTGACCTCTCTTCTGTGTTGCATTGTGGGTAACAGAGTCTGTCACCCCGAGGCTGCTGGGTCGCACTGAGCGTGCTCCTCAGCATCATTACTTTAATTGGTCGATCTGTGACCAGGAAGTGGTGTCCGTTCAGCGGGGCCTGAAACCTGATCTAGTCTGGTCTGGTCCGGTCTGAGGTGGGTGAGTCCTCCTTGAACAGTAAAGGAAGTGTTGAAGAACAAGAAATACGACAAAATATTTCCCATGATCCTTTTCACTGCATCTGAGCCTCTCTTGAATGCATCACGGCGATTCACACCTGCTGCACGGACAGCTGGGGAAATGCCGTGTGATGTCACGCAGACGAGCTCTGATTGATTTAAAACGGAGGTGGGCGGGGCCTGTGGTAGTGGGAGGGGCCTGTAGCCATGGGAGGGGCCTGTCGCAGTGGGAGGGGCCTGTAGCCATGGGAGGGGCCTGTCACAGTGGGCCACGGGTGTTCAGGGACACTCGGGCCATTCAGGCGTCCTCGGGTGATCTGGACTCACAGATGTCATGACGCCTTCATCCCACTGTTGTGATTGATTGTTCCATTCCTGTGTGACCTCGCCGCAGGAGCTCGGCCAATCAAACAAACCTGTGGCCAGTGACATCAAGGGCAGCAGGCTGAACCTGAACAGGTTCTCTGACCGTCAACAGGAAGCTCACCTGAGGTCAGTCGCACCTGCTCACTACTTCACCTGCTCACTACTTCACCTGCTCACTACTTCACCTGCTCACTACCTCACCTGCTCACTACCTCACCTGCTCACTACCTCACCTGCTCACTACCTCACCTGCTCACTACCTCACCTGCTCACTACCTCACCTGCTCACTACTTCACCTGCTCACTACTTCACCTGCTCACTACCTCACCTGCTCACTACTTCACCTGCTCACTACCTCACCTGCTCACTACTTCACCTGCTCACTACTACCTCACCTGCTCACTACTTCACCTGCTCACTACTTCACCTGCTCACTACCTCACCTGCTCACTACTTCACCTGCTCACTACCTCACCTGCTCACTACTTCACCTGCTCACTACCTCACCTGCTCACTACCTCACCTGCTCACTACTTCACCTGCTCACTACCTCACCTGCTCACTACTTCACCTGCTCACTACTTCACCTGCTCACTACCTCACCTGCTCACTACTTCACCTGCTCACTACCTCACCTGCTCACTACTTCACCTGCTCACTACTTCACCTGCTCACTACTTCACCTGCTCACTACCTCACCTGCTCACTACCTCACCTGCTCACTACCTCACCTGCTCACTACTTCACCTGCTCACTACTTCACCTGCTCACTACCTCACCTGCTCACTACTTCACCTGCTCACTACTTCACCTGCTCACTACCTCACCTGCTCACTACTTCACCTGCTCACTACCTCACCTGCTCACTACCTCACCTGCTCACTACTTCACCTGCTCACTACCTCACCTGCTCACTACTTCACCTGCTCACTACCTCACCTGCTCACTACTTCACCTGCTCACTACCTCACCTGCTCACTACTTCACCTGCTCACTACCTCACCTGCTCACTACTTCACCTGCTCACTACTTCACCTGCTCACTACCTCACCTGCTCACTACTTCACCTGCTCACTACCTCACCTGCTCACTACCTCACCTGCTCACTACCTCACCTGCTCACTACTTCACCTGCTCACTACCTCACCTGCTCACTACTTCACCTGCTCACTACCTCACCTGCTCACTACTTCACCTGCTTACCACGTTTTTGAATTCAAGTTTTTGTAACATGTTTTTAATATGATTGTAATTTATTTCTAATGTTTCTAATGTGTTTCCAATGTCTTTGTAACAGGTTTTTAACATGTGTTTTCTAATGTGTTTTAAATGTTTCTAATGTTTTTTTACATGTGTTTTAAATGTGTTTTAAATGTTTCTAATGTGTTTTACCATGCTTCAAATGTTTTTTTAATGTTTCAAATGTTTTTTTAAATGTGTTTTAAATGTTTCTAATGTGTTTTACCATGCTTCAAATGTTTTTTTAATGTTTCTAATGTGTTTTACCATGCTTCAAATGTTTTTTAATGTTTCTAATGTGTTTTACCATGCTTCAAATGTTTTTTTAATGTTTCAAATGTTTTTTTTACATGTGTTTTAAATGTTTCTAATGTGTTTTACCATGCTTCAAATGTTTTTTAACATGTTCATAATGTTTTAAATGTTTCAAATGTTTTTTTACATGTGGTTTAAATGTGTTTTAAATGTTTCTAATGTGTTTTTACATGTTTCAAATGTTTTTTAGATGTTTCTACTGTGTTTTAAATGTTTCTAATGTGTTTTACCATGCTTCAAATGTTTTTTTACATGTTTCTAATGTGTTTTAACATGTTTCTAATGTGTTTTAACATGTTTCAAATGTTTTTTTACATGTTCATAATGTGTTTTAACATGTTCATAATGTGTTTTAACATGTTTCTAATGTGTTTTAACATGTTCATAATGTGTTTTAACATGTTTCTAATGTGTTTTAACATGTTTCTAATGTGTTTTAACATGTTCATAATGTGTTTTAACATGTTTCTAATGTGTTTTAACATGTTTCTAATGTGTTTTAACATGTTCATAATGTTTTAAATGTTTTTTTACGTTTCTAATGTGTTTTAACATGTTTCAACATGTTTCAATGTGTTTTAAATGTTTCTAATGTGTTTTAACATGTTTCTGATGTTTTTTTTTTACATTTTTCAAATGTGTTTTAACATGTTTGTAATATGTTTTAACGTGTTTCTAATGTGTTTTAACATGTTTGTAATATGTTTTAACGTGTTTCTAATGTGTTTTAACATGTTTCTAATGTGTTTTAACATGTTTGTAATATGTTTTAACATGTTTCAGTGTGTTTTAACATGTTCATAATGTGTTTTAACATGTTTGTAATATGTTTTAACGTGTTTCTAATGTGTTTTAACATGTTTGTAATGTGTTTTAACGTGTTTCTAATGTGTTTTAACATGTTCATAATGTGTTTTAACATGTTTGTAATATGTTTTAACATGTTTCAGTGTGTTTTAACATGTTCATAATGTGTTTTAACATGTTTGTAATATGTTTTAACATGTTTCAGTGTGTTTTAACATGTTCATAATGTGTTTTAACATGTTTGTAATATGTTTTAACATGTTTCAGTGTGTTTTAACATGTTCATAATGTGTTTTAACATGTTTGTAATATGTTTTAACATGTTTCAGTGTGTTTTAACATGTTCATAATGTGTTTTAACATGTTTCTGATGTTTTTTTTTACATTTTTCAAATGTGTTTTAACATGTTTGTAATATGTTTTAACGTGTTTCTAATGTGTTTTAACATGTTTCTAATGTGTTTTAACATGTTTGTAATATGTTTTAACATGTTTCTGATGTGTTTTAACATGTTTCTAATGTGTTTTAACATGTTCATAATGTGTTTTAACATGTTTTTGATGTTTTTTTTTTACATTTTTCAAATGTGTTTTAACATGTTTCTAATGTGTTTTAACATGTTTGTAATATGTTTTAACATGTTTCTGATGTGTTTTAACATGTTTCTAATGTGTTTTAACATGTTCATAATGTGTTTTAACATGTTTCTGATGTGTTTTAACATGTTTCTAATGTGTTTTAACATGTTTGTAATATGTTTTAACGTGTTTCTGATGTGTTTTAACATGTTTCTGATGTGTTTTAACATGTTTCTAATGTGTTTTAACATGTTTCTAATGTGTTTTAACATGTCTCTAATGTGTTTTAACATGTTTCCAATGTGTTTTAACATGTTTCTAATGTGTTTTAACGTGTTTCTGATGTGTTTTAACATGTTTCTGATGTGTTTTAACATGTTTCTAATGTGTTTTAACGTGTTTCTGATGTGTTTTAACATGTTTCTGATGTGTTTTAACATGTTTCTAATGTGTTTTAACATGTTTCTGATGTGTTTTAACATGTTTCTAATGTGTTTTAACATGTTTCTAATGTGTTTTAACATGTTTCTGATGTGTTTTAACATGTTTCTAATGTGTTTTAACGTGTTTCTAATGTGTTTTAACATGTTTCTAATGTGTTTTAACATGTTTCTGATGTGTTTTAACATGTTTCTAATGTGTTTTAACATGTTTGTAATATGTTTTAACATGTTTCTGATGTGTTTTAACATGTTTCTAATGTGTTTTAACATGTTCATAATGTGTTTTAACATGTTTCTGATGTGTTTTAACATGTTTCTAATGTGTTTTAACATGTTTGTAATATGTTTTAACGTGTTTCTGATGTGTTTTAACATGTTTCTAATGTGTTTTAACATGTCTCTAATGTGTTTTAACATGTTTCCAATGTGTTTTAACATGTTTCTAATGTGTTTTAACGTGTTTCTGATGTGTTTTAACATGTTTCTGATGTGTTTTAACATGTTTCTGATGTGTTTTAACATGTTTCTGATGTGTTTTAACATGTTTCTAATGTGTTTTAACATGTTTCTGATGTGTTTTAACATGTTTCTGATGTGTTTTCACATGTTTCTGATGTGTTTTAACATGTTTCTGATGTGTTTTCACATGTTTCTGATGTGTTTTCACATGTTTCTGATGTGTTTTAACATGTTTCTGATGTGTTTTCACATGTTTCTGATGTGTTTTAACATGTTTCTGATGTGTTTTAACATGTTTCTGATGTGTTTTAACGTGTTTCTGATGTGTTTTAACATGTTTCTGATGTGTTTTAACATGTTTCTAATGTGTTTTAACATGTTTCTGATGTGTTTTAACATGTTTCTAATGTGTTTTAACATGTTTCTAATGTGTTTTAACATGTTTCTGATGTGTTTTAACATGTTTCTAATGTGTTTTAACGTGTTTCTAATGTGTTTTAACATGTTTCTGATGTGTTTTAACATGTTTCTAATGTGTTTTAACATGTTCATAATGTGTTTTAACATGTTTCTGATGTGTTTTAACATGTTTCTAATGTGTTTTAACATGTTTGTAATATGTTTTAACGTGTTTCTGATGTGTTTTAACATGTTTCTAATGTGTTTTAACATGTCTCTAATGTGTTTTAACATGTTTCCAATGTGTTTTAACATGTTTCTAATGTGTTTTAACGTGTTTCTGATGTGTTTTAACATGTTTCTGATGTGTTTTAACGTGTTTCTGATGTGTTTTAACATGTTTCTGATGTGTTTTTTCATGTTTTTTTTTTAACATGTTTCTGATGTGTTTTAACATGTTTCTAATGTGTTTTAACATGTTTCTAATGTGTTTTAACATGTTTCTGATGTGTTTTAACATGTTTCTAATGTGTTTTAACATGTTTCTGATGTGTTTTAACATGTTTCTAATGTGTTTTAACATGTTTCTAATGTGTTTTAACATGTTTCTGATGTGTTTTAACATGTTTCTAATGTGTTTTAACATGTTTGTAATATGTTTTAACATGTTTCTGATGTGTTTTAACATGTTTCTAATGTGTTTTAACATGTTCATAATGTGTTTTAACATGTTTCTGATGTGTTTTAACATGTTTCTAATGTGTTTTAACATGTTTGTAATATGTTTTAACGTGTTTCTGATGTGTTTTAACATGTTTCTAATGTGTTTTAACATGTCTCTAATGTGTTTTAACATGTTTCCAATGTGTTTTAACATGTTTCTAATGTGTTTTAACGTGTTTCTGATGTGTTTTAACATGTTTCTGATGTGTTTTAACATGTTTCTGATGTGTTTTAACGTGTTTCTGATGTGTTTTAACATGTTTCTAATGTGTTTTAACATGTTTCTAATGTGTTTTAACATGTTTCTAATGTGTTTTAACATGTTTCTAATGTGTTTTAACATGTTTCTGATGTGTTTTAACATGTTTCTAATGTGTTTTAACGTGTTTCTAATGTGTTTTAACATGTTTCTAATGTGTTCCTGATGTGTTTTAACATGTTTCTAATGTGTTTTAACATGTTTCTAATGTGTTTTAATGTGTTTCTAATGTGTTCCTGATGTGTTTTAACATGTTTCTAATGTGTTTTAACATGTTTCTAATGTGTTTTAACATGTTTCTAATGTGTTTTAACGTGTTTCTAATGTGTTTTAACATGTTTCTAATGTGTTCCTGATGTGTTTTAACATGTTTCTAATGTGTTTTAACATGTTTCTAATGTGTTTTAATGTGTTCCTGGTGTGTTTTTAACATGTTTCTAATGTGTTTTAACATGTTTCTAATGTGTTTTAACATGTTTCTAATGTGTTTTAATGTGTTCCTGATGTGTTTTTAACATGTTTCTAATGTGTTTTAACATGTTTCTAATGTGTTTTAATGTGTTCCTGATGTGTTTTTAACATGTTTCTAATATGTGTTCCTGATGTGTTTTTAACATGTTTCTAATATGTGTTCCTGATGTGTTTTTAACATGTTTCTAATATGTTTTCCTGATGTGTTTTTAACATGTTTCTAATATGTTTTCCTGATGTGTTTTTAACATGTTTCTAATATGTTTTCCTGATGTGTTTTTAACATGTTTCTAATATGTTTTCCTGATGTGTTTTTAACATGTTTTTAACATGTTTTCCTGGTGTGTTTTTAACATGTTTCTAATATGTTTTCCTGATGTGTTTTAACATGTTTCTAATATGTGTTCCTGATGTGTTTTTAACATGTTTCTAATATGTTTTCCTGATGTGTTTTTAACATGTTTTTAACATGTTTTCCTGATGTGTTTTTAACATGTTTCTAATATGTTTTCCTGATGTGTTTTTAACATGTTTTTAACATGTTTTCCTGATGTGTTTTTAACATGTTTCTAATATGTTTTCCTGATGTGTTTTTAACATGTTTCTAATATGTTTTCCTGATGTGTTTTTAACATGTTTCTAATATGTTTTCCTGATGTGTTTTAACATGTTTCTAATATGTGTTCCTGATGTGTTTTTAACATGTCCATGGCATGTCGTCACCACTCTGACCTCACTCAATCTCCTGTTTTGACTCTCGGCCACACAAAATGTCAGCCAGCATTCAGTCATGAAGAAAAATCTGGGGTGGTATGATACATGCATGTCAGTCACCTTGAAACATGGAAACACCAGAGGACTTTTACACCAGCACCATTGCACTGCAGCATGAATGGGAGGTCCCGCCATCATGACCACCTCTCAGTGACAGACGTGGAGGCAGACAGGTGGGGTCAAAACAAGTCACACCCTGAACTACGACAGGTCATGTCACTGTGATGTCACTGTGATGTCACTGTGATGTCACTGTGATGTCACTATGATGTCACTGTGATGTCACTGTGATGTCACTGTGATGTCACTCTGCAACGCCTCAGATGCTGGTTGTTGCCTCTATTTGTGTGTTTTATTTTGGTGTTAATAGGGGCGTATTATGCAGACTTCCTGTTATTAATATAAAGGGTCCCTTCTTTCCTTAGTGGGCTCCGACTCCACTCCTCCTCCTCCTCCTCCTCCTCCTCCTCCTCCACTCCTCCAGAGGTAAAGTAAATCTGTCTAAATCCTGGAGGGTGTGGTGATGGGGGTGAGGACGGGTGTGGGGCGGTGAAGTGAATAAAGATAATCAGCTTTCCTTCACAATAAATGCGATGTGAGCTGGAGGAACATTACGATTCATCACATGGTTAACTTTAGACAGATTTCTGACCCCTACAGGCCGGACACGGAACAACACCAAGGGCTCGACAGGTTTCACGCCTGCACTGCGAGGACCTGTTGGATTACGGGGACAAAGAGTGACTTTATAATCATCAGCTCAGAGCACGCTACAGGAAGATGACGATGATGAAAATGGTTAAAAGTTATTTAAAATAAAATTATGAGGAAGGAGCTGAAGGAAACTGAAGTGTATTCATCTAATGTTTCTGAAACAAAGCCTGGATCAACTGAAGGAAAGTGAAGTGTTGTTGAGGAAAGACAAAAAAACATTTTTAAGGTAAAACTGTTGGATTTTATTAAGTTTAAGTTCAGACGGAATGAACATAAGTGTCTTTGTTATGTTTGTTTCATTGAAACTGAACGAAGTGTTTTTGTTGCTGAGGAAAGAAACATTACTTTTATCTTTAAATGCCTTAAAATGAACTGAAGGATTTAGACTTTAAAAGATTTTTACACTGAAGTCCAGACTGAAGGAAGTTAAAGTGTATTTCTTCCATTTGTTTCATTAAAACTGAGGGAAGTGGAAGTGCAACAGAAAACTGTCACGCCTTAAAATAAAGCCTGATTTCTAAAGACACTGAAAGGACAGAAAATATTTTATTAAGACGTTTTGTTTCTCAAATCCAAACTGAAGGAAACTGAAGTGTTTCTGTCAGGGAAAAAATCAAAACTTTATTTCATTACTAGTTTATATATTATAATATTAAAATAAAGATGCTTTCAGCTCAAACTGAAGGAAGTCGAAGTGTTTCTGACGTGAGAACTTTTGCAAAACTTTAAAGCACCTGGACAGCTTTATTTTATTATTACTTTATATATTATAATACTGAATATTGAAATAAACTTCTTAAAAACATGTTTTAACCTTTCTAATTTATGAAAGTAATTTTAAATATTTAGTTTTCATTCGTTGTGCAGCTCTCTCTCTCTCTGAGTCTTCACGTCTCTCGCCCTTCATCAGTCTGTCCTTCATGGGGGGTCTTCATAGAGCACAAACACCTTCACTCCACCTTACATCCTCCTTTCTTTTTCTTTCCACCTCACCGCCTTCTTTTTTCTCTCCTCCATCTTTTTTGCCTGAGCTCTTTTCATCGGACAGTGGCGAGCCGAGCGGCCGGCGGCGCTCAGTGGTCTGAATGGTGATTAGGAACGAGGATCTACTTTTCTTTGTTCGGGGGGGGGCAGATATAAAAGAGACTTTGAGGTCAGCGACAGACTCACGATTATATCAGAAGACTTCGTGTTTGTGGTTATGGGACGACTCGATGAACACACATAAAAACTTGTTGGTGTCACTTACGGGGACATCACAGCGCCCACGCTTTAACATTATTTTACATGTTATTAATCTAATAAAATGTTTTTATATCAAAAATCAAACAAAACAAAACGTGTTTGTCTGATGAAATAATTAAAATAATTAATAAATGAACGTTAAATTAACATTTTGATGAAATAAACAATGAACCAGAACCAGAACCAGAACTTCACGGCCTCATTTATCTCTGCAATCCCTGAAAGGCAGCTCAGTGTGGGGACCCTGTTGCTTTTAAAACACCTGGTTCTGAAGGTTCTGGATCTGGACAGAGAGGTCCAGATGTCCGTGGTGAGTCAGTGTTTCTTTATGATGTCACATAAAAACAGAATCCTGATAAAAAAGTTTAAGAACTGGGCCGTGTGGTCCAGCAGACCTTCAGGTCCTTGTCGGTCTCAAAACATTTTATTTAAACATCATTAAATCTGATGGTTCTGGTTCTGATCCTGGAGGGTCACTCAGACCCAGATCAGTCTGTCCTCAAGCTGTCGGAGGTCTGAAATGTGGCGTCAATGTGCGAGCATGTTGTAAACATGGAGACCGAAAACACAGGACTGGATGCTGACACGGCTGTGAGACATGTGGCACGCCGCCGTCGCCTGAACTGGACCGGACCCTGACACTCATCCAGCACCGGCAGCTCCAGACCTGCAGGTCCTGGTTCTGTTCTGAAGGAGGTTCTGGATCATACAAACAGTTTTTTAAATGTCACAAAAATGTAATTTTATTTAGAAACTTTAGAAGAGCTCGTCAGAGAAACGTCTTTTCAGAAGCTGAAATATTTCAGACTTGCATAATTTGAATAAACTGAAGTTGGACACAGTGTCAGCCCGTCGGCCGGCAGCTCTCAGATCAGGTCACGGTGAATGAAAGCAGAAGCAGCTGCAGACTCACAGCTGGATGTGACGGACGGACACCCGGCGATGGAGGAGGCTCTTCAGCCGACACAGATCCGGTTACCCCGGCCTTAATCTGCCCCCCACACCCTCATCAACCCCGAGACCCCCGAGAGGAGGAGGCCGAGCCGGAGGAGAAAAACCACGGAGACCACGGGAGGAGGCGTCGTCACAAAAACTTACCACGGAGGAATTTAACGTTTCAACCAGAGATGATTAAATTAAAACCTTTATTTAATTTAATGTTTTTTAAATTAGTTCAGTTTCATTTACCTGAAAATTTGTTTTATGATAAACGAGACAAAAGCACAAAAATATAAAAATATAAAAACATAAAAAATGTTTTTTTCTGAACGAGTTTAAATTAAAATTAAATTGTGAATTTAAAAAATCGTTTTTAGTTTTTGAGTCGACAGAAAAAGAGGGTGTTGGTTTAACTTCCTTCAACAAACAAAATTAAATTAAATTAAATGTTTTAATGAATTTATTTTATTTTGTACATTTAAGTTAAAATCTGTCTTTTTGTTGTTGTTGTTTTCAGAATAAAGCGGCGGGGATCCACAGGTCCTCACGCCGAGCTGGAGCTCCGAATAACGGTTTCTCTTGACTCAGCTCAGACCCGCACCCGGCGGCACTCATGCTGGACTCATGCGGGTCCCAGCTCCGCTCCATCATCACACGTGGACCTCCAAACACTCAGCCCCGGTAAAACCTCCGTAAAGTCCCGTTAAAAAACTTTTCCGAGTCTGTCTGTCGCGGCCCCAGCAGCAGGCGGGCGGGGAGCTCCCAGCCCGGGGCGCCGGCTGGCCGGGCGGGTACAGTGTGGTGTGTGGTGCTCTTACCGTTCTTCCGCCGGGGGTTGGCCTGTTTTCGCCTCTTGCAGCGGGGTCCCTCCGCCATCATCTCCTGCTTCATTGAGGAGTCAGTACAGTCCGCATGGGGCTCCTCGATCCGGCTCCGCTCCGCTGCTCCTCCCGCTGCCTGACAACCAGCACACACACAGTAAATCCCAGAACCAGAACCAGAACCAGAACCAGAGAGTCCGCCGGGACCCGCTTCACTGTGTACTTCAGGGAACTTCAGGAAAAATTAAATTCCATTTAGAAAAAGTTTGTTTTTGTTTGTTTTCTTGGAGAGCGCGCACCGACACGCACCGCCCCGCGTCCCCGTCCGCCTGATCTAAGAGGAGAGGAGCGAGTGTGCGGGGCTGAGGAGGAGGAGGAGGAGGAGGACGAGGAGGAGGGCGGACACACACACACACACACACTAACGAACACACACACTCACACATTCACCAACACACACACACACCACACACACACACACACCACACACAACCAACACATTCACCAACACACACACTCACACACCAACACACACACACAACACGCACACACACACACACACACCAACCTCACACATTCACCAACACACACACTCACACACCACACACACACACACCACACCACACACCCACACACATTTACCAACACGCCACCACCAACACACACCCACACACACACACACACACACACACCAACACACACACCCATTTACCAACACCACACTCACCACACCACACCCACCACACACACACACACACATTTACCCCCACCGCACCCTCACCCCCCACACACACACCCACACACAACACACACCCACTCACACACACACACCCCCCCACACTCACCAACCCACCCACCCTCACCAACCACACACACACCACACCAACCCCCACACTCACCCACCCACACACACCCCACACACCCACACACACACCACCCCCCACAACCACACCATTCACCAACACCACCACACCCAACACACACACACACCAACACACACACCACTCACCAACACACACACACACACACGCATACACACAACAAAACTTGTTTTGTTTTTTCTTTTGCCTCATCATTAATCATCATTAATCAATAATCTAATCAGTATCAAATAATCATCGTCGATCATCGATCATCGATCACTGCTGTAACACATTTCAGTATCAGAATGCGTGAATGTAAGAATGCGGTTATATAACGCGTTCAGCCCCGCAGCTCGTATTTTAATTTCAGTTAATAACCTTTAAATAACGTTTAATTAACATGTTTTAAAACGTTAATTAACGTGTAATCCCGTCATTACGTCTTTTAATGTGAATTAACTTCTTAACGGGCTCCTTCTGTCCGCGGGCTCGCGGCTCGTCTCTGTCCGGGTCTCTGGATGTCTGAGCGGGGAGCGCAGCAGCAGGACGCGGGGACACTCGTCCTGCTCCCCGGCCTGCCTGCCTCTCCCCTCTCGCTCACATCTCTCCGCGCCCGCGTCGCTTCCATTCTCCATCCAACAGCTGGAGCAGTGGAGCGCGCACCTGTCTGCTCTCACCTGGCGTGCGCACCTGTCTGCTCTTACCTGTCCACCCAGGTAGAGCAGCTCAGGTACCCGCCGCGCTGATTGGCTCCTGAAAGAGATGCAGAGAGAGGAGACATACCAGAGAAGCTCCGTGTCTCCTGCAGGAGGAAACACAAAGTGCTGTAGCGTCTGAACGTCCTCGCACAAAGGAAGCTGGACCTGGACCCGGTTCCGTCTGGTACGTCCCGGTGCTGCCGCAGAGCGGTGTCCGGGATGGGAGCGTGGCTCCGGGCGGGCAGGTCGGGAACGGTCTGTGTGACGCCTCCCTGCCGGAGCTGTCACCACAACAAACACCACGCGCCACCTACCTTCACAAGGAGGGATCGTTAATGAAGGAGTGACTCCTCCTCTTCCTCCTCTTCCTCTCCTCCTTCATCTTAGTCTCCTACTCTTCTTCCTTCTCCTTTTTTACTCTTCGTCTTCTCCTCTTCCTCTTTTCCATCCTCATCCTCTCTCCATCTCCTTCTCTTATTCATCTACTCCTCTACCTCTCCCCCTTCTTCTCTTACTTTGTTAAATTAGTTTAAGTTTTGTTGATGAGCGTTATTTTATGTTGTTATAATAGTTTACGTTATGTTATATTAGTTTACGTTATATTAGTTTACGTTATATTAGTTTACGTTATGTTAGCTTTCATTAATATGGTTTACGTTATGTTATATGAGTTTACGTTATGTTATATTAGTTTACGTTATATTACTTTACGTTATGTTAGCTTTCATTAATATGGTTTACGTTATGTTATATTAGTTTGTTATATTGTTATGTTACAATATATTCGTTTACGCTGTTATATTAGTTTACGTTGTCAGTTTATGTTATTATGGTTTCCGTTATGTTATATTAGTTTACGTTATGTTAGTTTCCGTTAATATGGTTTATGTTATGTTATATCAGTTTATGTTATGTTATATTAGTTTACGTTATGTTATATCAGTTTATGTTATGTTATATTAGTTTACGTTATGTTATATCAGTTTATGTTATGTTATATTAGTTTACGTTATGTTAGTTTCCGTTAATATGGTTTATGTTATGTTATATTAGTTTACATTATGTTATATTAGTTTACGTTATGTTAGTTTCCGTTAATATGGTTTATGTTATGTTATATTAGTTTACATTATGTTATATTAGTTTACGTTATGTTAGTTTCCGTTAATATGGTTTATGTTATGTTATATTAGTTTACGTTATGTTATATTAGTTTACGTTATGTTAAATTAGTTTGTTATATTGTTATGTTACAATATATTAGTTTACGCTGTTATATTAGTTTACGTTGTCAGTTTACGTTATTATGGTTTCCGTTATGTACATTATATTAGCCTACCTTATGTTAGTTTACGTTATGTCAGTTTACGTTATTATGGTTTCGTTATGTTATATTAGTTTATGTTATATTAGATTTCGATATATCAGTTTACGTTATGTTATATTAGTTTACGTTATGTTAGTTTCCGTTAATATGGTTTATGTTGTTATTTCAGTTTACGTTATGTTATATCAGTTTACGTTATGTTATATTAGTTTACGTTATGTTATATTAGTTTACGTTATGTTATATCAGTTTACGTTATGTTATATTAGTTTACGTTGTCAGTTTACCTCATATTAGTTTACGTTATGTTATATTAATTTACATTGTTAGTTCACGTTATTATAATTTACATTGTTATTTCAGTTTACCTTATATTAGTTAGCTATTAGTTTACTTTATATTAGTTCGTTATACTAGTTGGTTCAATTCAGTTTTATTTATATAGCTCCACATCATAACAAAGTTATCTCATGACACTTTTCATACAGAGAAGGCCTCTTTATAATATTATTTACAGAGACTGTACAGTCCCACCATGAGCAAGCACTTGGCAACAGTGGTGAGGAAAAACATCCCAGGGTTAGGGTTAGGCAGAAACCTCAAACAGACCCAAGCTCATTGGTAGACAGTCTATAAATTGTAATTGAGAGATACACGATCCATGAGAACCTGCTGGACGAGAGCGCACAGAAACTCCAGAGAAGAAGTTTAGTTATTAACATGTATTAATGAGACATGTATGTTTACAGATGGAGACAGAGACACAGAGAGAGTAGTTTGAGTAGTTTTCAGTAAAGGGAGATGTGACTACATCTTAAAACCAATACCGTGTCTGACTAGGCATCACCCTGAAAGAGAAAGAAGGGCAGAGAGAGAGACAGACAGAGTCCCCCTGCAGTCTGATCCTATGGCAGCATCACTCAGGATGACCTGAGCCAGCACTGACTATAAGCTCAGCACTGACTATAAGCTCAGCACTAACTATAAGCTCAGCACTGACTATAAGCTCAGCACTGACTATAAGCTCAGCACTGACTATAAGCTCAGCACCGACTATAAGCTCAGCACCGACTATAAGCTCAGCACCGACTATAAGCTCAGCACTAACTATAAGCTCAGCACTAACTATAAGCTCAGCACTGACTATAAGCTCAGCACTGACTATAAGCTCAGCACCGACTATAAGCTCAGCACCGACTATAAGCTCAGCACTAACTATAAGCTAAGCTCAGCACTAACTATAAGCTCAGCACCGACTATAAGCTCAGCACCGACTATAAGCTCAGCACCAACTATAAGCTCAGCACTGACTATAAGCTAAGCTCAGCACTAACTATAAGCTCAGCACCAACTATAAGCTAAGCTCAGCACCAACTATAAGCTCAGCACTGACTATAAGCTCAGCACCAACTATAAGCTCAGCACTAACTATAAGCTCAGCACTAACTATAAGCTCAGCACCACCTTTAAGCTCAGCACCAACTATAAGCTCAGCACCAACTATAAGCTCAGCACCAACTATAAGCTCAGCACTACTATAAGCTCAGCACTAACTATAGCTCAGCACCAACTTTAAGCTCAGCACCAACTATAAGCTCAGCACCAACTATAAGCTCAGCACCAACTATAAGCTCAGCACTAACTATAAGCTCAGCACTGACTATAAGCTCAGCACCAACTATAAGCTCAGCACTAACTATAAGCTCAGCACTAACTATAAGCTCAGCACCAACTATAAGCTCAGCACTAACTATAAACTCAGCACTAACTATAAGCTCAGCACTAACTATAAACTCAGCACTAACTATAAGCTCAGCACCAACTATAAACTCAGCACTAACTATAAGCTCAGCACTGACTATAAGCTCAGCACTGACTATAAGCTCAGCACCAACTATAAGCTCAGCACTGACTATAAGCTCAGCACTAACTATAAGCTCAGCACTGACTATAAGCTCAGCACCAACTATAAGCTCAGCACTAACTATAAGCTCAGCACTGACTATAAGCTCAGCACCAACTATAAGCTCAGCACTGACTATAAGCTCAGCACCAACTATAAGCTCAGCACTAACTATAAGCTCAGCACTGACTATAAGCTCAGCACCAACTATAAGCTCAGCACCAACTATAAGCTCAGCACTAACTATAAGCTCAGCACTGACTATAAGCTCAGCACTAACTATAAGCTCAGCACTAACTATAAGCTCAGCACTATAAGCTCAGCACTAACTATAAGCTCAGCACTAACTATAAACTCAGCACTAACTATAAGCTCAGCACCGACTATAAGCTCAGCACTGACTATAAACTCAGCACTGACTATAAGCTCAGCACCGACTATAAGCTCAGCACCGACTATAAACTCAGCACTGACTATAAGCTCAGCACTAACTATAAGCTCAGCACTAACTATAAACTCAGCACTGACTATAAGCTCAGCACTAACTATAAGCTCAGCACTAACTATAAGCTCAGCACTAACTATAAGCTCAGCACTGACTATATCTCAGCACCGACTATAAACTCAGCACTGACTATAAGCTCAGCACTAACTATAAGCTCAGCACTAACTATAAGCTCAGCACTAACTATAAGCTCAGCACTAACTATAAGCTCAGCACTAACTATAAGCTCAGCACTGACTATAAGCTCAGCACTAACTATAAGCTCAGCACTAACTATAAACTCAGCACTGACTATAAGCTCAGCACTAACTATAAACTCAGCACTGACTATAAGCTCAGCACTAACTATAAACTCAGCACTGACTATAAGCTCAGCACTAACTATAAGCTCAGCACTAACTATAAGCTCAGCACTAACTATATCTCAGCACCGACTATAAACTCAGCACTGACTATAAGCTCAGCACTAACTATAAGCTCAGCACTAACTATAAGCTCAGCACTAACTATAAGCTCAGCACTAACTATAAGCTCAGCACTGACTATAAGCTCAGCACTAACTATAAACTCAGCACTAACTATAAGCTCAGCACTGACTATAAGCTCAGCACTAACTATAAGCTCAGCACCGACTATAAGCTCAGCACTAACTATAAGCTCAGCACTAACTATAAGCTCAGCACTAACTATAAGCTCAGCACTAACTATAAGCTCAGCACTAACTATATCTCAGCACCGACTATAAACTCAGCACTGACTATAAGCTCAGCACTAACTATAAACTCAGCACTAACTATAAGCTCAGCACTGACTATAAGCTCAGCACTAACTATAAGCTCAGCACCGACTATAAGCTCAGCACTAACTATAAGCTCAGCACTAACTATAAGCTCAGCACTAACTATAAGCTCAGCACTAACTATAAGCTCAGCACTAACTATATCTCAGCACCGACTATAAACTCAGCACTGACTATAAGCTCAGCACTAACTATAAGCTCAGCACTAACTATAAGCTCAGCACTAACTATAAGCTCAGCACTAACTATAAGCTCAGCACTAACTATAAACTCAGCACTGACTATAAGCTCAGCACTGACTATAAGCTCAGCACTGACTATAAGCTCAGCACTGACTATAAGCTCAGCACTAACTATAAGCTCAGCACTAACTATAAGCTCAGCACTAACTATAAGCTCAGCACTAACTATAAGCTCAGCACTGACTATAAGCTCAGCACTAACTATAAGCTCAGCACTAACTATAAGCTCAGCACTGACTATAAGCTCAGCACTAACTATAAACTCAGCACTAACTATAAGCTCAGCACTAACTATAAGCTCAGCACTAACTATAAGCTCAGCACTAACTATAAGCTCAGCACTACTATAAGCTCAGCACTACTATAAGCTCAGCACTGACTATAAGCTCAGCACTACTATAAGCTCAGCACTAACTATAACTCAGCACTAACTATAAGCTCAGCACTACTATAAGCTCAGCACTGACTATAAGCTCAGCACTAACTATAAACTCAGCACTGACTATAAGCTCAGCACTGACTATAAGCTCAGCACTGACTATAAGCTCAGCACTGACTATAAGCTCAGCACTAACTATAAGCACACTACTATAAGCTCAGCACTAACTATAAGCTCAGCACTGACTATAAGCTCAGCACTAACTATAAGCTCAGCACTAACTATAAGCTCAGCACTGACTATAAGCTCAGCACTAACTATAAGCTCAGCACTACTATAAGCTCAGCACTACTATAACTCAGCACTAACTATAAGCTCAGCACTACTATAAGCTCAGCACTACTATAAGCTCAGCACTAACTATAAGCTCAGCACTGACTATAAGCTCAGCACTGACTATAAACTCAGCACACTACTATAACTCAGCACTGACTATAAGCTCAGCACTACTATAAACTCAGCACTAACTATAAGCTCAGCACTAACTATAAGCTCAGCACTAACTATAAGCTCAGCACTGACTATAAACTCAGCACTAACTATAAGCTCAGCACTAACTATAAGCTCAGCACTAACTATAAGCTCAGCACTACTATAAGCTCAGCACTAACTATAAGCTCAGCACTAACTATAAGCTCAGCACTAACTATAAGCTCAGCACTAACTATAAGCTCAGCACTAACTATAAGCTCAGCACTAACTATAAACTCAGCACTGACTATAAGCTCAGCACTGACTATAAGCTCAGCACTGACTATAAGCTCAGCACTGACTATAAGCTCAGCACTGACTATAAGCTCAGCACTAACTATAAGCTCAGCACTAACTATAAGCTCAGCACTGACTATAAGCTCAGCACTAACTATAAGCTCAGCACTGACTATAAGCTCAGCACTGACTATAAGCTCAGCACTGACTATAAGCTCAGCACTGACTATAAGCTCAGCACTGACTATAAGCTCAGCACTGACTATAAGCTCAGCACTAACTATAAGCTCAGCACTGACTATAAGCTCAGCACTACTATAAACTCAGCACTAACTATAAGCTCAGCACTGACTATAAGCTCAGCACTACTATAAGCTCAGCACTGACTATAAGCTCAGCACTGACTATAAGCTCAGCACTGACTATAAGCTCAGCACTGACTATAAGCTCAGCACTAACTATAAGCTCAGCACTAACTATAAGCTCAGCACTGACTATAAGCTCAGCACTGACTATAAGCTCAGCACTGACTATAAGCTCAGCACTGACTATAAGCTCAGCACTAACTATAAGCTCAGCACTAACTATAAGCTCAGCACTAACTATAAGCTCTATCACAGAGGAAAGTCTTCAGTCTACTCTTAAAGGTTTGACCGTGTCTGCCTCCTGAACCCAGATTGGTAGTTTGTTCCACAGAAGAGGAGCCTGATAGCTGAAAGCTCTGGCTCCCAATCTACTTTTGGAGACTATAGGAACCACAAGGAACCACAAGGAACCACAAGGAACCCAGCGTCCTGAGAGCGCAGTGTTCTAGAGGGGTAGTAAGGTACTATGAGCTCTTTTAGATATGATGGTGTCTGACCATGAAGAGCTTTGTAAGTAAGGAGGAGAATTTAAATTCTATTCTAGATTTAACAGGGAGCCAATGCAAGGAAGCCAGAATGGGAGAGATGTGATCTCTGATCTTGGTTCCTGTCAGAACACGTGCAGCAGCATCTGAATTAACTGCAAAGTCCTCAGAGACTTATTGGAGCAGCCTGATAACAAAGAGTTACAATAGTCCAGCCTTGAAGTAACAAATGCGTGGACTAGCGATGTTACGTAAGTGGAAGAATGCAGTCCTTGAAATGTGTTTGTGGACATAAGTGGTTAGTATTATGTTATATTGGGGGTTCGCCCAGGGCGCACGTGGCCAGGACCGGTGTTAGATTACCATTGTTGTGTTACCTTAGTTTATGTCATGTTACATTATGTGAAATTATGCTACTTTAAACAAAGCGTTGTGTTAAATAATATAATACACAATACAATAGATATCATCATGTTACTTTAAATCAAAATGTGTTACACATTATGTTATGCCAAAGGATGTTACATTAAATCATGTTACATTAGGGTGCATTACAAGGTTGTTGGATAATTATTATTATTATTATTATTATTAATGTCCTCATTGGGCTTCTGTACTCATGGCAAGCATTAAATCTGTTCCGTTGTATAGGTCATGTGATCATCTGGTCATGTGACTCTGCAGCCTCACGCAGGTGGATGATAATCTGTGATGGAGACGTCTGGATTACATTAATCTGTGTTGTCGTGGGTTAGTAGATGGGGGGTATTATTGGGGTGTTAAAGGGGTATTACACTAAGTGCTCCCAGGGGGAGGCGGTCCACATCTGTGCGATGACCAAAACCATCCTGCACCTGCCGCAGCAGGAAGTACATCCTGTGAAGGTAGGAGCTGATATTCAGTTTGAGGTTCTGGATGATTCCTGGACGGTTCCCAGGAACCAGAACGACTCCATAGTGATCTGAAATCACCTAGATGTGACCACCATCATTTGTCCTTCACATTAGGAGGGAGAGGGTGAGGTAAGGGGGGTGTAATCAGATATTAAATCTGTAGACCGGACCATTAAATACAGGAAGCAGCTGATGTTTCCAAAATAAGTCATAGTGTGACAGAAGTACGGCGTGGTGTTCGCGCGTGTTTCATGGTGCTTCCTGTGCACAGAAACATGCATGTTGTATGTGCTCCCACACCTCCTCCCAGGCTGGATTAAAGAGGAGGAATAAGTCTCTCCTCCTCTTCCTCCCCCTCATCCTCCTCTCATCACAGCTTCCTGTTCAATCTACCTGACAGTCTTTTCACAGGTACAAAGTAATCCTCGCCGTGGGCTTGCTGAGCTGAGCCGATCACGAGTCAAATGTTTCTGCTTCACATTAAAAGACTCAGCATCATTTCACTTCCTTTCCAAAACACAAAGAACTGTCCTCGCTCAGTGCTGATGAAGGTCAGCGCCTGCACACCAAACGTCCGCCGCAGTCCATCATAGGGAAGGTTTTCGTTGTCGGATTAACCGACCGGCAGCTCAAACGGATTTTCTGCTGCTAAGACTCAGAGATGATTTCAAACTTTAATGAAACCACAACCGGAGACAGAGACCTGAACCAGCATCAGGGTCTGACAGACCACTACAGACCTGGACCAGACAGAGTATGATTGGGGATTTTCACCAGGTCTGTCAGCGCTGCGGTTTTGCTCTGTCCTCTGCCCAGCGTCAATCCCCACCGGGCTAGCCATATTCATGCGAGATCACGAGAGAATCCTAAATGTACATGAGACCGTGAGATCCCGCATAAATCTGTGTGTATAAAATAACAACAAACAGCTGACTTTGCGTCTCCTACATGGAAGAGATTATAAAAAGCATCTGTTGTCATAAATTATTGTGTGTTGTTCCACAACAACAAGTCTCTAGTCGTTCATGTTGAGACTCTTTGATCGATTGACCGCTGACCTGGTGCCACCGGTCATGACGTAACGTTGATATGAAGTTGTGATAGGCTCAATGAACTGCGTATTGTGTTTTATTTTGAAAGGTGGTGGAAGTGTATTACGTTGTTTATGTGTTGGATTTCCTGTCTGGTGCAATCTGCTGTGTTGAGCTTCACACGGTTTAGCAGCTCCGTCATAAATAGAAATGCTACAGAATGATAGCGCTGCAGCGCGGAGAGACGCTGCGGAGACGTGCCGCGGTGCATTCATTGATTAGAGCTCCAGCGATCCGCTCCGGTGACCGCAGCACAGCCATTCTGCAGCGCTTACGTCCCAGGTGGAAATTGGGCTTGGCCGGACTCTGGGGAATATGGGGGATTGACAGACTCTGCTGGACTGTGGTGTCTCTGTTAGTCCTCTCTTTGGTGTCGGCGTTGCAGGAAACAGTGAGCAGCTTGATGATGGAGGTTTGTTGCAGCTTCACCTCAATGTCACTTCCTGTTCAGTCATTGTGTTGAACAATCATCCAAACATGGACTTCCTGCTGTCAGATAACCCCCCCCCCCCCCCCCCCCCCAATCAGTCAACGCTCACGGCGTCCTGTTTCCTGCTCAGGTATCTCAGTTCACTTTCCTTTAATCTGGGGCCGGTTCTAAGGACAGACCGGTCTGAAGGCTCACCTTACCACAGGAAGTAAGAGCGTTGATGGAACCATGACAGACCACCATGTCAGCTTCCTGTGCCCTACCAAATTAAGATTAAGAGAAATTTGATTGATGTAACAATGTAAACTTCTCCTCCACATTCGTTAAAAGCGACAGCAATCAGATGGTCGTGATGTCACTAATAACTGTCCAATAATCAGCTGATTGGTCCCAGAAGTGTGTGATGAACTTTTACTCTGAGCATCGTGTTCCTATGATAAACCACTGACCAATCAGAAGGCTCCCTGAAACAGGGGACGGAGTCACAGGATGTGATGTGACGTTATCATTTGTACGTTTCTGCACACGCTCAGTCTGAGCTGTCACAGACAGGAAGCTGTTTGCGTTTATCAGAGCTCCTGAATGCATCATGACAAACCACCAGCAGCCAGCACATGGTTAAAAATATCTGACGGGCTGTCAGTCCCACGCCACAATGATAGGGACACCATGACGAGGAGACACCATCACGAAGAGTCCTCCTGCACGCTGTCTGTCCTCCTGCACGCTGTCTGTCCTCCTGCACGCTGTCTGTCCTCCTGACAGACTCTGACCTGAGAACAGGAGGTCTGAGGTTCAGTCCCTTCACGGCCTCCGAGGATCAGACGATTGTCCAATCACACTCAGTTTTACAGCATCAGTCCACAGAGGAAGAAGAGGGGGAGGAGGAGGGCACAGCGACACACTGCTCAACTGGAGGGTCGACAACACGTTAATGTCACCTGAACATACAGTGTGAACGTGTGTACTTCAGGGACATCTGTAATGTGAAGTAACTGTCCTCAGCAGGCTTCTGTCTTACGGCTCCTTTCTGTGTTTACAGAGGAACCAGAGTCGGGTCAGGACGCCCCAAGCTCGGTGCTAGAAGGTGCTGGACCCCCCTGCTTGTTGTTTTAGGAGGTTTACTGTGTAACGTGGACTCCCTTAGGGAGCATTCACAGAAATCTGATCTGAAGGCAGCAAGTTAAAGAAACTTCTTCTTCTGTGGTGCTTCTTCTCTAAATACAACACTTCCCCCACATGTTGGACTGAACACAGTCTACTGGAGACAATGGGGCCGTCCTATGAAGTTTATAAGCCTGTCAGCGTGGACGGACAAAGAAAAGACTGACAAGTACCTCACATACCTCAGATAATTTAAATACATCACGTATGTAATGTCGCGTACCTCAGGTAACTTAAATACATCACGTATGTAATGTCACGTACCTCAGGTAACTTAAATACATCACGTATGTAATGTCACGTACCTCAGGTAACTTAAATACATCACGTATGTAATGTCACGTACCTCAGGTAACTTAAATACATCACGTATGTAATGTCACGTATCTCAGGTAACTTAAATACATCACGTATGTAATGTCACGTATCTCAGGTAACTTAAATACATCACGTACGTTATGTCACGTACCTCAGATAACTTAAATACATCACGTACGTAATGTCACGTACCTCAGATAACTTAAATACATCACGTACGTTATGTCACGTACCTCAGATAACTTAAATACATCACGTACGTTATGTCACGTACCTCAGATAACTTAAATACATCACGTATGTAATGTCACGTATCTCAGATAACTTAAATACATCACGTACGTAATGTCACGTACCTCAGGTAACTTAAATACATCACGTACGTTATGTCACGTACCTCAGGTAACTTAAATACATCACGTATGTAATGTCACGTATCTCAGATAACTTAAATACATCACGTATGTAATGTCACGTACCTCAGATAACTTAAATACATCACGTACGTAATGTCACGTACCTCAGGTAACTTAAATACATCACGTACGTTATGTCACGTACCTCAGATAACTTAAATACATCACGTATGTAATGTCACGTACCTCAGATAACTTAAATACATCACGTACGTTATGTCACGTACCTCAGGTAACTTAAATACATCACGTATGTAATGTCACGTACCTCAGGTAACTTAAATACATCACGTATGTAATGTCACGTACCTCAGGTAACTTAAATACATCACGTATGTAATGTCACGTATCTCAGGTAACTTAAATACATCACGTATGTAATGTCACGTACCTCAGATAACTTAAATACATCACGTATGTAATGTCACGTACCTCAGGTAACTTAAATACATCACGTACGTTATGTCACGTATCTCAGGTAACTTAAATACATCACGTACGTTATGTCACGTATCTCAGGTAACTTAAATACATCACGTATGTAATGTCACGTACCTCAGGTAACTTAAATACATCACGTACGTTATGTCACGTACCTCAGGTAACTTAAATACATCACGTACGTAATGTCACGTACCTCAGGTAACTTAAATACATCACGTATGTAATGTCACGTACCTTAGGTAACTTAAATACATCACGTATGTAATGTCACGTACCTTAGGTAACTTAAATACATCACGTATGTAATGTCACGTATCTCAGATAACTTAAATACATCACGTATGTAATGTCACGTACCTCAGGTAACTTAAATACATCACGTATGTAATGTCACGTACCTTAGGTAACTTAAATACATCACGTATGTAATGTCACGTACCTTAGGTAACTTAAATACATCACGTATGTAATGTCACGTACCTTAGGTAACTTAAATACATCACGTATGTAATGTCACGTACCTTAGGTAACTTAAATACATCACGTATGTAATGTCACGTACCTTAGGTAACTTAAATACATCACGTATGTAATGTCACGTATCTCAGGTAACTTAAATACATCACGTATGTAATGTCACGTACCTTAGGTAACTTAAATACATCACGTACGTTATGTCACGTACCTCAGATAACTTAAATACATCACGTATGTAATGTCACGTACCTTAGGTAACTTAAATACATCACGTATGTAATGTCACGTACCTTAGGTAACTTAAATACATCACGTATGTAATGTCACGTATCTCAGATAACTTAAATACATCACGTACGTAATGTCACGTATCTCAGGTAACTTAAATACATCACGTACGTAATGTCACGTACCTCAGGTAACTTAAATACATCACGTATGTAATGTCACGTACCTTAGGTAACTTAAATACATCACGTATGTAATGTCACGTACCTTAGGTAACTTAAATACATCACGTATGTAATGTCACGTATCTCAGATAACTTAAATACATCACGTACGTTATGTCACGTACCTCAGATAACTTAAATACATCACGTATGTAATGTCACGTACCTCAGGTAACTTAAATACATCACGTATGTAATGTCACGTACCTCAGATAACTTAAATACATCACGTATGTAATGTCACGTACCTTAGATAACTTAAATACATCACGTATGTAATGTCACGTACCTCAGGTAACTTAAATACATCACGTATGTAATGTCACGTACCTCAGATAACTTAAATACATCACGTATGTAATGTCACGTACCTTAGGTAACTTAAATACATCACGTATGTAATGTCACGTACCTCAGGTAACTTAAATACATCACGTATGTAATGTCACGTACCTCAGGTAACTTAAATACATTACGTACGTTATGTCACGTACCTCAGGTAACTTAAATACATCACGTATGTAATGTCACGTACCTCAGATAACTTAAATACATCACGTATGTAATGTCACGTACCTCAGATAACTTAAATACATCACGTACGTTATGTCACGTACCTCAGGTAACTTAAATACATCACATTTTACGTGTGTGTACATTTTTTTGTTTACTGATTATAAGATGAGGTTAATCATTTGTTAAGGAACTAAAGAAATTCACTAAAGAAAGTCACTGCATACTATATACTAGATACTTACCTTAATTTCCGTGATGTGATGTCTTACTACTAACCACTATCTGTTGCGGACAGCATTAACGAGTGTCTGCGGCCGACCCATGAAGCGGCGGGATACGAGACACAGCTAATGTGTGCGTAACATTTGAGTTTCTTGTGAAAATATAACTTCAGACTTCACATTTTTTTACAGTGTGGTTGATACTCCTGACCCACAATCCCCTGCTGCTGCTGTGAAACCAGACCTGAGGAGTGTGAGCCGACGTCCTTGAAGCCGTGTTGTGTTTGGACCAAAGCGTGTTTTTGTGGATTCAGTCTCGGCATGAAGCTCTCTCATGATGATGTCACGGCGAGCAGCAGTGTAGTGATGATGTCGTCTGTGTTATGATAACTTGTGGGCAGGACCTCGTCTGGTTCTGGTGCCAGCTGGCGGGTCAGGATCAGAAACATAAGCCTGGACCACGTTCACCTCCTGGGGTCTGATCTGAAGTCAGGTCTGTGGCTTCAGATCATCTGACGGTCTGACTGTGTTGGTGCTGTTGAGCCTGCAGCAGGTGGGTCAAACACAAACATATGAAGAGCACACACACGGCTACTGAGCACGTGCAGAGCAGCAAACATACTCCTCATAAAGGAAATCATCTCTGATGTTTGCTCAGACATTAACGCCAGATTGACTCGCTAAAGTAGCTAACTACTAATTAACTGCTGCTGACTGAATCTGCTGTTAGCATGCTAACAGAACCGGGCTCAGCAGCCGGACCGGACCAGGGACCAACAGGGAACAACGTCACAGTACCGAGGAGATTCACAGACGTTATGCTGGAAACATTGATACGTAGCAGCAGCGCTCCGAGGATCCATTTGGTAACTATGTAGCTAACGGCTATATACACATATTTCAGTTAGCTTGGATGTAAAGGTTCTGTTCTGGATTCAGAGGTTCTGTTCTGGATTCAGAGGTTCTGTTCTGGATTCAGAGGTTCTGTTCGGTCCAGCTGTGTTCACTGGAAGGTAGATGCTGATGCTAGCTCATAGTGCTAGCTGCAATGCTAACACACACTTGTAAACATTTTCCACGGCACGTCCCTGTGTGATTCAATGCTTAATATGTGTTAGTTTAACGTTAGTTTAACGTCTGCAGGCAACATCACATGACCTGTTCAGGTGTGAGGTCACATGACCTGTTCAGCTGATGTTCAGGTGTGAGAGGTCACATGATGTTCAGGTGGTTCAGTGTGAGCGAGTCTGATGAAGACTGAACTGTGGAGATGACACACACACACACACACACACACACACACACACACGGTGTGTAAAGCTGTTTAAACATGGCGACAGCAGGTGGTGCAGACGTGTCGCTGCTCTTCGGCCTGATCCTGCTCCTCAGCTTCGTCACATATGGCGCCGCCGCTGCCGCCGCTCACCAACCTTTGAAGGCAGCATTAAGAGTTTGACTCGACCATCTGTGGGTCGCCTGCAGGGACCGCTCTGTTTATTCTCTGTGTTGACTTCACCTGTTTGAAGCCGGCTTCACCTCCACGCCATCACGCAGGAAGTGTGTCACAATGACGAGTGTTTCGCAAACTAACGGGTCAGAACTCGGAACAGGTGAGGTTAGTCAAAACAGGAAGTTCATGTCAGCGACGGCTTGTTACAAAATGCCACAAGGTGTCTCAACGGCTGCCGTCATGTGATCTTACATCACCACACCACTGTGGTCACGTGTTCATCCATGAGATACACTCAGGTGTCACAGAACAGGTGAGTCTTAAATATCTGGACTACAGAAAGAACAGCTGATCCTAAAGCAAGTCATTTCACAGCATGGCTCGGTGCTGACCTCGGTCTGAATGTGAGCTTCATCAGCTCATCAGGACAGGAAGCTGGACATGCCTTTTATGGTCATAATAACAGGACAGAAGGACAGGTGCTGACAGTCACAGAGACCAAGACCAGACTGAGACCAGACCACTCTTTGTAACATACTGTAGTACTATGGACAGACACTTTAACAACAACAAACACCAAAACATACAGTACTCATGAATACCCAAACCTGGACGTAGTCTCTGAGACGTCCTACAGACTGTCCAAAACCTGGACGTAGTCTCTGAGACGTCTCCACAGACTGTCTAAAACCTGGACGTAGTCTCTGAGACGTCTCCACAGACTGTCCAAAACCTGGACGTAGTCTCCGTCACGTCCTACAGACTGTCTAAAACCTGGACGTAGTCTCTGAGACGTCTCCACAGACTGTCTAAAACCTGGACGTAGTCTCTGAGACGTCTCCACAGACTGTCTAAAACCTGGACGTAGTCTCCGTCACGTCCTACAGACTGTCCAAAACCTGGACGTAGTCTCCGTCACGTCCTACAGACTGTCCAAAACCTGGACGTAGTCTCCGTCACGTCCTACAGACTGTCCAAAACCTGGACGTAGTCTCTGAGACGTCCCCACAGACTGTCCAAAACCTGGACGTAGTCTCTGAGACGTCTCCACAGACTGTCCAAAACCTGGACGTAGTCTTGTGGTTTAGTTCAGTTAGTCCTGAGTCTCTGGTCTTTATTCTTTCGTCAGTCTGATGTGAGTCTGCTCGTTGAGGCTTGATGACTTCAGACATGACACAGTAACGTTTGTGTTGAAAGCATCTCGTGTTGCTGATTCAGTGGCGAGGCTCTTATTGTGGAAGAGGAGGACGAAGGCTCGGGAGGACAACAGGACATAAACCAATCAACAGTTTCCTCTGGCAGTAATCAGCTCAATGACTCAGCTGATTGGTTCGTTAGCGGTTTGTAGAAGAGAGACGCCCGGCCTGAACAAACACTTTGAAACACAGGTAACATGAAGCGTAGCAGGTGATGGCCTGGAAGACCTGTGTGTGTGTGTGTGTGTGTGTGTGTGTGTGTGTGTGTGTGTGTGTGTGTGTGTGTGTGTGTGTGTGTTCACAGTGTGTGTGTGTTGTGTGTGTGGTGTGTGTGGTTGTGTGTGTGTTCACATGTGTGTGTGGTGTGTGTTTGTTGTGGTGTGTGTGTGTGTGTGTGTGTGTGTGTGTTCACTGTGTGTGTGTGTGTTCACAGTGTGTGTGTGTTGTGTGTGTGTGTGTGTGTGTTTGTGTGTGTGTGTGTGTTCACTGTGTGTGTGTGTGTGTGTGTTGTGTGTTCAGTGTGTGTGTGTGTATGTGTTCACTGTGTGTGTGTGTATGTGTTCACTGTGTGTGTGTGTATGTGTTCACTGTGTGTGTGTGTTCACAGTGTGTGTGTGTTCAGTGTGTGTGTGTATGTGTTCACTGTGTGTGTGTGTGTGTTCACAGTGTGTGTGTGTGTGTGTGTGTTCACAGTGTGTGTGTGTTCAGTGTGTGTGTGTATGTGTTCAGTGTGTGTGTGTGTGTGTGTGTGTTCACAGTGTGTGTGTGTTCAGTGTGTGTGTGTATGTGTTCAGTGTGTGTGTGTATGTGTTCAGTGTGTGTGTGTATGTGTTCAGTGTGTGTGTGTATGTGTTCAGTGTGTGTATGTGTTCACAGTGTGTGTATGTGTTCAGTGTGTGTGTGTATGTGTTCACTGTGTGTGTGTGTGTGTTCACAGTGTGTGTGTGTGTGTGTTCAGTGTGTGTGTGTATGTGTTCAGTGTGTGTATGTGTTCACAGTGTGTGTATGTGTTCAGTGTGTGTGTATGTGTTCACTGTGTGTGTGTGTGTTCACAGTGTGTGTGTGTGTGTGTGTTCACAGTGTGTGGTGTGTTCAGTGTGTGTGTGTATGTGTTCAGTGTGTGTGTGTGTGTGTGTGTGTTCACAGTGTGTGTGTGTTCAGTGTGTGTGTGTATGTGTTCAGTGTGTGTGTGTATGTGTTCAGTGTGTGTATGTGTTCACAGTGTGTGTATGTGTTCAGTGTGTGGTGTGTGTGTGTTCACAGTGTGTGTGTGTGTGTGTGTGTGTTCACAGTGTGTGTGTGTGTTCACAGTGTGTGTGTGTGTTCACAGTGTGTGTGTGTGTTCACAGTGTGTGTATGTGTTCAGTGTGTGTGTGTGGTGTTCACAGTGTGTGTGTGTGTGTTCACAGTGTGTGTATGTGTTCAGTGTGTGTGTGTGTGTGTTCACAGTGTGTGTGTGTGTGTGTTCACAGTGTGTGTGTGTGTGTGTGTTCACAGTGTGTGTGTGTGTGTTCACAGTGTGTGTGTGTGTGTGTGTTCACAGTGTGTGTGTGTGTGTGTTCACAGTGTGTGTGTGTGTACTGTGTGACTGTAGCATGATGATGTCTGACATGAAGCTAACGCAACATTAGCACGACTCATTATGTCTCCATGCTATAGAACAGCTGTCACACGTGTAAACAAACTGGATCTATTGTAGAAATTTACACATCAACATTGTCGTATGTTCTGGTCCTGGCGTTCCGTGTTGGGTTCTGGTTCTGGCGTTCCGTGTTGGGTTCTGGTCCTGGCGTTCCGTGTTGGGTTCTGGTCCTGGCGTTCCGTGTTGGGTTCTGGTTCTGGCGTTCCGTGTTGGGTTCTGGTCCTGGCGTTCCGTGTTGGGTTCTGGTCCTGGCGTTCCGTGTTGGGTTCTGGTCCTGGCGCTCCGTGTTGGGTTCTGGTCCTGGCGTTCCGTGTTGGGTTCTGGTCCTGGCGTTCCGTGTTGGGTTCTGGTCCTGGCGTTCCGTGTTGGGTTCTGGTCCTGGCGCTCCGTGTTGGGTTCTGGTCCTGGCGTTCCGTGTTGGGTTCTGGTTCTGGCGTTCCGTGTTGGGTTCTGGTCCTGGCGTTCCGTGTTGGGTTCTGGTCCTGGCGCTCCGTGTTGGGTTCTGGTCCTGGCGCTCCGTGTTGGGTTCTGGTCCTGGCGTTCCGTGTTGGGTTCTGGTCCTGGCGCTCCGTGTTGGGTTCTGGTCCTGGCGTTCCGTGTTGGGTTCTGGTCCTGGCGTTCCGTGTTGGGTTCTGGTTCTGGCGTTCCGTGTTGGGTTCTGGTCCTGGCGTTCCGTGTTGGGTTCTGGTCCTGGCGTTCCGTGTTGGGTTCTGGTTCTGGCGTTCCGTGTTGGGTTCTGGTCCTGGCGTTCCGTGTTGGGTTCTGGTCCTGGCGCTCCGTGTTGGGTTCTGGTCCTGGCGTTCCGTGTTGGGTTCTGGTCCTGGCGTTCCGTGTTGGGTTCTGGTTCTGGCGTTCCGTGTTGGGTTCTGGTCCTGGCGTTCCGTGTTGGGTTCTGGTTCTGGCGTTCCGTGTTGGGTTCTGGTCCTGGCGCTCCGTGTTGGGTTCTGGTCCTGGCGTTCCGTGTTGGGTTCTGGTCCTGATATTTGTGACGTGTCATGTTCGCTCTGTGACCTCAGAGCTGGACCCTGAGCGATGAAGCTCAGGTTGACAGTTCGCCCTCTGACTGACTGACTCCTCATTGTGTGCAGCAGGTTACTGAGCACGCTCAGTCCGGCTCCCCACACTCACTCCCTCACCAGAGGAATTCTGGGGGAATTTATGCACCGTCTCCTGGCTAATTGAATTAGCTACATCGTGTCGACAGTGTCTCCATTGTGGATGCCGCACAATGTTGGGCTTCATGGTACAGACCCCCCCCCACCACACCCACCCCCAACAACGCCATGACGACCATGGCCTCTTTATCGTGTTCCAGTCAGCGACCCGCCTCGGGCTCCATCACTGGACCATCATTAACCAGCTGAATAGGACCGGACCTGGGGGGGGGGTCAAGTCACCTATAGGGCAGGGCTGATCCATGGCCATTATTACAGCATGTTAACTAACGTCATACATGACCGTAGATTACAAGTTAACACATTAAAGATTAGCATGTATGTTTTATTACACATGTATGTAACATTTACTTCATACAGTCTGTTTGAATAATTCCGATTTTCATTTAAAGTCAATAAAAAGGTTAAAATTCCTAAAAAATGAAATTTCATTTTAAGTCGATTTAAATTAAAATCTGTGATTCATAAATTCATCATCTGAAGCTGGTTACATTAGCAGGAGCTTAGCCTGGTTTTCTATTTTTTGAACAGATTTAAATCATTTATATAAAACCAAACAATGTTTTTAATTAAAGAGGAGTTAATTTAATCAGTCAGTAATTAGGGTTGGGGTTAGAACATGACCTCCTCAAACATCCTGACAAAGATGTCCAGGATCAAGCGCACAGAGCATTTCTTCAGCATCTGTGTAGTTAAAGGTCTTGATGTGTGTCATCATTTATCATCATTATTAATTACAGCTCATTACTGTGATACCTTCAGAGACAGTGTGCGGCCTGTTTGGACCGCTGAATCTACGTAACACCCCCGACATGAACAACAACAGTAAAGTAACAACAGGTCTTTGTGCTGTAACCTTCCCCCCTCAGGCTTTGTGCATTTCACCAAAACCACTAATTAGCATAACTTCAGCAAATAACAGCAAGGCCATAAAAGAGCAGTCACAGGATCACTCATGACATCGTATTTTATTTCAATGTTACACATCACGCGTTTAATGATGGAGGACGTTAACGTTTACACAGAGGATGTCCTCAACCAACATACACCTAACAACATAAAACTAACATACGACAACTACTAAACATACGGCGATAATATATGACAACTACTAACATACGACAGCAAACCACAACTACTAAACATACGGCGATAATATATGACAACTACTAACATACGACAGCAATCGACAACTACTAACATACGACAGCAATCGACAACTACTAACATACGACAGCAATCGACAACTACTAACATACGACAGCAATCGACAACTACTAACATACGACAGCAATCGACAACTACTAACATACGACAGCAAACGACAACTACTAACATACGACAGCAATCGACAACTACTAACATACGACAGCAATCGACAACTACTAACATACGACAGCAATCGACAACTACTAACATACGACAGCAATCGACAACTACTAACATACGACAGCAATCGACAACTACTAACATACGACAGCAATCGACAACTACTAACATACGACAGCAATCGACAACTACTAACATACGACAGCAATCGACAACTACTAACATACGACAGCAATCAACAACTACTAACATACGACAACATACGACAACTACTAACATACGACAGCAATCGACAACTACTAACATACGACAGCAATCGACAACTACTAAACATACAGCGATAATATATGACAACTACTAACATACGACAGCAATCGACAACTACTAACATACGACAGCAATCAACAACTACTAACATACGACAGCAATCAACAACTACTAACATACGACAGCAATCGACAACTACTAACATACGACAGCAATCAACAACTACTAACATACGACAGCAATCAACAACTACTAACATACGACAGCAATCGACAACTACTAAACATACAGCGATAATATATGACAACTACTAAACATACGACAACATACGACAACTACTAACATACGACAGCAAACCACAACTACTAAACATACGACAACATACGACAACTACTAACATACGACAGCAATCGACAACTACTAACATACGACAGCAAACCACAACTACTAAACATACGACAACATACGACAACTACTAACATACGACAGCAATCAACAACTACTAACATACGACAGCAATCGACAACTACTAACATACGACAGCAATCGACAACTACTAACATACGACAGCAAACCACAACTACTAAACATACGACAACATACGACAACTACTAACATACGACAGCAATCAACAACTACTAACATACGACAGCAATCAACAACTACTAACATACGACAGCAAACCACAACTACTAAACATACGACAACATACGACAACTACTAACATACGACAGCAATCAACAACTACTAACATACGACAGCAATCGACAACTACTAACATACGACAGCAATCGACAACTACTAACATACGACAGCAATCAACAACTACTAACATACGACAGCAATCGACAACTAACATACGACAGCAATCGACAACTACTAACATACGACAGCAATCGACAACTACTAACATACGACAGCAATCAACAACTACTAACATACGACAGCAATCGACAACTACTAACATACGACAGCAATCGACAACTACTAACATACGACAGCAATCGACAACTACTAAACATACAGCGATAATATATGACAACTACTAACATACGACAACAATCGACAACTACTAACATACGACAGCAATCGACAACTACTAACATACGACAGCAATCGACAACTACTAACATACGACAGCAATCAACAACTACTAACATACGACAGCAATCGACAACTACTAACATACGACAGCAATCGACAACTACTAACATACGACAGCAATCGACAACTACTAACATACGACAGCAATCAACAACTACTAACATACGACAGCAATCAACAACTACTAACATACGACAGCAATCAACAACTACTAACATACGACAGCAATCAACAACTACTAACATACGACAGCAATCGACAACTACTAAACATACAGCGATAATATATGACAACTACTAAACATACGACAACATACGACAACTACTAACATACGACAGCAATCAACAACTACTAACATACGACAGCAATCGACAACTACTAAACATACAGCGATAATATATGACAACTACTAACATACAACAATCAACAACTAATAACATACGACAGCAATCGACAACTACTAACATACGACAGCAATCAACAACTACTAACATACGACAGCAATCGACAACTACTAAACATACACAGCGATCTATATGACAACTACTAACATACGACAACAATCGACAACTACTAACATACGACAGCAATCGACAACTACTAACATACGACAGCAATCGACAACTACTAACATACGACAGCAATCAACAACTACTAACATACGACAGCAATCGACAACTACTAAACATACAGCGATAATATATGACAACTACTAACATACGACAGCAATCGACAACTACTAACATACGACAGCAATCGACAACTACTAAACATACGACAGCAATCGACAACTACTAACATACGACAGCAATCGACAACTACTAACATACGACAGCAAACGACAACTACTAACATACGACAGCAATCGACAACTACTAACATACGACAGCAATCGACAACTACTAACATACGACAATACAACAGACAACTACAACACTAACATACGACAGCAATCGACAACTACTAACATACGACAGCAAATGACAACTACTAACATACGACAGCAATCGACAACTACTAAAATACGACAGCAATCAACAACTACTAACATACGACAGCAATCGACAACTACTAAACATACAGCGATAATATATGACAACTACTAACATACGACAGCAATCGACAACTACTAACATACGACAGCAATCAACAACTACTAACATACGACAACAATCGACAACTACTAACATACGACAGCAATCGACAACTACTAACATACGACAGCAATCACAACTACTAACATACGACAGCATCGACAACTACTAACTACGACAGCAATCAACAACTACTACATACGACACAGCATCGACAACTACTAAACATACAGCGATAATATATAAACAACTACTACATACGACAGCAATCGACAACTACTACATACGACAGCAATCGACAACTACTAACATACGACAGCAATCGACAACTACTAACATACGACAGCAAACGACAACTACTAACATACGACAGCAATCGACAACTACTAACATACGACAGCAATCGACAACTACTAACATACGACAGCAATCGACAACTAACATACGACAGCAATCGACAACTACTAACATACGACAGCAATCGACAACTACTAACATACGACAGCAATCGACAACTACTAACATACGACAGCAATCGACAACTACTAACATACGACAGCAATCGACAACTACTAACATACGACAGCAATCGACAACTACTAACATACGACAGCAAACGACAACTACTAACATACGACAGCAATCGACAACTACTAACATACGACTGCAATCGACAACTACTAACATAGTACTGAAATCGACAACTACTAACATACGACAGCAATCGACAACTACTAACATACGACAGCAATCGACAACTACTAACATACGACAGCAAACGACAACTACTAACATACGACAGCAATCGACAACTACTAACATACGACAGCAATCGACAACTACTAACATACGACAGCAATCGACAACTACTAACATACGACAGCAATCGACAACTACTAACATACGACAGCAATCGACAACTACTAACATACGACAGCAATCGACAACTACTAAATACGACAGCAATCACAACTACTACTACACTAAATAAAACGCAAACTAAAACATCAATCACACTACTATACGACAGCAATCGACAACTACTAAACATACAGCGATAATATATGACAACTACTAAACATACGACAATACGACAACTACTAACATACGACAGCAATCAACAAACTACTAACATACGACAGCAATCGACAACTACTAAACATACAGCGATAATCGACAACTACTAACATACCAACAATCACAACTAATACATACGACAGCAATCGACAACTACTAACATACGACAGCAATCAACAACTAACTAACATACGACAGCAATCGACAACTACTAACATACAGCATAATATGACAACTACTAACATACGACACAATCGACAACTACTAACATACGACAGCAATCGACAACTACTAACATACGACAGCAATCGACAACTACTAACATACGACAGCAATCACAACACTAACATACGACAGCAATCGACAACTACTAAACTACAGCGATAATATATGACACTACTAACATACGACAGCAATCGACAACTACTAACATACGACAGCAATCGACAACTACTAACATACGACAGCAATCGACAACTACTAACATACGACAGCAAACGACAACCTACCATACGACAGCAATCGACAACTACTAACATACGACAGCAAATCGACAACTACTAACATACGACAGCAATCGACAACTAACATACGACAGCAATCGACAACTACAACATACGACAGCAATCGACAACTACTAACATACGACAGCAATCGACAACTACTAACATACGACAGCAATCGACAACTACTAACATGACAGCAATTGACAACTACTAACATACGACAGCAACGACAACTACTACATACGACAGCAATCGACAACTACTAACATACGACAGCAATCGACAACTACTAACATACGACAGCAATCGACAACTACTAACATACGACAGCAATCGACAACTAACATACGACAGCAATCGACAACTACTAACATACGACAGCAATCAACAACTACTAACATACGACAGCAATCGACAACTACTAACATACGACAGCAATCGACAACTAACATACGACAGCAATCGACAACTACTAACATACGACAGCAATCGACAACTACTAAACATACGACAGCAATCGACAACTACTAACATACGACAACAATCGACAACTACCAACATATGACTACCATAACTACTAAACATACAGCGATAATATATGACAACTACTAACATACGACAACAATCGACAACTACACATACGACAGCAATCGACAACTACTAACATACGACAGCAATCGACAACTACTAACATACGACAGCAATCAACACTACAACATACGACAGCAATCGACAACTACTAAACATACTCGATAAATATGACAACTACTAACATACGACAGCAATCGACAACTACTAACATACGACAGCAATCGACAACTACTAACATACGACAGCATCGACAACTACTAACATACGACAGCAATCGACAACTACTAATACGACAGCAAACGACAACTACTAACATACGACAGCAATCGACAACTACTAACATACGACAGCAATCGACAACTACTAACATACGACAGCAATCACAACTACTAACATACGCAGCAAATCGACAACTACTAACATACGACAGCAAATGACAACTACTAACATACACAGCAATCGACAACTACTAAAATACGACAGCAATCAACAAACTATAACATACGACAGCAATCGACACTACTAAAACATACAGCGATAATATATGACAACTACTAACATACGACAGCAATCGACAACTACTAACATACGACAGCAATCAACAACTACTAACATACGACACAATCGACAACTACTAACATACGACAGCACAATCGACAACTACTAAATAGACAGCAATCAACAACTACTAACATACGACAGCAATCGACAACTACTAACATACGACAGCAATCAACAACTACTAACATACGACAGCAATCGACAACTACTAAACATACAGCGATAAATCGACAACTACTAACATACGACAGCAATCGACAACTACTAACATACGACAGCAATCGACAACTACTAACATACGACAGCAATCGACAACTACTAACATACGACAGCAACGACAACTACTAACATACGACAGCAATCGACAACTACTAAATACGACAGCAATCGACAACTACTAACATACGACAGCAATCGACAACTACTAACATACGACAGCAATCGACAACTACTAACATACGACAGCAATCGACAACTACTAACATACGACAGCAATCGACAACTACTAACATACGACAGCAATCGACAACTACTAACATACGACAGCAATCGACAACTACTAACATACGACAGCAATCGACAACTACTAACATACGACAGCAAACGACAACTACTAACATACGACAGCAATCGACAACTACTAACATACGACAGCAATCGACAACTACTAACATACGACAGCAATCGACAACTACTAACATACGACAGCAATCGACAACTACTAACATACGACAGCAATCGACAACTACTAACATACGACAGCAATCGACAACTACTAACATACGACAGCAATCGACAACTACTAACATACGACAGCAATCGACAACTACTAACATACGACAGCAATCGACAACTAACATACGACAGCAATCGACAACTACTAACAACGACAGCAATCGACAACTACTAACATACGACAGCAATCGACAACTACTAACATACGACAGCAATCGACAACTACTAACATACGACAGCAATGACAACTACTAACATACGACAGCAAACGACAACTACTAACATACGACAACAATCGACAACTACTAACATACGACAGCAATCGACAACTACTAACATACGACAGCAATCGACAACTACTAAACATACGACAGCAATCGACAAACTAACATACGACAGCAATCGACAACTACAAACATACGACACAACAATCAACAACTACTAACATACGACAGCAATCGACAACTAAACATACGACAGCAATCGACAACTAACTACGACAGCGCGACAACTACTACACATACGACACAATAAACTACTAAACATACGACGCAATCGACAACTACTAACATACGACAACAATCGACAACTACCAACATATGACTAACATAACTATTAACATACAACGATAATATATGACAACTACTAACAACATACAATGACAGCTTCCGACATATGACTATAACATGCGACAGCATACAACCACTACCACAACAGCTACTAACAACATACGATAACTACTACCAACACACAACATCATACGACAACTACTAAACATACGACAACCAATAACATAGAACGAACAGACAACAACGTACAACTACAGACAACTACGGACAGACAACTTACAACTAACAACAAAGTACGCCACCGACCTATGACAACATACTCAGGAGCCAAAGTCAACCATCGGTAGGCTGCTGTATTCCTGGTTTCAGAGGTTGTGTTCAGTCTGGGGTTGAGTAGACGCTGATGCTAGCTCATACGGCTGGCTGCAGTTCTTATTATGGTTTATAAATAACGCACTCTTCTAACATTATATGACGTTTGTTTATCTAGAAATCTGTTCAAAAGTCCTATCTTAAAAAACAGTCGACTGCTGTTACGAACAGCCTCTCCAGTCTCAGCCTTTTGCGTGTTAAAGTTCGTGGATGTAAAAACTGTTATGTGACGTGAGAACACAATCAACATGGAACCTGGCGTGTTCTCCTGGCAGGTGGTCACATAAGTCTGTCAGACATGTATGAACAGTGTCAGAGTTTCTGTGTTCAGACGGGTCTAAAAATATGCCGGGACCTCCCGTCCGTGAAAAAGGGTCTTTGTGGACGAAGTCGTCATAAATTCCTTCACGCTGCTGCACATTGTTCCACGGCACTCAGACAGTGAACGCTTTATCACGGCGGTCCTGTTGGAAACTTTGTTTACAGATTCACAAAAAAAAAAAAAATCAGGCCGATATGGTAATAGGGAGGAGTACTACTGCAAAAGCCGCTGGCCATATCTGAACGGGCTGACACCGCCAACAGACGGGCCTTTTGTGTGGTCCAGGACTGGGACTTTGCCTGGCCTCAGGGATCTGTTATTCAGATGGCGTCTGTCATGTTCAGTCGCTAAAGACCAGACACGCATAGCTCGGCTAATTCTGGATGGCCTCTGGTCAGACAGGCTGAAAGAACAGAGGCCGGATCTTCATGGTGACGATGTTAACCTCTGATCGGCTCGTTTGACCTAAACACATGTCCACACACTCTGCACGTTAAATCTTTAAAACCAGGACCAGTAGGGTCTACTTCATACAAATTTTATTTGACAAGAACTTGTCAGAACTTCACACACAGACCTGGTCCTGGACCAGCACCCAACAGAACTTCAAATCTGTTCAAACGAAACGATTGAAAGTTTGAGTTGGGCAAAGAAAGAGAATCACCGTGCCGTCAGTTTTTTCCAATAAGTGATGTGAGGTTTAAACAGTGACTGAGCCAATGGAGAACAGGTGTGTGCAGGTGAGCAGGTGAGCAGTAGGTGTGTGTGAGGTCCTGATTGCAGGTGAGCAGAGGGTAGCATGACGTGACAGTGTAACCCCCGAACTCACACATAATCCGTTTGTGATGCGCTCAGTATTTTATTTTGTAGCTGATTCCCTTCCCCACACGGTCTGCTCTGTGCTGAATTTATGCTCCATGCTCTGCGTCTGTGTTGGGAGGCGTGATGCAGCGGGTACAGACACTGTGCGAGCTGACACATTAACATTGAAACGTATCGGCTCCGTCGCCAGGGTGGAGTCCTTCCGGAGCCGTTACGCATGCAGTGTATTTTAGCCTTAAGGGGTGTAGTACGAACGCAAATGCAGCACACTGGACGGAGATAATAAATTAGTCACTTTTATTACACTTGGCTGCTAGATGAGAAATAGCACAGCTCAAAGCAACAGCTGAAAGTCTCTGTGGGTACGGGGAAAGTCCGGGTCTGGCTGGGGAAACCAGTCTGGCATGCAGGTGAACAAGCAACGAAGCAGACTGACCAGAAACGAGCCGCCGGTAGCCGGGCCGCCTCCAGCTCGCGGAGTCCAGAATAACTCGGTTAGTACAAGGCAGGCAGCGTCGACAACACGAGCTCAGTCCTGAGAAACGTGCTGCAGAATGTAGTGTGAGTATGAAGAGTGAGCAGGGAGGCCTTAAATACTGATCTGATAGGTGAAGGGAAGCAGGTGAGTCTGATGAGGGGGCGTGGCTGGCAGGTGAGTGCAGAGTGAATGGAAAAGTACTGAGAGGCAGGTGAGAGAGGAGCAGACTGTGACAAATACACAATGCTACACACAAATACACAATGATTCACACAAATACACAATGATTCACACAAATACACAATGATTCACACAAATACACAATGCCACACACACTAACAAGAAAAGACACAAATACAGTGGTCCCTCGGGATTCGTTCTAAAAATAACCCGCGATAGACGAAATCCGCGAAGTAATCAGCTTTATTTTTTTAGAATTATTAAACATGTTGTAAAACCCCTAACCACACACGTTTATACACTTTTCTCAGACAGGCTTTCACATTTTCTCACATTTCTCTCTTTTTTCAACACTCAAAGTTCAAACTTTAGCAGATTTCACAAAAATAAGTACAATACTGTATCAGTAAATAAAAACATATTTCACATTTCTGTGACGGTGCCGCTCTGCTGTAACGGCCTCTGAACGCCTTGGTGCAGGTGTTTTTTTGTCGAGTGCATTTCGTACAGTACTCCCTTAGCCAATCAGGACGCCGAACATAATGCGCGTTCATATTGTACAGTACGCTGTAAAAAAAAAGCATGCAAAATGACACAAAGATATAGTGAGGGACAACTGTATACACCTACATGTCGTGATATAAATATGCTTCATACACGCGTGTACATATTAAGGTCGTGGTCGTGTGATGATCATCATCATCAGGTAGGAAAATCCCAGTTTGGGTCCAGATGAAGAGAAATGAAGCGTGTTTCCCCGGCAGCATCACAAACATGTGATTTTATTTTTACATTCATTAACTCTGATTAACACGAGTCATTGAGTCGACGAGTCTCCTTTTATTTCATTCAGTAAACACAGGGACTTTTTTTTACTGCAGACTGATCTGAGAACGTGTCTGCACTGTTATATACTTTATATACAGTAATACATATAATATATTGACTAAATATACTTTATATACAGTAATACATATAATATATGACTAAATATACTTTATATACAGTAATATATAATATATGACAAAATATACTTTATATACAGTAATACATATAATATATTGACTAAATATACTTTATATACAGTAATACATATAATATATTGACTAAATATACTTTATATACAGTAATATATATAATATATGACAAAATATACTTTATATACAGTAATACATATAATATTGACTAATATACTTTATATACAGTAATATATATAATATATTGACTAAATATACTTTATATACAGTAATACATATAATATATTGACTAAATATACTTTATATACAGTAATACATATAATATATTGACTAAATATACTTTATATACAGTAATACATATAATATATTGACTAAATATACTTTATATACAGTAATACATATAATATATTGACTAAATATACTTTATATACAGTAATATATATAATATATTGACTAAATATACTTTATATACAGTAATATATATATATATGACAAAATATACTTTATATATACTTTATATACAGTAATACATTAATATATTGACTAAATATACTTTATATACAGTAATACATATAATATATTGACTAAATATACTTTATATACTTTATATACAGTAATACATATAATATATTGACTAAATATACTTTATATACAGTAATACATATAATATATTGACTAAATATACTTTATATATACTTTATATACAGTAATACATATAATATATTGACTAAATATACTTTATATACAGTAATACATATCATATATTGACTAAATATACTTTATATATACTTTATATACAGTAATACATATAATATATTGACTAAATATACTTTATATACAGTAATACATATCATATATTGACTAAATATACTTTATTATATAATTCATATACACCAATACATATATTGAATAGGTGGGTTGCAGTTACATCATCACGGGAGCGCGCAAATTTGAAGTGGTGGACAACCTGGGCTTGGAGCCATTGAAACCCATTCAAAACTTCATTTTTTCGATCTGACACAGAATGTTTGTAATTAAAGGTAGCCCACTTTAAGTGCGGGATTACTTTTCTAAAGATAGCGTTTTGTTTCCTTGGAAACGGGCGTGGTTTATGTGTTAGTCATTGTTGGTGGACAGGAAGCTCCTGGAAGCGAACGGGGCACCGGCGGGCGGCGTAGCTGGGGAGATCCGCGAGAAGGGCCCGGCGTGTGTCCAGAGTCGCCGCCGGACCGCCGTACCCGGTCCCCTCCGCCGGCCCGCCTTCCGCGCGGCGTCGGACACCGCCCCGCGAAGAACCCCCACGCCCGGCGACGCCGCGCGGACCGGGGGCCCGCGAGGCGGGCCGCGCGCCGCGCCTCCGGCGGCGGAGAGAGGAGGGCGACGGGGCGACTGCTCCCCAGCCGCGGCTCGAGCCAGCCCGCTTCGCACCCCAGTTCGACCGACCCAGCCCTTAGAGCCAATCCTTATCCCGAAGACACACATACCTTTAACAACAGTGGTCGCCGCAGACACGAGCATAAGCAGTTTCAGCTCCCTTAGTCTTTAAACGAAGATTAGCTATCCACTTTTTACGGCGTTGTTCGGACAGTTTTTTTCAATTTTTCACCTCTATAGACGATTACCTTAGGTACTCGGTAGTAACCCTTTCCCTTCTCTCGGTTAGACCGATTGGAACAGCCAAAAACTGCACAAAATTGAGGCATTGTGGAAGCTGAAAACACTGTGATATCAATGGGCTGTGCCACAAGTTGACCACCAGTTGACCACCACTTAAGGTTCGCGCGCAGACGTGACGTAACGTGCAACCCACCTATTGTTGGTAAAAAATATTATAAAGAGTATGGTCTAGACCTGCTCTGTAGGAAAAGTGTCATGTGATAACTAAGGTTATGATATGGCGCTTTATTAATAAAAATTGAATTGAATATACTTTATGTATACTTCATATAAACTAATACATATATTATATTGACCAAATATACTTTTATGGTGATGATGATGATGGTTGGATTCAAACCCTCGTCCGCTGTGGGAAGGACTGAGCCTTCGTACATAGATTATAGTAACGTTGTTATAATCACGGCAAACTTTTACCTGTCAGGTGTGACAGGAAGTGATCCTGACCTGACCCTCTCAGGCTGTTGGTGAGTTAGTCCAGTTGGGTCCAGTTCAGTGGAAAGCCCCATCAGAGAGGAGGAACGCCGCACTGGAGCCGATCAGATCAATTTAATAAAGTCTCGTTAGCAATGATTCAATCACGAGCTGCCGCTCAGCTCCAGATTCTGACATAATCAGATTGAGAAGATCCGCCGTATGAATCATAAAACTGTTTACTCCCACCATGAAGGAGAGACCACCCAGAACTGGACCAGAACCATTCATCCAGCAGTTTGGACAGTGATGCCACAGTTACTTTGGAACAGTAATCTGACTACTGACCACTGCTCAAAAAAGTAACTTAGTTACGTTACTGACTACTTGATTTTGAAAGTTACTTGCAGCATATAGGCCTAGCACCAAAAAGGAAGACCTTTTTTAACGGGGGGGGGGTCCTGGGGCAGATACATTTTGTAACCTTTAGATGCAAATTCCTGCATTTTACTGAATTACATGTGGCTTGATGCTGCCCCTGAGGCTGGGCAAGACATTGACAAGATAGACGGTCCGGCCTAAAAGATCTGGGCCACCC